>WOVY01013228.1:0-247500 GCA_013436015.1 Rhipicephalus annulatus | reverse complement strand
TACATCTTTTTTTACTTTTTTGTCACTCGAGCACGTATTTAGCGAGTCGCGCTGGTGGGCTGCACGCTGTGGAGAGATGCTTGTGAGGCCCATATTCGTCGACTTTTTCGCGGTGTACACGCACAGACACAAGTATTATAGAGTCGTGTCTTGTCGCGTGCAGGAGAGAGAAGGGAGAAAGAAAGGAATAAGCGGAAGGACAGGGAGCTTAGCCAGTTCTTAGACCGGCTGGCTACCCTCTCTCTGCTGGGGAAGAGGGTAAGGGGAGTAAAGAATCGTAAGGAAGATACGTTACCTAAAAAGGCAGGAAAAAAGAAAGGAGAGCCAGAGATTGAAATATAAAGGAGAAGAGAACACGATACTGGATAAAGCTGCAATAACTGCAGCTGCCAAGAAGCAATCGCTCATCCTCTGCGTGACTGCACCCATATTTCAATGCGCCAAGACAGTAATTTACCGAAGCACTAAAAACATTGGATGATTACCCTTTGTTGGATCGAAGAATTCTGGGTCAAAGGCCGAGTCCATGTTCAGCCCAGAAAACTTTGAAAGCGTTATTACGTTTTTCTTTTTCGCAGGAGAGAGAGTTTTCAGATTGAACGCGTATGTGACGCTCGGCGCTATTCGATCGCTTGATCTCCCGCTGGCTACCTCCAACAATACACTCAAGGAGTTGGGTGTGCTTAACACCCACCAGGAGTGGCGGGAGGCGCACTTCATAAATCACTATACGCGGCTTATGCAGACTGCCCCCGGGCGCTACATGCTCAACTTATTACACATTCAACACACTTGCACTATAGAGGAGGCGGAGCGTATTCTAGAACTTTGGCGTCAAATGCTCTGGGTCTCTCCGCTTCCCATCTAACATGGACAGGCACACACATGGAAGCAGGCGACAAGCGCGGGTTCGGCATGGTCCCCGACCTGCATGGTGTATACTATGTAGACATAGCAGGGTCGACGCCCAAGGGAATTTACACGGCCGCTTTTGTTCACCAAGGAATGCACGTCAACGGGCTCTCCTTCCGAGCATGAAATTCAGAGTGGGCTGAAGAAGTAGCGATAGCGCTTGCTGCCACGGATCACTATTCGAAGACGATAATAACGGATTACAACATAGTGTGCGCTCACTATCTAGCAGGGAGTCACCCACCCCCTACCTCCAGCTAGCCATACTTTAAGACGGGCTGTCGATCCGACCCCGAAACGCATAATTTGGGTTCCTGTCCGTCAGGGTTTACGAGTTAATAGGGCCGCTGACGCGGCCGTCCGGACGCTTGCCCCCCGGGCTCCTAACCCCAGTTCTTATGACTCGGAAGCCCATAAACCGCTGTTGCAGATCAAAGAAATTATATTTGCTTATCGCGACGCCCAACGCCTTTTCCGGGCTCCTGCAAGGGGGCCGACTAAAGCGGATGAACGAACTTTAAGGCGCTTGCAGAGAGGTACTCTACTTTGTCCTGCAAGTGTCAAGCACTTCGATTCGAACACGGATGGGCGGCGATGCCCACACTGTGAGGAGACCTGTGGCATCTTCCTCATGGTGTGGGCATGAGCAAGGAATCCCCACCTGCCCCCTTCTTTTGCCCCTTCTTGAGAGACATGGGAGACTGCTCTCCTCAACTGCTCCTCGCAGGAGTCTCAACGCCTTCTTTTGCCCCTTCTCGAGATTCATGGGAGACTGCTCTCCTCAACTGCTCCTCGCAGGAGTCTCAACGCACTTCGGTGAGATGGGCACGAGTTGGGGCCCTGCCATGCGGTGTCCCGGACCATACAGGGACGCCGACCATATATAGTGAGGTGATGTTTTGGCCTCGAAACTCTCTCTCTCTTTAAACACGAAGCATTTCTTAGTGAACTTAAGCGACAGTAACCGCATCTATCTGTATCTATCTAGCCGCCTACGACATTTAGCTCTCCTGGCCATTTCGGTAATGAGATCTTTACTAAAATTGGTATGGCATAACATGACTCTATGACGAGCATAAATGACTAGTCATAACATGAAAATCCTTATATGTAAGTCATGATTATCATGGTTTACATGCCATGGTCTTGCTGCTTTTGTGGTGGTTTCGTTGATATGACGTATTGCAAAACTGGTATTGTATGACATGACTACATGGCGAGCATAAGTGACAGGCCCTAACGTGTAAATCATGACACGTGTGTCATGTAAGTCTTGACTACACGCCAAGCTCATAGAGCACTCGCGGACGTTTGGCTAGCTTCACAAATACCATATTTGGCGTTACGTGACGTGAATGGACGACGACGGTATATGACTGGTGCAAACACGATGATTATGACATGCGTGTCTTGTAAGAACATGATTATGCTCAGGATGCGCTCACGGCCGTTTCGCTAGCTTCATATATACCAGATTTGGTGTTACGTGACGTGAATGGACGACGAAGGTATATGACTGGTGCAAACACGATAATCATGATATGCGTGTCGTGTAAGAACATGACTACATGCTACACTCATTGCGCGCTCGCGGCCGTTTGGATAGCTTCACATATACCAAATTTGGTATTACGTGACGTCAATGGACGACGAACACAAATTCCAGGCGCAAACATGATTATCGTGACATGTAAGTCATGTACGGCATAATTTACGTTCGCCTCGTAACGTTGTGCTGATGTTTAAGTGACCTATATAAACCTTCCTCAATCGTGCTTCGCGTATCATGGATTTCCACTGTACATAGGATATGCCATTTCTTTGCTACAATACATGTTTACATCTCTCTTTGAAGCACGCGTGCCACCGGCTATGTTGTGAGTGACGTCGTCCATCCCGTCGCAGCCATGGCGTCGAGCACGTGCGCATAAGTTTCTACTGAGTGAGACTTTCCACGAGGATAAGCCACAGACAACTGTGGAAGAGCGCCGAGAGCGGAATCGTGAGAGAGCTCACGTTGGCCGGGCCGATGTTGCATTCCGGGCAGAAGAACAGGCCTGGGACGCCAAGTGCAGGCAGCCACTGCGTACCAGGAGTCCGGCAGCCTTCCAAGCCGTGCTAAATCGCGAACGGGAATGCAAAGCCGGTGGCGGGCTGATCCTGCAAACCATGCCGCCCCGTTAACTGGCGATACCAACGTTGCAACAACGGCGCGCCGAACAAGCGCCGTTGCGGGCACAACATCGTCAACGTGATGATTGCGGTAGCGTGCTCGCCGGGAGTTTCTCCAGTGGCACTTTCGGCTGCGACGTCTGTGAGCGCCTGTAGTTCGTAAACAACCTGGCAACGATCGACGGGATCTGGTTCATACAACGACTGGAGCTATGCCATGGATGTACTGATGAGGTGGTTCCCGGCTTCTCCCGGTATCGGTCAGATTTGGGTCTGTGGGACGTGCAAGAAATCGCTGATCATAGACAGCCTGCCAGATTTAAGCACCGTGAACAGCTACGTTATCCACCGATTCTTTCGCATTCGCCAAGGCTTAACGTCATCGAGGAATGACAGTGGCCCCGCGTCTGCCGCTCATGTGCATACGGTGATTGACACGCGGCAATGGACAACAAGTATGCGATTAAGATACTAGTTGTCAACGTTCCCATCAACATGCAAGACACCATGAAATGTCTGCCGCGTAACATTTCCGTTGACGTAGCCAGTCGCCAGTCGAGGTACATATCTGCCAGTCGAGGTACATATCAAGCGCCGTCTCGACGAAACGCCGGGGCCGCACGTTTCAGATTCGCTGGTTAACTATTTGTACGAAGTACTTGGGTGAGGATTTATTAGTGTCCCTTTAAATATTGCGCGTGATGGTCCCAACGTGAGAGTTGCCCGCTGTACGAGAAACGTTGCAGGACGCTAAGAAAGTGTTTTTTCAACCAACCAACCAAACAACATTAGATCATCATTGTGTTCTCGTTTATGTTTAAGGTTTTGTCATAGGCACATTCGTTCCGCTGACTAAAGGGTGCTGCGTAGCTTTCACTTATTGATCCCATGTCACAGGCATCAGCCGCTAGAGGTATACGCAGAAAGGGAGACGTCCCGTATGGCTGCCACCCAATTTAGCATTCTTCCCTCTTTAGGCTGTGTGTTCTAGCGCTGCTCTCGCTCGTGGTCAAGTGTGCAGCGTATGGTCTGCAGAGCAATAAAAATCCACATCCTTGCCGCTCACAGCTTTTCTTTTGTTGAGTGTCATAATAACATAACGTCTGCTGGTCCAAAAATAGCGGACGAAAAAAAGAAACTATGTCTGCTCCCTCCACAACAGACTACGAAACTCGGGAACAATTAAGTTGGCAGACCTTTTTAATTAATTCCGCGATGTTATATGTTCGCGTTACCCTCCACGCATTCATGGCGGCGGAGTCGGTCGTAAATGTCGCCATATTGCTTCAACTCACGAAATGAATATGACTCACCCGCTGACGTTGCCTTCGCGAGTTGCAAGTTTCGTGCGTCCACGTTGCCGAAGCGACTTGTTCCGTTAACCGTCTTGCCTTCCTGCGGCGGAGTTGAGAAGTCGTATATTCACCCGCGCATCATATAACCTATTCACGCGACGAGAAGGAAAACGCGATGCAAACCCTGCTGCCTACGGGAGCAGAAAAGCGTGGCATTACACGAGTTCAATAATAAATAAGATTAGCAGTTGCTTAGCTCGGATATGCCAGGATATACGTAGCGTGAGCTACGTACGGACGCACTGACGGATGAACCGCGGACGGATAGACGAACCACAGATGAACAGGCGAACCGTGCACATACACAGACAGACGGCTGAACCACGGACGGACGGACGGAAGGACGCACTATCGAGCGAGCGATCTCGCGCGAGTCAAGCGCCAGACTTCCAGGCCTTCGGTGCGCCATCTGTGCGCCTTGTGACGTCACTACTCCTCGCGCTTGCGCAGAACTGCTCATCATAGGCCACGCAAAACTGCTCAACCTCGACCAGTGTAGCTAACGCTACAAAAATAAAGTGACGTGGCTGTGTATTAATGTTGTAGGACTGTGGGCTCAGATTTGTGTGCACGTTAAAGAACCCCAGGTGGTCGAAATTTCCGGAGCCCTCCACTACGGCGTCTCTCATAATCATACGGTGGTTTCGGGACGTTAAACCCCACATATCAATCAATCAATGGCTCTGTATTAAGTCGCCCGAATGACTCGGATGCTTCCGCTTTCAAGTCGACATAGTAGAAAGGATGGCTTTCACCGTCGAAAGCCGTTTGTTCTCAGTCAATGAATTGATAGTTTGCACGTGAAGCCATTAACACAGGCACTTCACGTAATGGTGCTCCAACATGGTGGCTTCGATGAATTGAAAGCAGCTTTGTCTAGTGGCAAATAAACCAATCCTACGGGATAAGAACGCCGCCAGAGCATTATTGGAATGAATAACGAAGTAAACACGCTTTGCTTCTTAGTGTGTTCGTGCACTAAAATGGCGGTTAGACTCGGAATCGTGTCAGACTCGGGCGTTGATACGGTTACAAAGAGCGACGACGTCTTCAACGTGTACCAGTATAGGGGCCGTCGTCCAGGTGGTCTGGCAACACTAGGCTGGGGATGGGATCTGAACGGCATGAGCAACGCTGTGTGCGTGCCATGCCTTTATATGGTGTCAGAAAATAATCTGGAAGTCTGACTCCCGAGCCTAACTTGCCCGCTGACCATGGATAGCCTGCTACCTTTGAACGCTTGGTGCTCTCTGACAACACCACAGAGAACTAAAAGCGCTTCCGTCAGCGCATCGAACTTTTCTTCTAGGGAACGGGCTCTGAAAAAAAAAAGGCCCCGTATCTGCATGTTTCACTGCAAATGTCGTCAAAAGACGATAGTCTTGCGTCTGGAGAGAGTGAGCAAAACGTTTGTTTGATGTTCTGTGCGAGAAAATCGGAGAATTGTATTCTGGAAGCGCTGCGTTAAAGAGTCTCGATCCGTGCATCGAAGATGAACGAGCGCATCGAGGCACGTTATAGACACGAGCGCCATCTGTCAGTTATCTTCGAAAACGAAGGAAGGCGTGCGCGCCAGCGGAGAAAGATGCGCGCGCCAGCGGAGAAAGATGCGCGCCTGTCTTGGAGGCGATTAGGAGTAGAACGCAAAGCGATGGGCAGGTACCACCACCGTGTCGTCTTAGCAAAGCGTTGGAAACGCCTTCTTGAGCTTAGTGTTGCATTGTCAGCGCAACGTGATAAACGCTATGGTCCTTAGAATTACTTATTTATGGCTTTTCTAGTAAAAAGGCACACATACAGAATATTGAAGTGTTGTTATGGTGCCTCAGATGTGCGCAATAATTGATTTTTAATTGACAATCGCACAAGTATGAACGCTTAAACTTGAGCAATATTAGTGGGTATTGTGGATTGGGTTGGCCGTTTGAGGTATCGTTTGGTGCCATTAGCAGTGCTGCCAACTCTAGGCAGGTCTCCCTAGAGCTCTGTGCGAAAGTGTGACAGAGGTCACGTAATCGGTTCTTCTTAGCGTAGCCACGGGACGGCTTTAAGCTCTCCCATAGTAGAGTAACTAGTACTCTAAATCGTTACACACTTTTTTCTAAACACACAAATCTAGGTATTTAGATCTGCGGATGGGGTTGGCCATTTTTTGTTGGGTGGTATTCTTTTTTCTCCACATGGTGCAGGCAAACGAACCAGTTGGTGTCTGGGACGATCTTGCCTTTTGGTGGCTAGGAGGATTCCTCGCTCCAGCCTGCTGATAGGCTGATCGCACAGCAGCTGGACACATTTCAGCGTGCCGCCTAGTTGTGCAGCGCAGTCATGGAGCACTTGAGCAGTCTGGTCGTAGAAACACAACAGGTAAGTGAGCCACAGCTCCGACCTCGAGTCGAGCTATACCCACATATACGAACTACGACGACCCAAAAATTGTGGCTGACTTCCTAGATAAAGTAGACGACTATATGCCAGAGCTACTGGCACTTTGGAAGCGTACGTGATGGCTCGAATCTTGCTGTTGGTTTACGGGATGCCACAGGACAGTGCACGCTACAATCGCATTTCACCACGTGGACGGACTTTGAAAACGGCTTCTGAGAGGAATAACGGACGTCTGGGTTCGAGCTGTGAGTCCAGCGTGAGCTCAAACTGAGAACCCAGCATCCGGACGACAGTTTGCTCGAGTATGTCTGGTCGATGTACCAATTGCATCGCCGAGCAACACCGACTGCCTTGACAAGGGACAATGTCGTTCGAGTCAGTCGTCAAAGTCATCATTGAATTCAGGTCACTTTATGGGCGCACATTCGAAACCTTTGATCACCTCGTACGAGTAACCGGTGGTGTACAAGATGCCCTATTATCTGAGAGCCCTCAAGTGCAACCGAAAGCACCTCTATCATGCTCTTCAGCCATCACTGGGCGGGCGTGCCCCAGTTGCCAGTGACTCATGAGACCTGACGAGCCCAGGTGCATTCGCGGCTGCCTCCTCCCGTGCCCTGAGCAACACCATCTATAGGTATGAGCAAGGGCGGCGCAGGTCCCCATTTATTACACTCTAAAAAGTAAAGGAGGCAAAGGAGTATCGAGGGTGCTCTTTTAGAGGAGTAACTAACTTGCCACATCCATTGTGCCATTTTGGGAGTATACCTGTGAAGGAGTAGCCGTGCTCTCGCGGTTACTGCTTAACAGTTACCTCCCTCACCTTGAAAAAAGTTTTGGTTGACTTAACCAGCCTTTCCAAGTGCGCGCAGGCATTTCATTAGGTGTACTATCAGCATCAAATGAAACCCGAACAGTGGCAAGCCTTTGCGATAGTGTAGTGCGTGCCATCCAGTTATCACCACTGACAAGGCGCGCGCATCCTGTTCGGCAGCCCTGTGCATATGTGCGTGTCTGTTCGCAGTGATAAGTGGATGGCGCGCACTATACCATCAAGAAGGCTTGCCGGTGTTCGGGTTTCATTTGACGCTGATAGTACAATCGATGGGCAAGCATTGCGTTCAGAAATAAATTTCAGAAAGTTTGCAGCAAACACACGACATTCCAACAACCAGTCAGTCGGCATGCGCGTACACTATTCGCTATACACTACACTATCCACTATACACTACTACGCGTACACTATAAACTATTCAGCCGTGTGACCCTCCGACAGCCCGTGGGCCTTCCCAGTTGTACTAGCCCCAATGAAAGACGGTAAGTCACCTTATTGTATGGATTACCGCAAGCTGAACGAAATCACGGTGATAGATGCCTATCCTCTGCCAGCAATGTCGTGCATAACCTATGCGCTGGGCAACGCGAAGTTCTTCACCACAGTCGATTGCTCTCGTGGGTAACTGCAAATCAAAGTTCACCCTGACGATATCCCGAAAATGGCATTCACATACCAAAGGCTTGTTTGCGTTTGTGCGCATGCCTTTTGGTCTTTCTAACAGTCAGTTCCCATCAGCGCATTGCCCCGCCGCGGTGGTCTAGTGGCTAAGGTACTCGGCTGCTGACCCGCAGGTCGTGAGATCAAATCCCGGCTGCGGCGGCTGCATTTCCGATGTAGGCGTAAATGTTGCAGGCTCGTGTGCTCAGATTTGGGCGCACGTTAAAGAACCCCAGGTGGTCGAAATTTCCGGAGCCCTCCACTACGGCATCTCTCATAATCATATGGTGGTTTTGGGACGTTAAACCCCACAGATCAATCAGTCCCATCAGTGCATGAAGGATGTGGCCTTATGTGGTGCATTATTTATTCACTTTGGTACTTTGATGATGCGGTAGTATCCTTGCGCACGTTCGAAGAGTACCTGAAAATCGTTTTGCCGTAAGGTTCAGTAGCGCAGTTTCTAAAATTGACAAAAGCTATGACAAGGACATGACACTCGCTACACTCGCAACTTATTTCAGTAAAAAGCTTCATATATATGCACCCACGCTGATGCCCAGCGACACAGAAGAGAAAAAACAGGCACTGAAAACATATCCAATATTAACTTTTTGTGCACTGCGGAACGTACTCGGTGATGGAAGAAACGTCTGGCTATCGAATTCGCATTTAGAAAGTTTGACATGTATTTCAATGGGACTCGGTTTGTTATTCGAACTGATCGTCAAGCATTCACTGTCTTGGCTGAAATAGTTACCTAATCCCTCCGGACTATTGACACCATGGGCGCTTATTTTGCAGAGTTATGTCATTGAGTATTAGAAGGGTGGCACTAATGCAGTTGCTGACACACTTTCACATGTGCCGTTGTCTGTTGAGTACAAGGTTGTACGGAAGCCCCGCCGCGGTGGTCTAGTGGCTAAGGTACTCGGCTGCTGACCCGCAGGTCGCGGGTTCGATTTCCGGCTGCGGCGGCTGCATTTCCGATGGAGGCGGAAATGGTGTAGACCCGTGTGCTCAGATTTGGGCGCACATTAAAGAACTCCAGGTGGTCGAAATTTCCGGAGCCCTCCACTACGGCATCTCTCATAATCACATGGTGGTTTTGGGACGTTAAACCCCACTAATCAATCAGTCAAATCAAGGTTGCACTGAAGACAGTGTGTGTGGTCACGACGCCACATGAAATCATGAATTCCCGTTGGGGTACTTTGCAGACAAAACAGTAGCTTCTTGCAGCGCAGCATTGTGGGCCTCGGTTGTAAAGTGTCAGAAATGTTTGCGGCTCGTGATTCGGCCGATACAGGAAGCAACGAGCAGACAGACTGCTACTTTTTTTCGGAAAGGGGGACCTCTTCTTCCAGTATTTCCCCCAAGTGTACGATGGGAATTTAAAAACACCATTCAGAGTTGATATTCCTCGTGAACCTCGCAAATCCTTCATAACCTACTATCACGACAGTGCTTGAGCTGGTCCCTCTTCAGTTCAGAAAACTAAAAAAAAATATGAGAAGTTGTCTTGTGGTAACTTGGCCAGGCATGAAAAAACGTCGTGGTTTACCGCTAGGAACAATGCAATCAGTTGAGAGTACGTCGCCTGGGCAAATAGTAGCATGTGACGCAATGATCTGTATCCAATGAACCCGCGGCGAAACCAGCACCTGCTTGTTGCGACTACATGACGATTTCACAAAATGGGTATTGTTTCCTTTACACTAGCTGGCTTCACAGAAAGTGTAGGACTGCCCTCTCAAAACCTTTATAAAGTTCGGATTCCCTGCCCAGCTGATCACAGGCAACAGGACGTGCTTCCCCAGCAAGGTGGTCACGGAGTCCTGTGACGCCCTGGAAATTCTCCACAAGCGCACCACGTCTGTGTATCACCCGCAAGACATCATCACGGAAAAAGTGAAGGAGGACTAAACTTTATTATAAGAAACCAGCAGGTTTAGGTGACCGGGCCTAAGCCTCCCATGAGGGGACGTCAAGGGCTTGCCTCGATGCCGCCTCACAGACGTGCTGGGTCGCCCAGTATTGGTCGTAAAGAGCGGGGCTCCGCAGAGCCTCATGGAGCTTCAACGAAAGGGTCGTGGTGTTAGTGTGTCTGTACTGTGCCGGGTACTCCCACAGCATGTGCGGAAGCGTAGCCGGGTGAGTGCCGCAGCACCGGCAGTGGGAGGTTGTGTACACGTCCGGGAATATGAGGTGAAAGCGGGCACGTGAGGGATACGTGTTTGTTTGAAGCAGGCGCTAAGTAGTGGCCTGTGCCCGGTTGAGCTTGGAGTGAGGTGGGGGGAAAGCTCGGCGTCTGCGGTAAAAGTTCTTAACCAGATCATTGTAGGTAGTCAGGTTGTCCCTGGTGTCCATCTCGTCTCCAGTAGCTCCAGCGCGGTTGACTGACAAGGCCTCGCTCAAAGGAGTGGGTGACCTCGTCGAGGTTGGGGAGGCGTGGGTGCACTGGGCCCGTGTGAGCGGGGGATCCATGTCAGGGTGATCATGTTTTCTTTGGAGTACATTCCTGGCAGATGATGCAAGGCGCTTGAGGAGAAATGCAGCCTTTGCTGTAGTTAGTGATGGCTATGCGAAAGTCGCATACGACGGTGTGGCAGGTGGGATCTAGAGTGACCAGGGCGATGGCCACCTCTTCAGCCATTTCGGCAGAGGAAGTAGTGACGCTGGTTACATGGTGTAGGACTCTACTGCGTGTGGCGACAGCTACAAAACGCGAAAGCGGGCAGGTCAGGGATACGTGTTTGTTTGAAGTAGACGCGAAGTAGTGGCCTGTGCCTTGAGCTGCGTCAACAAATTTGGCCCCAGGTTCCTGGGCAAGGGCTTTTGAGGTGGCTCTATCGCGAGCTTGGCGCTGGGCTCTGTTTTACTCAGAATGCATGTTTCTAGGGATAGGATCCGGGTGGATTCAGCCGCGGATGTTATGCGGAATTGATTGTTTGGGGCCTTCTTGCTGATGATACGTGAAGCCAAGCGTGAAGAGAATAGAGCGTCCCGTTTAAGCGAATGTGAATGAGTTAAACTGTCCGTTTTGTTAAACTGTACGTTTTGTTCAACCGTCCGTTTTGTAGAAATGACCGTTTTTTGATCTGTCCGTTCTGCAGAACTGTCCTTTGTTTAGAACAGTCCGTTTTGTAGGACTGTCCATTTGGTATGACTGACCGTTTTGCAGGACTGTCCGTGCGGTAGGACTGTCTGTTCATGCAGAACTGCCCGTATCGCAACACGTACGTCGCCTGAGCAAAATTGTCCAGCAAAACTGCAGAACTGACCGTTTTGCAGAACTGTTCATTTTGCAGAACTGTCCGTTTTGCAAAACAGTCCGTTTAGTAGAACTGCTTGTTTAGTAGATCTGTCCGTTTTGCAGAACTGTTTGTTTTGCAAATGGACAGTACGTTGCCTGGGCAAAACTGCCCAGCGTAACTGCAGAACTGTCCGTTTCGCGAAACGTACGTCGCCTGAGCAAAACTGTCCAGCAAAACTGCAGAACTGACCGTTTTGCAGAACTGTTCATTTTGCAGAACCGTCCGTTTAGTAGAACTGCTTGTTTTGTAGATCTGTCCGTTTTGCAGAACTGTTTGTTTTGCAAAAGGACAGTACGTTGCCTGGGCAAAACTGCCCAGTGAAACTGCAGAACTGTCTGTTTTGCAGAGCTGTTCGTTTTGCAGTACAGTTTGTTTTGCAGAACTGCCCGTTGTGCACCGTTTCTAAATCTGTCTGCTTTCTAATACTGTCCGTTTTCTAAAATGGATCGCTTTCTAAAACTGTCCCTTTTCTAAAACAGTCCGTTTTCTAAAGCTGCCCGTTTTATAAACCTGTTTATAACATGTGCGTTTCTAAACATGTGCGTTTTCTAGTACTGTCAGTTTACTGGAATTGTCTGTTTTCTAGAACGGTTAGTTTTCTAAAGCTGTCCGTATTTATTTGGGTACGTTTTTATTACTGTTCGTTTTCTATTATTGTCCGTTTTCTATCTGTCCGTTTTCTATTACTGTTTGTTTTCTAAAACTGTCCATTTTCTGAAACTCTCTTTTCTGAATCTGTCTGTTTTTTGAATTTGTCTGTTTTCTAGAATTGTTTGTTTTCTAAAATTGTTTGTTTTCTAAAATTGTTTGTTTTCTAAAACTGTCCGTTTTCTAAAACTGTCCGTTACTCAGAATTGTTCGTTTCCCAGAATCGTCCGTTTTCCAAAACTGTCCGTTTCTAAAAATTGTTTGTTTCCCAAAACAGTCCGTTTTTCTAAACAGTCCGTCTTCCAAAATAGTCTGTTTTCCAAAACAGTCCGTTTTCCAAAACAGCCCTTTTTCCAAAACAGCCCTTTTTCTGAAACTGTCCTTTTTCGGAAACTGTCCGTTCTCGAAAACTGTCCGTTCTCGAAAACTGTCCGTTCTCGAGAACTGTCCGTTCTCGAAAACTGTCCGTTCTCGAAAACTGTCCGTTCTCGAGAACTGGCCGTTCTCGAAAACTGTCCATTCTCGAAAACTGTCCGTTCTCGGAAACTGTCCGTTCTCGGAAACTGTCCGTTCTCGGAAACTGCCCGTTCTCGGAAACTGCCCGTTCTCGGAAACTGCCCGTTCTCGGAAACTGCCCGTTCTCGGAAACTGCCCGTTCTCGGAAACTGCCCGTTCTCGGAAACTGCCCGTTCTCGAAGACTGTCCGTTCTCGGAAACTGTCCGTTCTCGGAAACTGTCCGTTCTCGGAAACTGTCCGTTCTCGAAGACTGTCCGTTCTCGAAGACTGTCCGTTCTCGAAGACTGTCCGTTCTCGAAGACTGTCCGTTCTCGAAGACTGTCCGTTCTCGAAGACTGTCCGTTCTCGAAGACTGTCCGTTCTCGAAGACTGTCCGTTCTCGAAGACTGTCCGTTCTCGAAGACTGTCCGTTTTCAGAAATTGCCCGTTTTGTATAACTGCTCGTTTCTTATCTCTCGATCTGTTGCCGTTCCTCTGGGTGGAGAGAGTCGAAGGAAAGTGTCTCCTTAAAGTGGAACTGCATTTGTCTCCTTAAGGTGAAACTGCAACTGTCTGTGTGATAGTAGTATTCGCAAGCTATGACTAAGTTCACAAGGTATAATAAAGGTGACGCAGAGCTCGAAATTAGTTTCTAATTGAATAGATTTTTCCTGCTTTTTCTACAAATGTACCTTTTTAGGTCTGCTATCTATAGAAAGCACAACAACTTGACACAAAGGCAGCTACTATGGGTTGAGTGGAACTAGAATTGTGTGCTTACAACAAAAAACTATAAATTTCGTAAGCGCTAAAAGCATATATCTAAGACGAGTGAAGAAGACACGACAAGCGCTTGTCCTTACGTGCGCTTAGGGTTTACATAAGTAGTAGATCAGTACCATCTAGAACGAACCCTAAACACTAAAGAAACACTATATTTTTCTTTGCGTTTCTTGATCTATAAAGCAGGACACGTATGAGTGACTTTTATTACTAAAAAACTGGTGCACCTAGACTATTCAGTGCTGTGCACGTGGCTATTTTGATTAGTTAGTGATCCCCGTTTGGTCCACCTGCAGTTTTCAAGTATTCAGAAGCTTCGTTTTAACTTGCTGTAATGCATGCGCAACTCGTTGCTCGATCTGAGCCTGAGCGAGTGAGTCAACTTGCGAGTTTGCTGAGCATGAATGCTTGTGCCTTCTAAAGGCACATTCTGTTACTGGTGATTGTATCTTTTTAAGGTTTGATGTTTGTTGCCTTTTTATATTTATATATTTATTATGGCGTACAGTCATTTCAGCCCCTAGTGTTGGTCATTTTTGCAGCAGCTGAATCGACGTTGAGCAAGATGAAAGCGGAAATTTCGACAGGAGCGGTGCAACATTAGAATCGTGAGAACTGTGCTGATGCTTTTGACTGAACACAGAATGGAATCAACTTGGTTCTGAAGTTTCTTACATCTGTGTAAGATCATAGTGCTTATTTCTTTAATTGCAGGGGCCTACTGTTGCATTCAATCATTAGGTACGAGGCTAGTCGTGGACCTCTTGAAGTAGCTGGGTTGATGCCGAGTAGAGATGGCCAGCGCATATGTAGGACCGGTACCACATGTGGTGAGAGCTTTGCAGGTGCTCGATACAACGCAGGATATGTTTTGTTTGTGAAGCGGCTCCCATCTACTTAAGAATCATGCTTCTTCTTCTTTAATCCCATTGGTCCATTTCAGTGTGCAGTCAATTCAAAGCACCCTGTCGTGGTCCCGGTGAAGCAGCCAAGTCCACGTTGAGAAGAGATGTGCTGAACGGAATTGAGGACATTCTAGCAGACAAACAACTGTGAGAACTTATGGTTTTGTTCTAGACACTGCACTGGAATCCATGGCTACAGATCGTATGAGGTAGCTATCCTATTTAGACCAAAACGATTATCACTAAGACTTTCAGCGATTACTGTACGATTTATGCATCGATAGACAATGAGCAAGAAGCCATCGGATAGGAGCTATAAAAAGATTTGAATTACTTAAAAAAATTATGCTTCTGGAACGTTTACTACGCTGTATATAGTAGGACGTCCGTCCTATGTACGGCTGACACAGAACTCTATAGCTAATGTTCCAGCCGCACACAGTCGTACCGTGCACGATTAACGTCCCCTATTCGTAGCTTGTCTCATTGTAGCTACACGGGTTCGGGCGAATAAGGGAACACACTAAATCAACAACACTTCATTGTTATACTTTATTAATAACGCGTAAATGTCGCGTAGAGAGAATACAGATAACAAGGGTAGACGCTTAAGTCCGTTCCACGCGCTTCCCGCACAGCCGCAACGCACGGGCCGGGAGCCCTACCGCACGCTAGCGGGGGACAAATAAGCCCATTGGCGATGTTGTGGAGGGTGAAAGAGCGTCGCCAAACGCTTATTTGTCCCCCGCTAGTGTGCGGTAGGGGTCACGGCCCGTGCGTTGCGGCTGTGCGGGATGCGCGGGGAACGGAACTTACACCGTGGTCGTTGTCTTCCTTGGCTCCCAGGGGGTTCCGGGTTCGACCTTCTCCTTTCATCACCGGTGGCAGAGAGAGTTGTCGGTACGCTGATTTTCTTCACCGTCCCTGTTACCCTTTCCCTCACCAGAATACGTTCTCTCGCTGAGGGAGGAGAAACCGTTCCGTGCGCCGGGAAAATGAAATCGCGAGCGCAGGCTGCGGGGTTGTTCCATTCCTTCGCAAGGGTCCTTAATGACTCGTGTCTCCAAAGGACAGACATGTCCCCGCAACTAGGCTGTCGCCCTGCCGTGAAAGGAGGAAAGGGAGGCTGGGTGCACGTGCTCCCCCACAACTTAAGAATCACTGCTTCCTCTTTAACCGCATTGGTCTATTTCAACGTGCAGTCGATTCAAAGCACCCTGTCGTGGTCCCGGTGAAGAAGCCGAGTCCACGTTGAGGAGAGATGTGCTGAGCGGAAATGAGGACATCCTAGCAGAGAAACAACTGTGAGAACTTACGGTTCTGTCCTAGACACTGCACTGGGAACCGTGGCTACAGATTGTCTGAGGTAGCTACCGTATTTAGACCAAAAACGATTATCACTAAGATATTCAGCGTTTACTGTACAACTTCTACATGGATATGCGCTATCAGCGAGAAGCCATCGGAAACGAGCTATAGAAAGGTTTGAATTATTGAAGAAACTATGCTTCCGGAACGTTTACTATACTGTATTATTGAAAGTGGTCATTGCGGATTTCCAACTGTGAGATTATGTACTGTGCACCACAGCGTAGCTAGGAAGAAATGAGTGTTTGAGGCTTTGTGTTTTTTGTAGAAGCACCTCCCCAGACGTGTATGTGCACTAGAAGACATCAATGAGCTTGTGTAAAAAGAATCCGACATCCCGAACCCTAGCCCCTGAACAAAATACCTGGTTGCACCCCTGACTGCACGGGTATGCAGTTATGTTGGAAAAAGAACGCCAAAAGTAGATAAGGACTAAAGGAGGCATCACACAGGTGCTGTTCTTTATCGCCGTTTTTCCATCACAACTATGAACCACCAACTGGATAAAGTTTCTCGTCTAATAGTTACGCAGATTACGCATCCGACTGCCAGCACAGTTATGCGTGAGAAAGTGCAGACGTGACTACAAGTGTGAACTTGGAAGAGACTGCTAATAATGCTGAATATTAAGGCAAATAAGGTAATACGTCGGCAAAAAAAAAACATAAGCCCACTCAGACTCTCTTGTTGAATATATCTCGCGGTCAGGACTCTTCAGGGTGCTTTGATGGTCAAGTGACTGCGGATAATTGGCATGTAAACACCAAAATCAAAGAATTAGAAAGAGGGAAAAACAAAAAAAAACTAAATACAGAAAGCGAACTAAAGAGACAGAAGGCCACCCTACAGTGCTCTATAAATAACCACGCACTCGGAACACAATTGTGATTTGTCGTGCCAAAGCTGTATATATCAAATGAAATACGACATGGTGCAATTTGATCGCAGTGCCATATTACTGGGAATTTTGGACCGAGATATCCGTGGTTACAAAATTCAGCGTTCATAGGGGGGAGGGAGAAAAAAAGGCACTAGCCGCTTGACGCAATTCCTAGTCATCTATCTCGGCGATTCAATAAGTACCCTACCTGTCTTTTCTGCATAATAAACTTTTTTTTCACCATCGTCCTTCATAACGATGCTTGCAGGCTACTATAGACGGGCTCCAACTTCATCCTCTACCAGGAGGTCGAGGGCACGTACCCAATGACGACACGGCCGTCAAGCGTCACTTGGGTGAGGGCAGTGGCTCTGGCGAGGACCGCTACCAAAAGGAGTTCGTGCTAGATACGGATAACGGAGAAAGGACAGGCCACATACAACTCTGTTTCTTCACTTCAAGCAAAGCGCGTCCACCATTGACGGCATGGCCATCAGTCACGTGCCTGTTTAGCAGAATACTGACAACCTCGTGGACGAAACCACTTGTTTCGCCACTTTCGGAAAACCGTGTTCCTCTTTGACGATACGGTCATCACGCCCCGTTTGGGTGAGGACTTCAGCTGCGAGGACGCATACTCCTGTGACTTGACCGACAACAGTGTGGACGGTGAATGATGAGGACACACTCAATACTGTGCTTCGTCTTATCCGGCAATGCCCGTGGCAGTGATCTGAGCCCCGCCATTAGACGGCTACAAAAATGCTTAACGCTGGAGATACGTCTGCACTGTTTGCGCGAGTGCTTCACTGTGAACAGTAGTGTTCATAAGCCATATGCCTTATTCATCTTCGTATCGTATAAACCCGTGAGTAAGTTCTGCGGTAGTAAGTGACAAAATGTTCAATAAAATTTGTGGGGGCGCTGGCGGGCAAAGATGAGAAGCTCGGGGGGGGGGGGGGAAGCGAACTCGCATGATGACTTTGTTCAGTTGAGCGCGAGCTGCACGAAGCTCTATTTTGCTGATTTTCCTTTGTGTGTTCTCTGAAGGCCTGAGCCGAAGTTTGGTGGTTCTGAGCCCAGATTGGCGCCGAACCACGACCCTGGTAAGTCTCGGGCTCAACTAGGAGACATGCACGCTACTTCAACCGTTTACGGAAGATCGTACAATAGGCAGGTGAAAACGTGGATCATAAGAAAAAGAAAAGGTAAGGAGTGAAAAACTGAAGCAAACACTATGACTGCCATTTAGCAGGAGTCGTTTATTGCATGGTAGAAGCGTAGAATCGCGCCAGACATCGATACTATGAAATAAAACTAGAGTCGGCGTTTTAAATACCCGCTCATTACAAAGCGTTGGCAGCAGCAGAAACCATCAACAATAGTTTGAACATGCAGCTGCATAAATGCGACCTTCGTTGATTAACTAAAGGAATAGTTGTGGCATTGTGGGCACTTGATTGCGCTAGCAAGAGGCATTCGGTAATACTTCGAAGTAGCCAATGCTACGCGCACAGACGTTCATTTCATCGCAGCCTGGTTGAGTCGTGCACGCAAAATCAAAGCAGGCTAGCAGTTCAGAAAGCGACGCGCAGGAAGCTTTCGCGATCTACTCTTGAAGGCAAAGCTCAAACATCCTCAAATTTTTTTCTATCAAGCTTTCGTAAAAAAATAACCTCGTTTTACATTTCTTTCATTTCGTCACTCACATTATGGTTATTGAAAACGACCTGGAATCCCAGCTTTTAGATCTAAAGTTCCACGGAGGTCTCCATTTCGTGTCCCGACTTTGGCGGATATAGCCGTGTGAACCACAGTCTCAGGGTGTTCCCCTCTTTACAGCACCACACGGATCAAGACATCTTGCAAGCCACTCTGTAACAAGACCGCGTTAATGAGCTCGTTTCGCAAAATTACCAGCGCCGGCATCGTTGATTGTAAGCGAAATAAGAATCATCCTTGCGTGAGCTAAAAATAGAGAAAGATGCAAACAAAGGCATCCTGGGTGCCAATGGGGATCGAACGCGGATAATTTCGATCAGAGTGGGGATCGAATCCGGGTCATTAGCGGGCCAAGGGGCTGTTGGGAATGCTTGTGAATACAGTGAAAAATAACTTTCTCTGCTTGAAAATGCAATGAAAGTAACTTTCATGCTTTACAAACACACGAGTCCTGTATACATGTTTCACAACACATCATAAAATATCGCTGTAATAATGCGTGGTACAAGAGTACATTGCCATGTGATGTCGGGGAATGGGATTATCGTAATGACTTCATAGTTTGAAGGCAATAATATCTCTATCGCGTCCCACTCTTGAAGGCGAAGCTTAAGGATTTCCAAATTTTTTCCTTTACTGCTCAAAAATAAGCCTCGACTATTTTAAGAACTGCAGACAGTCCAGAAGGCCCACGACGAGAAGGTGAGGTTTGGCTTTCCCATCCCGACATGGGAGCGGCCTGCAGTTCTTTCTCCGTGAATATAGGGAGATGACTTCTCCATCACGCCAATAAAGTTCAATACCTACCAACCCATTTTTCCGAGGCAATCGTATGATGCATTCTCCGAGCCCCTGCGAGCCTCAGTAGGTCAGACACCTCTGAAGCGAGAGGACCTAGATTTGCCATCCAAAGGCACGACGAGGTTTCTTTTTTCTCTTTTATAGCAACTTTACCGGGGCATGGACCGACAGATGCCTAAATGTTGGCGCAATGAAAACGTTGGGGTACTCGTGAGCTTCGCCTTTAGGAGCTGAATGGCGATAGCGATATTCTGTCCCTAGTGCGTGTATTTCAGCCACTCCGTGCATACATTGTACTGTAGAATGTTACTCGGGAAGTTCAAACAATGAAATGGATAATGCTACTGGAATGTTTCCTAACTTACTGAGCACCCACTTCGTAGCCTTAAGGGGATATGTGCAGTAACGTCTACGCATGTCGTAATGGGTGGCTTGCTTCAAACGACGAAGTCCTCGTAATGGCATGCTATGATGCCCGATGGACATCACGCTGGTACCTCGCAATATTACTCAATATTACCTGTATTGTGAAGCCTGTGTACACAACGCTTGTGTTAGTGAAGCATGAAAGTCATTTACACGGCCTTTAAAAGCAAGAGAAGCTATTTCAACGGTACTTCCCAGCGGACTCGTGGCTCGGTGGTAGAATAAGTGCTTTCTCACACAAAAAGCAGGGCTTCAATCGGCATTTCGATACGGAAATATTTTATTGATTATATTTAAATCTTTCTCCACTTTAAGTCCAGGACGGGATGATGATTTTTCGCTAGCAACCAACAACGCCCATGCCGACACCAACGCTACCTTCAGAATTTCTATGAACGGAGGTCTTTAGCGCTTTCGCGATAAAAAAGGCTGGTGGGTACTCGATCACACTCATTAAGGCCCTCCTGAAAATTATCTTCAATGTGCATTGCACACACTGGATGCTGCACAACTACCTGAATATTTCGAGCTTAACAGCAGTGGATGATAATGAGCATAACCTTTAATCAATGATTTAAACGGATTCAATAATGAAACCTCTTTGCAGCTGCTATATCGGTACTTTAGGTTCGCTGCGCATACAGTTACATAGTAAATAAAAGTAGGCTGAATAAAAGGCACCCTAACAAGTTTGCGTCTTCCCAATAAAACTTCGTGTATGAGATTCCGATTACCACCTGCTAATCTTCCGCCAATTGTTCTCGGTTCACTTTTGTTGTATTTTTAACTGAGGGTCCCGTTCCCAGTATTTATACGCTGGGACCCTCCTCTGTATACAAGAGTTTTGTACTTGATGCTTTTGTAACTAATAAAACTGACAATAATAAATAATAAAAAATGAGTTGCTACTTTTTCGTGATAAGGATCAACTTTTGTATGAAGTCAAACATTGCAATGTAGGGCCATCTGTACGTGTAAAACCCGTGCGTAGCTGACTATACCGCAATACATGTCGAAAACCGCTAAAAAAAGTTGAGGCCCTTACCACCCCAATAAGTTTAACTTTTGTGTGATTTCACACCTCCCAGCGATGCGTCATCTATGCGCACTGTCCGAGTTCGAAGTTCCCTTGGTACGTTGCCTTCACCGCACGATTGGCCAAGAACGGTCGAAAACGTTAAGCCCCTAAACCCCCCCCCCCCCCTATAAAGCTCAACTTTTGTGTGATGTCATACCTTGCAGTGATGCGCCATCTATGCGCACTTTTCGAATAAAAGGTTCCCCTGGTTCCCCTGTCTTAACCCCACGAATGGCCAAAAACGGTCGAAAAAGTATAGCACCTTATCAGCCCTGAGATAAGGCTCAACTTTTTTTTATGTTACACCTTGCAGCAATGCGCCATTTCTGAGTTAAAGTTCCCCTGGTACGTTGGCTTCACCACACGAACGATCAAAAAGTGGTCGAAAAAGTTTAGCCCCTTATCACCCCCGATATGGCTGAACTTTTTTCTGACGTCACACCTTGCAGCAATGCGCCATCTATGTGCACTTTCCGAGTTTAATGTTTCCCTGGTACGTTGGCTTCGCCGCAGGAATGACCGAAAATGGTCGAAAAAGTTTACCCCCTTATCACCCCCGATAAGGCTCAACTTTTTTCGGACGTCATCCCCTCATACCTTGCAGTGATGCGGCATCTATGCGCACTTTCCGAGTTAAAAGTTTCCCCGGTACGTTGGCTTCCCCGCACGAATGACAAAAAAGTGGTCGAAAATGTTTAGCCCCTTATCACCCCCGATAAGGCTGAACTTTTTTGTGACGCCACACTTTGCAGCAATGCGCCATCTATGTGCACTTTCCGAGTTTAAAGTTCCCCTTGTACTTTGGCTTCGCCGCACGAAGGACCGAAAATGGTCGAAAAAGTTTAGCCCCTTATCACCCCCGATAAGGCCCAACATTTTTCTGACGTCACACCATGCAGCAATGCGCTGTCTGTGCACGCTTTCCGAGTTTAAAGTCCCCCTTGTACGTTGGCTTCACCACATGCAGGAGCAAAACCTGTCGAAAAAGTTTACGCCCTTATCACCCCCGATAAGGCTCAACTTTTTTCTGACATCACACCCTGCAGCAATGCGCTGTCTGTGCACGCTTTCCGAGTTTAAAGTCCCACTTGTACGTTGGCTTTACCACATGCAGGACCAAAAACGGTCGAAAAAGTTTAGCCCCTTATCACCCCCGATAAGGCCCAACTTTTTTCTGACGTCACAACCTGCAGCAATGCGCTGTCTATGCACACTTTCCGAGTTAAAAGTCCCCGTTGTACTTTGGCTTCGCCGCACGAAGGACCGAAAATGGTCGAAAAAGTTTAGCCCCTTATCACCCCCGATAAGGCCCAACTTTTTTCTGACGTCACACCATGCAGCAATGCGCTGTCTGTGCACGCTTTCCGAGTTTAAAGTCCCCCTTGTACGTTGGCTTCACCACATGCAGGAGCAAAACCTGTCGAAAAAGTTTACGCCCTTATCACCCCCGATAAGGCTCAACTTTTTTCTGACATCACACCCTGCAGCAATGCGCTGTCTGTGCACGCTTTCCGAGTTTAAAGTCCCACTTGTACGTTGGCTTTACCACATGCAGGACCAAAACGGTCGAAAAAGTTTAGCCCCTTATCACCCCCGATAAGGCCCAACTTTTTTCTGACGTCACACCCTGCAGCAATGCGCTGTCTATGCACACTTTCCGAGTTAAAAGTCCCCCTTGTACGTTGGCTTCACCACATGCAGGACCAAAAACGGTCGAAAAAGTTTACGCCCTTATCACCCCCGATAAGGCCCAACTTTTTTCTGACGTCACACCCTGTAGCAATGCGCTGTCTGTGCACGCTTTCCGAGTTTAAAGTCCCCCTTGTACGTTGGCTTCACCACATGCAGGACCAAAAACGGTCGAAAAAGTTTAGCCTCTTATCACCCCTGATAAGGCCCAAATTTTTTCTGACGTCACACCCTGCAGCAATGCGCTGTCTATGCACACTTTCCGAGTTTAAAGTCCCCCTTGTACGTTGGCTTCACCACATGCAGGACCAAAAACGGTCGAAAAAGTTTACGCCCTTATCACCCCCGATAAGGCCCGACTTTTTTCTGACGTCACACCCTGCAGCAACGCGCTGTCTGTGCACGCTTTCCGAGTTTAAAGTCCCCCTTGTACGTTGGCTTCACCACATGCAGAACCAAAAACGGTCGAAAAAGTTTAGCCCTTATCACCCCCGATAAGGCCCAAATTTTTTCTGACGTCACACCCTGCAGCATTGCGCTGTCTATGCACACTTTCCGAGTTAAAAGTCCCCCTTGTACGTTGGCTTCACCACATGCAGGACCAAAAACGGTCGAAAAAGTTTACGCCCTTATCACCCCCCGATAAGGCTCAACTTTTTTCTGTACGGTGAGGCCATTCCTACGGTGAAACCAACGCACCAGGGGAAGTTTTAAATTGGAAAGTGTGCATAGACGGCGCATTGCTGCAGGGTGTGACGTCAGAAAAAAGTTGAGCCTTATCGAGGGTGATAAGGGGCTAAACTTTTTCGACCACTTTTTAGTCATTCGTGCGGTGAAGCCAACGTACCAGGAGAACTTTTAATTCCGAAAGTGCGCATGAATGGCGTATTGCTGCAAGTTGTGACGTCAGAAAAAAGTTCAGCCTTATCGGCGGTGATAAGGGGCTAAACTTTTTCGACCGCTTTTGGCCCTTCGTGTGGTGAAGCCAACGTACCAGGGAAACTTTTAACTCGGAAAGTGCGCATAGATGGCGCATTTCTGCAAGGTGTGAGGTCAAAAAAAAAAAGCTGGACCTTATCGGGGGTGATAAGGGGCTAAACTTTTTCGACCGTTTTTGGCCCTGCATGTGGTGAAGCCAACGTACAAGGGGGACTTTTAACTCGGAAAGTGTGCATAGACAGCGCATTGCTGCAGGGTGTGACGTCAGAAAAAAAGTTGAGCCTTATCAGGGGTGATAAGGCGCTAAACTTTTTCGACCACTTTTTGGTCATTCGTGTGGTGAAGCCAACGTACCAGGGGAACTTTAAACTCTGAAAGTGCACATAGACAGTGCATTGCTGCAAGGTCTTACGTCAGAAAAAAGTTCAGCCTTATCGGGGTGATAAGGGGCTAAACTTTCTCGACCACTTTTTTGTCACTCATGCGGTGAAGCCAACGTACCGGGGAAACTTTTAACTCGGAAAGTGCGCATAGATGGTGCATTTCTGCAAGGTGTGAGGTCAGAAAAAGCTGGGCCTTTTTGGGGGTGATAAGGGGCTAAACTTTTTCGACCGTTTTCGGCCATTGGTGCGGGGAAGCCAACGTACCAGGTGAACTTTTAATTCGGAAAGCGCGCATAGATGGCGCATTGCTGCAAGGTGTCAAGTCAGAAAAAGTTTATCCTTACCAGGGGTGATAAGGAGCTATATTTTTTCGACTGTTTTTAGCCATTCGTGTAGAGACGCCAACGTACCAGGGGAACATTTAACTCGGAAAGTGCGCATAGATGGCGCATCGCTGCGAGGTATGACATTATACAAAAATTGAGCTTTATTGGGGGGATAAGGGGCTAAACGTTTTTGGCCGGTCTTGGCCAATCGTGTGGTGAAGCCAACGTACCAGGGAAACTTTTAACTCGGAAAGTGCGGATAGATGGCACATCACTCGAAGGTGTGACATCACACAAAAGTTGAACCTTATCGGGGTGATAAGGGCCTCAACTTTTTTGAGCGGTTTTCGACTTGTATTGCGGAACAGTCAGCTACGCAAGGGTCTTACACGTACAGATGGCCCCACATGGCAATGTTTGACTTCATACAAAAGTTGATCCTTATCACGAAAAAGCAGCAACTCAATTTTTATTATTTATCAGTGTCAGTTTTATTAGTTACATATGCTTCAAGTACAAAACTCTTGTATACAGAGGAGGGGCCCAGCGTATAAATACTGGAAACGGGACCCTCAGTTAAAAATACAACAAAAGGGAACTGAGAACAATTGGTAGAAGATTAGCAGGTGGTAATCGGAATCTCATACACCAAGTTTTATCGGGAAGAAACAAACTTGTTAGGATGCCTTTTATTCAGCCTGCTTTTATTTACTATGCAACTGTATGTGCACCAAACCTAGAATACCAATATAGCAGCCGCAGATAAGTTTCAATAATAATCATCATCAGCCTGACTACGTCCACAGCAGGACAAAGGCCTCTCCCATGTTCCGCCAGTCAACTCGGTCCTGTGCTTGCTGCTGCCAATTTATACCCGCAAACTTGTCAATCTGATCTGCCCTCCTAACCGTCTGTGTCCCCTTAACCAGCTTTCCTTCTCTGGGAATCCACTTAGTTACCCTTGATGAACAGTGGTTATCCTTTCTACGCGCTACAAGCCCGGCCCACGTCTATTTCCTCTTCTTGATATCAACTACGATATCCTTAACCCCCGTTTGTTCCCTAATCCACTTAGCTCTCTTCTTGTCTCTTAAGGTTACACCTACCATTTTTCTTTCCATTGCTCGCTGCGTCGTCAATTTAAGCTGAACCCTCTTTGTAAGTCTCCAGGTTTCTGCTCCGTAGCTAAGTACCGGCAAGATGCAGCTGTTATATACCTTCCTCTTGAGGGATAGTGGCAATCTACCTGTCATAATTTGAGAGTGCTTGCCAAATGAGCTTCACCCCATTCTCATTCTTCTAGCTACTTCAAACTCGTGGTTCAAGTTTCAATGATGAAACCTTTTTAAATCATTGTATAAAGATTATGCTCATTATCATCGACTGTCGTTGAGCATGATATATTCAGGTAGTTGTGCAGTATTCAGGATGTGCAGTGCACATTGAAGTTAATTTCGAGCAGGAACTATATGAGTGTCATCGAGTACCCATCGGCCTTTTTTTATCGCGAAAGCGCTAAACACCTCGTTTCATAGAAATTCTGAAGGTAGCGTTGGTGTCGGCATGGGTGTTGTTGGTTGCTAGCGAAAAATCATCATCCCATCCGGGACTTAAAGTTGAGAAAGATGTAAGTTTAATAAAATATTTCTGAGCCGAAATGCGGATATAACTCCTGGTTTTTGTGTGAGAAAGCACTTATTCTACCACAGAGCCACGAGTCCACTTGGAAGTGCTGTTGAAATAGCTTGTCTTGCTTTTAAATGCCGTGTAAATGACTTTCATGTTTTACTAACACAAGCGTTGTGTACACAGGCTTCAGAATACATATATCATTGTAGTAATGTTTTGAGGTACAAGCGTGCATGTCCATCGGGCATCATAGCATGCCATTATGAAGACTTCGTCGTTTGAAGCAAGCCACCCATTACGACATGCGTAGACGTTACTGCACATATCCGCTTAAGGCCACGGGTCAGCAAGTTGGGAAACATTCCAGTAGCATTATATATTCCACTGTTAGAACTTCTCGAGTAACGAACGTCCTACAGTACAATGTATGCACGGAGTGGCTGAAATGCACGCACTAGGGACAGGATATCGCTATCGCCATTCAGCTCCTAAAGGCAAAGCTTACGAGTACCTGAACGTTTTCATTGCACCAACATTTAAACATTTGTCGGTCCATGCCCCAGTGGAGTTGCTATAAAAGAGAAAAAAAAAAGAAACCTCGTGGAGCCTTCGGATGGCAAATCTAGGTCCTCTCGCTACAGAGGTGTCTGACCTACTGAGGCTCGCAGGGGCTCGGAGAATGCATCATACGAGTGCGTCATGAGAATAGGTTAGAAGGTATTAAATTTTATTGTCGTCATAGAGAAGTCGTCTCCCTATATTGACTGAGAGAGAACCGCAGGCCACTCCCATGTCGGGATGGGAAAGCCAAGCCTCGCCATCTCGTCGTGGGCCTTCTGGACTGTCTGCAGTACTTAAAATAGTCGAGGCTTTTTTTAGCAGTAAAGAAAAAATTTGGGAATCCTTAAGCTTCGCCTTTAAGAGTGGAACGTGATAGAGATATTATTGCCTTCCAACTATGAAGTCATACCGATAATCCCATTCCCCGACACCCCATGGCAATGGACGCTTGTACCACGCATTATTACGGCAATATTTTATGTTGTATTGTGAAACATGAATACAGGATGCGTGTGTTTGTAAAGAATGAAAGTTGCTTTCACTTCATTTCTAAGCAGAGAAAGTTGTTTTTCACTGTATTCACAAGCAGGCCGAACACCCGCTTTTCCCGCTAATGACGCAGATTCAATCGCCCAATCCAAATTATCCGCGTTCGATCCCCATTGGCACCCAGGATGCCTTTGTTTGCATCTTTCTCTATTTTTAGCTCACGCAAGGATGATTCTTATTTCGCTTACAATCAACGATGCCGGCGCTGGTAATTTTGCGAAACGAGCTCATTAACGCTGTCTTGTTACAGAGTGGCTTGCAAGATGTCTTGATCCGTGTGGTGCTGTAAAGAGGGGAACACCCCGAGACTGTGGTTCACACGGCTATATCCGCCACAGTCGGGACACGAAATGGAGACCTCCGTGCAACGACTTTAGACCTAAAAGGTGGTATTCGAGTGCGTTTGCAATAACCTTACCGTGAGTGACGAAATGAAAGAAATGTAAAACGAGGTTATTTTTTTAGGAAAGCTTGGTTGAAAAAATTGGAGGATGTTTGAGCTTGGCCTTCAAGAGTAGATCGCGAAAGCCTCCTGCGTTTCGCTTTCTGAACTGCTAGCCTGCTTTGATTTTGCGTGCACGACTCAACCAGGCTGCGATGAAATGAACGTCTGTGCGCGTAGCATTGGCTACTTCGAAGTATTACCGAACGCCTATTGCTAGCGCAATCAAGTGTGCACAATGCCACATTTCTTTAGTTAATCAGCGAAAAATTTATGCAGCTGCATGTTCAAAGTACTGTTCATGCTTCTGCTGCTGCTGAACCATCAACGCTTTGTAATGAGCGGGCATTTAAAACACCGAATCATTGTTTATTTCATAGTATTAACGGCTGGAGCGATTCTACGCTTCTACCATGCAATAGCCTTAAGTCGACTCCTCCTGCTACATGGCAGTCATAGTGTTTGCTTCAGTTTTTCACTCCTTACCTTTTTTCTTATGATGCGCATTTTCACTTTCCTATTGTAGGATATTCCGTACGGTTGAAGTAGCGTGTATGTCTCCTAGTTTAGCCCGATACTTACCAGGGTCGCGGTTCGGTGCCAATCTGGGCTCGGGACCACCAAACGTCGGCTCAGGCCTTCAGAGAACACACAAGGGAAAATTAGGAAAATACAGCTTCGTGCAGTTCGGGCTCAACCGAACGAAATTTCTATGCGAGTGCGCTCCTTCCCCCCCCCCCCCCACCCCGCTCCGAGCTTCTCATCTTTGCCCACCATCGCCCCCACAAACTTTATTGAACATTTTGTCAGTCACTACCGCAGAAGTCATTCACGGGCTTATATGATGCGAATACGAATAAGGCATATGACGTAGCTCCCAGGAACAGGTAACGACACAATGCTGTAATTTAGGTCGGCCCGCTGTGAAATGGGCTACGTGATTTCAACGATAGCGTAAGAACTCTACTCTTCACAGGGAGGCACTCGCGCCAGCAGTGCAGACGTATCTCCAGCGTTATGCGTTTCCGTTGCCGTCCAATGACGGGACTCAGATCACTGTCACGTGCAGTGTCAGATATGACGAAGCACTGTAATGAGTGTGTCCTCATCATTCACCGTCCACACTGTTGTCGGTCAAGTCACAGGAGTATGCGTCCTCGCAGCTGAAGTCCTCACCCAGACGGTGCGTGATGACCGTATCGTCAAAGAGGGACACGTTTTGCCGAAAGTGGCAAAACAAGTGGTTTCGTCCACGAGGTTGTCAGTATTCTGCTAAACTGGCACGTGCCAAATAACCATGCCGTCAATGGTGGGCGCGCTTTGCCGGAAGTGAAGAAACAGAGCTGTACACGGCCTGTTCTTTCTCCGTTGTCCATATCTCGCACGAACTCCTTATGGTAGCGGTCCTCGCCAGAGCCACTGCCCTCACCTAAGTGATGCTTGATGGCAATGTCGTCATTGGGTACGTGCCCTCGACCTCCTGGTAGAGGATGAAGTTGGAGCTCGTTTGTAGTAGCCTGCAAGCATCATTATGAAGGACGATGATGAAAAAAATGTTTATCATGCAAAGAAAAAGGTAGGGTACTCATTAAATCACCAAAATTAAATGACTAGGGATTGTGTCAAGCGGCTAGCGCCTTTTTTCTCACCCCCCCCCCCCCTATGAACACTGAATTTTGTAACCACGGATATCTCGGTGCAGAATTCGCACTAAAATGGCACGGCGATCAAATTGCAGCGTGTCGTATTTCATTTGAAATATACCGCTTTGGCAGGACAAATCACAATTGTGTTCCGAGTACGTGGTTATTTATAGAACACTGTAGGGTGGCCTTCTGTCTGTTTAGTACGCTTTCTGTATTTAGTTTTTTTGTCTCTTCTCCTATCTTACTCATTCTTTGATTTCGATGTTCACATGCCAATTATCCGCAGTCACTTGACCATCAAAGCACCCTGAAGAGTCCTGACCACGAGAAATATTTTTGAGGAAGTCTGAGTGGGCTCAACATTTTTTCGCTGACGTATGACCTCATTTAACTTATTATTTAGCATTATCAGTCTCCTCCCAGTTCACGTTTTTGGTCACGTCTCCACTTTCTCACGCATCATAATATGCCTAAATATTAGAAGAGAAACTAACTAGATGGTGGTTCATAGTTGTGATGAAAAAAAACGGCAGTAAAATGGCAGCGCCTGTGTTGTGCCTTCTTTAGTCCTCATCTATTTTTGGCGCTCTTTTTCCAACATAACTGTATACCCGTGCAGTCAGGTGTGCAAACAGGTATTTTGTTCAGGGTTAGCGGTCTCTGATTTTTTTTACACAAGCTCATTTATGTCTTCTAGCGCCCATACACGTCTGGGGAGGTGCTTCTACAAACAAACATGATACCTCAAATACTCATCTCTTCCTAGCTACGCTGTGGTGCACAATACAGTCTCGCAGTTGGAAAGCCGCAATGACCACTTGCAATATACAGTATAGCAAACGTTCCAAAAGCCCCGCCGTGGTAGTCTAGTGGCTAAGGTACTCGGCTGCTGACCCGCAGGTCGCGGGTTCAAATCCCGGCTGCCACAGGTGCATTTCCGATGGAGGCGGAAATGTTGTAGGCCCGTGTGCTCAGATTTGGGTGCACGTTAAAGAACCCCAGGTGGTCTAAATTTCCGGAGCCCTCCACTACGGCGTCTCTCATAATCATATGGTGGTTTTGGGACGTTAAACCCCACAAATCAATCAATCAAACGTTCCAAAATCATAGTTTCTTCAATAATTCAAACCTTTCTATAGATCCTAACCGATGGCTTCTCGTTCATAGCCTATCCATGTGTAAATCTTACAGTAATCGCTGAATGTCTTAGTGATAATCCTTTTTGGTCTAAATAGAATAACTACCTCATACCTCTTGAATTGCCATGAATTGCCATGAATTGCAGTGCAGTGTCTTGAACAGAACAATAAGTTCTCACCGTTGTTTGTCTGCTGGAATGTCTTCATTTCCGCTCAGCACATCTCTCCTCAATGTGGACTAGGCTGCTTCACCGGGACCTCGACAGGGTGCTTTGAATCGACTGCACACTGAAATGGACCAATGCGAATAAAAACGAAGACACAAGGATTCTTAAGTAGATGGGAGCCACTTCACAAACAAAATAGCTTGGTTCTACATTGTATCGAGCACCTCCAAAGTCCTACCACGTGTAATACCGCTCCTACATATGCGCCGGCCGTCTCTACTCCTCATCAGCCCAGCTACTTCAAGAGGACCACGACTGGCCTCGTACCTAATGATTAGACGCAACAGTAGGCCCCTGGAATCAAGGAAGTAAGCACTATGATCTTCCACAGATGGAAGGAGCTTCAGAACCAAGTTGAACCATTGTGTGTTCTGTCAACAGCGTCAGCACAGTTCTCACGATTGTTATGCCGCATTGCTCCTGTCGGAATTTCTGCTTCGGTCTTTGCTCAACGTCGATGTGGCTGCTAGAAAAAATTACCAGGATCAGGGGCTGAAATGACTGTATGCCATAATAATTACATAAATATAAAAAAGCAACAAACGTCAAACCTTAAAAAGGCACAAGCACCAGTAACAGAATGTGCCTTTAGAAGGCACAAGCATTCATGCTCAGGAAACTCGCCAGTTGACTCACTCGCTCAGATCGAGCAACGAGTTGCACGTGCATTGACGCAAGTTGAAACGAGGCTTCTGAATACTTGGAAACTGCAGGTGGACCAAACCAGGATCACTAACTAATCAAAATAGCCACGCGGACAGCACCAGTTACCTGAATAGTCTCGGTGCATCAATTTTCTCAGTAATAAAAGTCACTCATACGTGTCCCATTTTATAGAACAAGAAACGTAAAGAAAAATATAGTGTTTGTTTAGAAGGCAGTGGATTCGTTCGAGATGGTACTGATCCACAACTTCTGCAAACGCTAAACGCACGTAAGGACAAGCGCTTGTCCTGTCTTCTTCACTCGCCTCACTCGCCTTTAGCGCTTACGTAAGTTGCAGTTTTTTGTTTTAAGCACACAATATTAGTTCCACTCAACCTTTGTGTCAAGTTCTTGTGCTTTGCACAGATATTTGACCTAAAAAGGTGCATTTGTGGAAAAAACAGGAAAAAGCTATACAATTTGAAACTAATTTTGAGCTCTTTTGCCCTGTCGTTTGCGCTGGTAAGCACCCTTTATGAGGACATGCAAAAAATGAACAGGCACTAACCAAAATAGCCTCGCGGACAGCGCCAGTTATTTGAATAGTCTAGGTGCATCAGTTTTCTTAGTAATAAAAGTCACTCATACGTGTCCAATTTTATAAATCAAGAAACGTAAAGAAAATTATGGTGTTTGTTTAGAAGGCCCTGGGTTCATTCTAGATGGTACTTTTCCACAACATCTGTAAACTTTCAACGCACGTAAGGACAACCGCTTGTCCTGTTTTCTTCACTCGTCTTACATATGTGCCTTTAGCGCTTGCGTAAGTTGTAGATTTTTGTTGTAAGCACACAATTTTAGTTCCACTCAAACTTTGTGTCAAGTTTTACTTTGCATAGATATCAGACCTAAAAAGGTACATTTGTAGAAAAAACTGGAAAAAGCTATACAATTTGAAACTAATTTTGAGCTCTGCATCAGCTTTATTATGCCTTGTAAACTCTTATAGCCATAGCGTGTGATTATTCCACTATCACACAGACAAGATTTCAAATGCAGTTTCAAAGTATCACCCCACCGTGAGGAGACACTTTCCCTCGACTCTCTCTTACCAGAGTAACGGCAACAGGCCAAGAGATAAGAAACGGACAGATCGCGCAAAACGGACAGATCGCGCAAAACGGACAGATCGCGCAAAACGGACAGATCGCACAAAACGGACAGATCGCACAAAACGGACCTCGCTCACTCGTACAGGTCGTCGGCACGGGTCCACACTGCGATCCAGGCCAATGGCGACGGCACTCGACGTAGACCAAACACTCGGTTTTGCGCTCTGACAACCCCTGTGTCTGCTAACGCCAGTCGCACTGCTCAAAGTAGACTCGCGATTCACTGTGAATGTGTCCTGGAAGTTGAGGTGGATGCCACAGTATTGATTGATTGATTGATTTGTGGGGTTTAACGTCCCAAAACCACTATTTGATTATGAGAGACGCCGTAGTGGAGGACTCCGGAAATTTTGACCACCTGGGGTTCTTTAACGTGCACCCAAATCTGAGTACACGGGCCTACAACATTTCCGCCTCCATCGGAAATGCAGCCGCCGCAGCCGGGAATTGAACCCGCGACCTGCGGGTCAGCAGCCGAGTACCTTAGCCACTAGACCACCGCGGCGGGGCATGCCACAGTATTGACTCAAACACTTAAACACTTGGAAGCGCAAAATCGACGAGGAGAGGAACGAACACAAATGCACAGGTTAGGCGCAAAGTCGCAACTAAGCTTCATTCATAAATGACCCTACATATGACCCTACAGCCATGTGGCGCACGCAGGGGCAATGCACATCACATTGCGCAAAGAACTGTTTCTTGTTTTCTCTTACCACGCAGCACAACAGAAGTGTCATTTAGTGTAACCACCTTTTCTTTCACTGTGATAAGCCTCTGACATGCGGTAGAGTTCTACACGCTGCAGTAAAATTACTGTCAGTCTCTCCCCCACCCACTTTTTTCCCTCTCTTCCCTCTTTCTCGTCTTTCTTGTCACCTTCCTTTATCCCCCAGTGTAGGGTAGCCAACCGGATGTCTTTCTGGTTAACCTCCCTGCCTTCTCCCTTTTTGTTGCTTCCCCCCCTCGTGATAAGCCTCCATTAGTTTTCTCGCCCGAGCATTTCCACTTTTCCCCATTATTCAAATGCTAGACAGCACTGGCTCACCCGCGCAAGTCTTACAAAGTATAGGCAGATGAAACGTCAAATCATTTTGAACAGATCGCTCGTTTTCCCCGTACACAGCGTATCTGTCTTCCTTCCTGTCCTTGTTAGTCTTGCGCTTCCAAGATTTTGAGATTATGAGCCAACTAGCCCAGCAGCGCATTCTGTTAAGCCACAGCAGACCATTGCGATCGAGGCAAAGCGAATAATGATCAGCGCGCCCTGCACTGATATTTATACGCACCTTATCACGCACCTTATCACGCACCTTATCACGCACCATACGCACCTTATCATTACGCACTGATCGTTACACGCGCCATATGCACCTTATTAAAGGACTATAACATATCGGAGGAACAGGTTTATCAATAAGTGATAAAATGAGAAAAGCTTCACTTTTGAATTTACCGCCTAAATGTTCACTGGTATGACGTCGCGGATTACTGAACGTCTTCTCGTGTTTCGGCCATATCGGTCCAAAATAAGGAACAGCGTAGGGCAGATGCCGTCAGAATCCATGACGTCAGAATCCATGACGTCAGAATCCGTCAGAATCCATGACGTCAGAATCCATGACGTCAGAATCCATGACGTCATGCAGATGCCGTCAGAATCCATGACGTCACAGCGACTGGCGCTGGAACATCTCGCGATAAGCGCAGTGTTTCTATTATAGTGAGAGTTTAATTTACTCTCAAGAAAAATTGGTATGTTAAACGCAGTGATTACAATGAACAGAAATGGAGTTATTGTAATTATTATAGCGCCTACGTTCACGCCGATGTGGTCTCGTCGGCAGTCCAGTGGAGGCCAAGTGGTCATCGTGCCCGACTGCTGTGCCGAAGGTCGTGGGATCGAATACCGGTCGCATACTTGGATTTAATACCAATATATGATCATTATTATCAATATTGTATTAATATTATTTTATTTATGTGGTTTCACGTCCGAAGTCTACCATAGTTATTAAAGACGCCGTGTTCCGGAAATTTCGACCATCTAGTTTTCCTTAACGTTCACCAACATAACACAGGGCACAGGTCTCTACTATTTCACCCCCACTTGAATTAGACCCCCGCAACCGGGGTCGAACCCGCTACCTTCGGATCAACAGCCGAGGTATGCTTAGATTTAGGAGCACGTTCAGAGAACACCGGATGGTCGAAATTTTCTGAACCCTCCGCGACGGCGTTCCCCCTCACACCAATCCTTACGTCGGTAATCGCTAGCAGTGACCCCTGGTGTGAGACGAGAAAGGCAGTTTTTTTTTTTTTTTTGTAATCCGAAGGCCGGCGACGTCATTCCGAATGTCGCGACGCTGCGCAAACGTGATGTTCAGTCGGGGAAACTAATTTGGGACTGTCACGCCTTATCAATAATGGGTGTTCGGATGCTTGTAAAGGGCTTGTTAACATTTACTGGAAATATATTGTCGTTGTAATCTTACTTTCACAAATCTAGACGCGATCACGAGAGACGCCACAGTGCAGGGTTCCGGAATGATTGATTTGATTGGTATGCGGGGTGTAACGTCCCAAAACCACCACATGATTATGAGAGACTCCGTAGTGGAGGGCTCCGGACATTTCGACCACCTGGGGGTTCTTTAACGTGCACCCAAATCTGAGCACACGGGCCTACAACATTTCCGCCTCCATCGGAAATGCAGCCGCCACAGCCGGGATTCAAACCCGCGACCTGCGGGTCAGCAGCCGAGTACCTTAGCCACTAGACCACCGCGGTGGGGCCAGGGTTCCGGAAATTGCGCAATCTGATGTTCTGCAACAGGCACCGACAATGCACAGTGCACGGGCCTCTAGAGCGTTCCACCTCCGTCAGTATGCTACGGCTCGCGCAAGTACCAAAACCTCGAACTTGTTTGAAACGAATGTGTCATATTATCACACAGACACAGGAACGGAGGCACAAAACAGGGCGTTTACTTTCGTAACCAAAGGCCAAAAGCATGAACACCAGAGCACGCGGCCACAGAACTACTTCGTTATCCTCCTCAGAGGCTGCCCACTATAGTTGCCAACCTACCTTGCGTCAATATGTTTCTGAGAGTGTTAGTTAGGTATGAAAGTGAAAATCCGAAACCGGGAGTTGCGTAAACAGGGATAAACAATTATTTTTCCATCGCAAGCTCCTATCGTTACCTTTCTGTCGTTTAAAGGATGTGTGCGTCTATCGCTGAAGCGACGATGTCTTGTTCAGCTTTCTTTGAACATGACGCGGCGTCAAAAAAAAAGAAATCTGGACAGTGATGTTACCTAACGAACCAAGAACACGTTGCACGCAACTGCTCGCAATGGCCCAGGCCAGTTGATTCGCGTCCGCGGATGCAACCTGCAAAGAAGCCAAGAAAGCGTCGATGTGGGCGTTTGGTGCAACCCTACCACAATACGTCAAAACTTACTAACAAGAAAGTGCTCTGGCTAGGTCTGACAAAACGGGAGGAAAACTCCAAACACTCACAACACCCGGGTACAGCTGACGCTGGTTGATCCCGCATTGTGTTTGGTGCGTTTGTGTTTTTGTGTGCTCTCTGGTGTTATCGTCTTGCTTCTTGGCGCTTCTGGTCTCAACGAGCAGCTGTCCACTGTCACAAAGTACAGGGGTCAGAGCATTACATCGATGTCAGCACTCTCGAAATTGGGGTAGCGGGGCCAGTGCGAACAAGAGCGGGTATCATGCCTGGAGCAGTCAGCGGGACAAGTCGATGGAAGCAAAAAAATACTTCATAGCATTTACATGGTTCCTACTTCAGCCAACAGTCTCAGTGCTCTGCGGTGCGCTGGATCAAATTAGAAAGTTAGGGTTCGCCCCAACGTATTCCTCTCCATCCAAGGGCCAGGATTCCAGCAATCCTGCAGGACTGGCAGGTGCAAAATGGAGATCACACTTTCGCTTCCAAGGTTAAATATCCCGTCGACGACGTATAGAGATGGGTGTAGAACAGCTTTGATAACCCTTGTGAGGAACAGGCGGTTTGGTGGCAGCACTTGTCGCACCTGGACGGGATAAGGTCGGCCTGATGAGATCTGCACGACTTAATTCGGCCAGGCGGCAAAGCAGACGCCCGGAGCTTGAAGGGACACTAAAGAAGAACGACGACTTGATTTAAATAGACAAACTGCACTCTGACAAATCAAATCAAATATATTTTACCATCACAAGTTGACTAGTAGCGGAGAGAATCAACGTTGAAGTTTCATTTTTAGATTTTGCGCCAAAATCTTCACGAGCGACGTAAGAACTTACAAAAACTATTTTCAGTGCTTTCGTGGCATTGGCTCGATGAAATTTTTTGAAACTTCGTATGCCAAGTTTATGACCTTCGCAGATTACACTGTGCTTCATTTTTACCAATTAAAATCTACGTAGAACCCAATAGACGCCTTCATGAGGTGTTTTGAAATCCGATTGAATTATTGTGGCTCGGATGTTACTGAAGGAATGACCTGTGTCGGTGACATGTTTTGAAATCGGTAAGCGAAGAAGGGCATGCACATGACCTCTATGATCGTTGACGCGGTACCTAAAAGCAGTTCCAGTTTGATCTATGTATTGTAGATGACAGATTGAGCACTCCAGCAAATAAACGACGTTCTCTGGGTCACAATTGCAATTGCCTCTGATATTTATTTTGAAGTTAGACGCTGTGCTGGTCGCTAGGGTTGTCGTTGCCATGTGGGCGTACACTTTGAAGCGATGTTTTTTTTACAGGAATGGCAGCCAGCCACGGGAATACTGCCGTTACATTCGGTTTTAGACGAAGTTAACAAATCGCGTAGATTTCTGCCTCGTCTGTGTACAACACATAGTGGTTGTGGAAAGGCTCGTGTAGGGCGTTCACTCTGCTGAAGAATGTTGTGGTGTTTTCTTAGAACACTTGTGACATTAGGAGTTGATGCATTGTGTCTTAAAACTAAGTTAACCTGGGAACGAATGATAGGATTTTCCTTGGTTTTGGTGAGTGCTGTGCGATCTAATGAGTCGGCGCGCCTCACCACATCATCGATCAACTTGGCCGTATATCTCTGTTTAAGAAGGGCAGTGCGTGGTTCAACACAATTATCATCTAATTCAGACTGTTCGGATTGATTGATTGATATGTGGGGTATAACGTCCCAAAACCACCGTATGATTGTGAGAGACGCCGTAGTGGAGGGCTCCGGAAATTTAGACCACCTGGGGTTCTTTAACGTGCACCCAAATCTGAGCACACGGGCCTACACCATTTCCGCCTCCATCGGCCAGCGAAAGCTTGTTCACTTGGCTGTGCTTGGTTATACCCTACGGTAGCCGAAGCAATTTGACAACCAAACGATGTGGCTGAAGTTGTGAAAATAGGTTGGCAAACGGCTTACCCTACGAAACGACCGGGAAGGGACGCGACGTTCGCCACTGCCGTGGCGCACCAAGACGCTATATACGGCTGGGTTCGTCGATCCTCCGACGCGGCTCAGCGATGGCCCTCGAGGCAGGTCGTCTGCAAGCATCGATTCGTTAACCCAAGATACAACGCAGTGCGACAATTGGGGGCTTGAAGGCCGGCAGGGAACTCCGCAAGACCGACCTAGTGTACAGCGTCAATTTTCATGAAAGGGAACACGCGAGCGGGTGACCCGCGCGCTCCGGCGACTGCTTGCAGCGCGTTCAAGCGGGGGCGATGGTGAACTTCACTGCAGCGATAGCAACCACAGCCTCTATTCTCGTCATCTAGTGGCGAGCTAAACATCCGGTCACTGGTGATATGGAACCGGTGGCAAGATAGCAACCCCTCTCCCTTACCAAGGCAATTACGCCCGGCCTCTTGTTTAGAGGCTGTGCATGGTTGCTTTTGATCCCGCTTGAACGCGCTACAAGTAGCAGCCATAGCGCACGTGCCACGCGTTCGCGTGTTCCCTTTCGTAAAAATTGACGCTGTTACGCTTGCCGGCAGGCTCTAGGGCTATCGCACAGAGGGCAGCAGCCGAGCGCGCGGACGAGACGCCGCCTGCTAAAACCGTGAAGGGCGCACGCAAACAGGACTGTCAGGGGGCGGTCAATGAGGATCAGCGAGCACCGTGACGAGTGCTAGCGCGCGTGGGCACGGCTGCACTGAGAAGATTAGGACGGGAAGTAAACAGAATCGGAACGGAATGCCACGCCAGTCGAAAATGAAAGAGGGAAATGATTCAAAAAAGCAACGGATACACTTTATAGCCATCCCGTGGGCTTGAAGCGGCTCGTTTACGCCATCTGCGGCGTGCGGAACTCCAGCACACCAGGCCGCCCGACTTGCAGCGGTGGATTTATGTCCGAACCACAGGTACCTCCTCTAGTTCATCGAAGAAACGCAACTGCACAATTTTGTTTAATATGTATTGATGCCGTAGGGCAAGCTTACGCAAAAAAAATTGTGTGGTCTCATTCCGTTCGTCTTTCTTTTTTCGTTCACTCAGATAATCACAGCTGTATTGTGTCAAAACTTATCACAGCGGTTTCACTGAGCATGCACACTGGCGTCAAACGCTCGACATCGCCGATGTCTCATGTGGTGCAAGCGTAGGTCACAGATGCTATACACTCATACATACTGATACGACAGCCGCATCAGGTGTCGATATCAAAAACTTTGAACCATATTTCGGAAGGGAACCCTGATGAGATACGAAGCAGCAGCGGTGCGCACGGCGTTGACTCGGTTAAAACGGGCGTCAACGCGAGTGCTGGAAGAACGGTTTGAAGCCAAACTTGGTGTAGCGTTTACTCGAGTAAACATTTTTTTTGAAACGCAGACACGGGAGGCGGGACGCGTTGAAGACGCTTGCGCTCGGCTTCCTTGACTCGCACTTCGTCGCTGGTCTTCCACTGTCGACGCTTGCGTTCGTTTCCCTGGCTCGTGCCTCGTAGGTGTTGACGTCGCCATTCGCGGACGCCATCGGCTCCGCTAACCCTCTCAACGCCGGTGACAGCCGGTAAAGGTACGCGCACACCAGCGGGATGCATGCCGCGCCGGCGTCCCAGCCGTCGACACGATCGTGCGGCAAGCAGCGGCGCGCACCCACCAGTTCGCGGCTTCTTCTCGCCGACAGATGGAGAGAGGTGGCACGGGTGAGATGATGCCCACGTGAGAAGTGGGATCGAGCGTTGCGAGCGCTGGAGAGGGTGAAGCGAGAGAGAGCTGACGCCGCGAGCGCGTGGCAGGCAAGGGAGAGAAGCGTCACCGCGCACTGCTAAGAGGGCGTGAGCTACTTGGCACCGCTCCAACACCTGCGGTGATGGGAGCGGTGTGGACGAAGGGACAGCGTTGCACAGGCTGGTTAAAGATCTGCTTCGTATCTAATGTTATCCCGTTATCACAGCGTCGTGACATTGACGAAGGCAGCAGTCAGAAGGTCCAAGAAGAAACTTATTATTTAAGAGAACCTGTGCCCGGTAAACGGAAAGATATACAGGAGCTACACACTGCTACACTGATAGCAATGAACAGATTGTCTGGCGACGATAAGTCGATCATCGGCGGAACTGCCGAACATTTCAGCGTTATCGTTCGTTTGGTGCCCACGTAAGCTCTCGAGTGAAACTTCATTATTCGCGTTCAGCGCGCAATCTTGACAAAATGATAACACATTCTCTTCTTCCACTTCCGTTTCTTCTTTCCCTCCTCTAACCCGCTACGGTGGTCTATTGGCTGAGACACTCGGCTGCTGACCCGCAGGCCGCGGGATCGAATCCTGGCCGTGGTGGCCGCATTTATGATGGAGGCAAAAAAATTGCCCGCAGCTTCCCTCGGGGGAACACTGAGGAGGATGCGGAGCATATAATTGGTTAACGGGGTGTCAAAGTGCGACTTACTTGGGTCGATGGCTAAATTGGTTAACGTGGTTGTGAAATGGGGTGTTAAATTGCGACTTACTTGGGTCGATGGCTAAATTAGTTAACGTGGTTGTAGGAGGGGGTGTTAAATGAGTGAACACGTACACACGTATGCGAAAGGGCGGCGCTGGTCGAAGGGACGTCGATCATTGTGTTTGTGGATTCGTTGGAATTCATTTCACCGCGACCTTGGACGTCGACGCGCCGTACAAACCAACCGACGAGCGGCAACTGAGCGAGCGAGCGCCGACCTTGAGTATATATACAGCGCGACGGCGCATGCACTGTCAGCTGTTGAATGTTCTCGAAGCGCGACGGCGCATGCGCGTCCACTGGAGAATCAGGAGAATTGTAGAATGTTCTCGAAGGGGAGAAGCGCGCGCGGCACAGATGGTCGGTGACGGTGCATGCGCGCGTCAGCTGTCGAATGTTCGAGAAGGGGGAGAAGCGCAACGGCGCATGCGCGCGCGTCAGCTGCCGATGTTCTCGAAGCGCGACGGCGCATGCGCGCGCGTCAGCTGCCGATATTCTCGAAGCGTGACGGCGCATGCACGATACATTATACAGCTAGCGAATGTTCGTGAAAAGGAGAAGCGCACGCGGTGTGTAGAGGAGGAAGGGTGCACAGATGGTAGAGGAGTGAAGCGCGCGCGGTGTGTAGAGGAGGAAGGGATGCACAGATGGTGGAAGAAGGAGGAGGAAGCTTGCGGACGGCGCCGCACTACAAGCCTCGAGTATTAGATGCTCCGCATCTAAAATGCCTGAAGCCCATGTGCTTAGATTTATGTGCACGTCAAAGAACTCCAGGAGGTCAAAATTTCGGAAGCCTTTCACTACTGCGTCTCTCATAATCATATGGTCGTTGTTATTCTCTCCTTTTCACGCTCACAGCGCTCCTCCTCAAGGTCACTACCCTTTCCCTTGCTATACATGACTGTGCTATTCGCGGTTTTTTGCCTGCGATACACCACAGTCAGATTACTCCTGGCAACGACTGCGACTGCTCCTAAACAACGGCCCACCCTGACACGCGGGTGGCAAGCGGCAATGCAGTCCTTTCGCAGACTGTCCTGGACAGATGCGAGCGGCGGTTTGCTGGTTCGCCCATGTTACCATGTTCGCCCATGCGTACCGGCAGCGCCTGGCCTGCGGCACGCGTGTATTCCACGTGTCGCTTGTTCATCGCCTGCATTTCGAAGGTGCGACGACGGCGAAATGCTGGAACATATTTGTTCCTGCCCTGGCCGCAGAACGATGCGTTATGCATGGAAAGCCGTTGTCGCCTGCTCGGTCTGCCTGCGACAACGGCGGAGGACATTCCTTTTTCCGCACGCTCGTAGAGGCAAGCTCTCCGAGCCTTCCTCCAGTTTGCGCTTCTGCAGACATCGTCACCTTGTAGACGAACACTTTCGCTTCGTGCTACCGACTGCACTAACAAGACTCTCTCTTGCCATGCCTTTCACTATTTAGGGGCGAAGCTCCTTAGGGCGTGGGCTGTGCGTCCCCTGTATGTAGCCACCTCTAGTTTAGTTCTTGCAGTGTTCACTAGATGGCGGTACCGTCCCCTGTATGTAGCCACCTCTAGTTTAGTTCTTGCAGTGTTCACTAGATGGCGGTACCGTCTCCTGTATGTAGCCACCTCTCGTTTAGTTCTTGTAGTGTTTACTAGATGGTGGTACTTGCAGCTGATGATGAAAAGATGCAAGATGTTATAAACTAGAAAGCGGTACTTGTAGTTGATGAAAGACGCGAGATCTTATAAAATAGGAATGATGTCACATATGGCGCGTGTCATTGGTTGAAGGCAATCGTTCGATTTAGTGCGGCGACGTACGCTAGGGGGAGCGATGTAATAAAATCGAGTGGGCAAAATGTACAGAGGATTCATGGTTTACCAGGTTTACCTCCGGAGCTTCGCCCACTCATCATCATTCACTTCGTGGATATGGCGGAATTTTTTTTCTCTCTTGTCTTACTCCTATCATCGTTGCTTCCCCATCCCTAAAGGCGCTGAGCCGTGCTACCGCGACAGAAGGCAGAAAAAAGTGTCCTTTTTTATCTCTTCCTCTTTAACGAACCTCTCTGCCTCTGCGTTACGCCGACACTCTAAAAGATCGAGTAAAAAGGGCATATTTTGTCCCACAAAAGTAATCGTGATCGAATTCGCGCTCCTTTCCTTGCATTAACGTCCCGCACCCGCCACTTCCAGGTGACTATATATCAGCGTGGCATAGCACCATCGATAGAAAAATGGCCAGCACCGCATTTTCGAGAAAGAAAGCGCATGCAAGTCAGATGATTATTGTCGTGGGACAAAAAGACTCATTTCCCTCACGGAAAGCGACGTTGAACGATGACATACATGTGCTCTACACTTCAAAGGCTCATCGTGAATTGAAACAGGGTGGGGGTACAGTACATCGCCTGTACAGCAATCAACATCGTTTTCTCAATGCCGAGCTGTACCAAAGCAATTGCAATTTTAATTACTGGAAGACAACTTTCCAACCAGGACGCGAAAGTACAGGCTTCTATCAATGCTAAAACCTAGAAAAACTTGTTGGTGAGCACATAACTTTTCGGAAAATGTTTAGAAGCCTAAGTATCAACATAAAGATTAAGCACAATAAAATGACGCTCTTTGTGTGTTTCTTTGTTTGAGCATTAATACAACATGACATATACCCACTAGGGGGGTTTGCAAGGAATTCGTAGTGTCGAATGTAGTAGATAATTGCTCGTTTTCTTGTGCTTCCTTTTTGTTCTTGCGGTGCGTAGACGTCAAATTTTTTACCCCATTATCAATTCTAAAACGTGTGCAGCGAAGCCTTCGAACTGTGTGACGGGTCGTCCTCTCCATCACCTTTCAGCAGGTGGTCCTCCTCGGCTTCTTTCTGATAAAACGCCACTCGTGCCGGGAGCCCGTGCTCCACCTTGAGAGAGACAGTGATTTCAACACACCCTTTCCCGCTAGCTTCTTTCTTTATTTCTGCCAACTTCACCCTTTCGCATCTAGGCCCTGTTGCGAAGCGCGCCTCCAACGACGTTACGAAGGGCGCCTCGAAATCTCACCGCTGCAACCACTGTTTCGAAAGACGGCGACGCCAACACGGTCCCGAAGGCGCCACTGCTTCGAACTTCGCCGGAAAGGTCACCAGCCGTTTGGTAGCCTATAGGTTTCTCAGCTCGCGACTGCTTCTGCGCAGAGGTGATAGACGAGCGGACGAGACGACGGTGAATTAAACAAGGTTTATGTACAGCATATATACAGAGGCGTTACAAATTCGGCACTGGGGCCGAGAGCTTAGAGACCCGAAGAGCCGAGCTTTCCTCTCTAACACATAGGTCTGCTCTCAAATGGGTCTGCTCTCTGACACACAGCTCAACTGCTAACACATAGCTCAACTCTCTATCACATAGCTCTCTTCTCTGACACACGGCTCAACTATCACATAGCTCTCTTCTCTGACACACATGTCTGCTGCTAACACATAGCTCAACTGCGACACACATGTCTGCTCTCACATAGGACTGCTAACACATAGCTCAACTATCTATCACATAGCTCTCTTCTCTGACACACAGCTCAACTCTCTATCACATAGCTCTCTTCTCTGACACACAGCTCAACTCTCTATCACATAGCTCTCTTCTCTGACACACATGTCTGCTCTCCAACAGGTCTGCTGCTCGCGACGCGCCGCAAGGCTTCTTTTATATGTACCGGGTGGATTCTTTGAGTAAACAAAAGTCCAACCAGAAGCGCCACTGGTTGTGAGGTCAGACACCTCCAATGGGGTTGCCGCTAAACCGCGTCATTCTTTCTCATCGAATCTGGAGAGGTTGCGCTGCAGGTGGATGCACCCAAGGACGAGTGACGTCGCCAGACATTGCATCACCCGCCAGACAGGAAGGCGCCGATTGCTTGCTCGACGGGCTCGCTTGCTGAGGTGACTCACTGCACGTGCGCAGCAGAAAGGCGCCGTCGCGTGATGACGCCGTTAAGTTGTTCATCGCGTCAGGCGGGCTCGCGCGCTGGCCTTGACACAGATTGCCTTTTTCAGAGGCATGGAGCCCCCCACAACATTTCAATTTAGCGTCATTTTATTAGATGCGAAGCAGCTTTCGGCGGAGTTCAATTCGGTGTGGGGCGTGACTGCACTTTCTGCTCATGCAAGTCCTCTCATCCTCTCCTACGCTCCTCGCTCTCTCTCCCGAGTCGCCGGCGAGGGCAACTAAATGCTTCTTCAGCAGCGCAGCGTCCACAACTCCACTGCGCATGCGCATCTCCCTCTCTCTCGCTACCCGTGGAAACACGTTGCATGGCGCTGAGCCGAGCTTCCAATCAGGGCTGCAGAAGTTGCTTCTTTTCATCTCATCAACTTCTCTCACTCTCTCTCAACGTTTACGTGAGACAGAGCGCGTCTGCTTTGTGCGCAGCCGTTGATCCGCCATTGATCGTCGGTCTTATGCCTAGTTCACACTGAAACATCCGCTTTCTACAGCGACCGAAATTCCCCTGCCGCCGAAACGCAGCGTTGTTCGCACTGGACGCGCCCCGCGCCGCCGAATATGTCATCTACCACGGGGCGTACGCGAGATGGATGCGCTGTCACCCGGTTGTTGTCGCGGCTCGCAAACGCCACTACGCTATCCGGTGGTGTATACTTCGACGATTCTCGCACGCAAGAAGCAAGAAAAGACAGTACTGCTTACTTTGCTGGCAAGTGGCTGTCTTGTAATGACGAAGAGCAGAAAAACTACCGACGCCAGCGGCATTGGTGGGTTCGTTTTGCTCTGCAAGACCGCAACAAGCTCGGTCACGCCAACAGCAAGCTCGGTCACCTCTTTCACGAAATACGGACGCGAAGTAGGCACAGAGTAGGTTAAACTCCCGTTGGTTTCAACATTCAGTTACGTGCACTGCAGCATAACGAGTGAGTAGGGCTTGGCCGCCATTTTTCAAAATTTCTTGACTAGCGCTCCTCTTGGTCCGCGGAGACCGATTCGGCGGCAGACGCCGCAAAAATCCGTCCGAGAGCGATCGGCGCGGAGAGGGCCCTTTCGGCGGATCTCGCCGCCGCCGAACCGGATTCGGAGCACTTACGGCGGCCGGAATGCTCAGTGTGAACGCGGCCTTACGGCGTGAGACAGCGCGTCTGCTTTGGTTAGCCCGGCATCACGTTCGATGTCTCTGGTGTGTGCGTTAAGGAATCGGCTTTTTACCAGTTTCCAACAGCCCGATGAGGGAGATAGCGGAGGCAGCAAATCTTTCTTCATCTGACTGCCACCACTGCACCTTCACCGAGTACCATCCAATAAACGCATTTACCGGTTGCGAGACTAGGCAGTTTTCGAATAGCGCAAAGCTTTCCGTTCGCGTTGCGCATGCGTCGTACGCTCACCTCTTGCGAGCTCCCCGCGTTGCGCATGCGTCGTACGCTCACCTCTTGCGAGCTCCCATGAAGAGAAGAACGCAAACGCTATGCCCGCACCACCCGCTAACAGTGTACGCTATACGAAAACTCCCTACCCAGAACAGGCCGTAGCAGATACGAGAGCGAAAAAATAGATCGCGTACTTCAGACGCTCCCTATTTCTGTGCAGGGCTCAACGTTTGTAAAACTTGCACGTCGACGCATAGCAACTGCCTTCAAGGTTACTTGGTTTCTTTGCCAGGGTGTCCGTCACCCACATCTGCTCCACGCTCTACGACCGTCACCGACAGTGTTGTGATCGAACGAAATCTCGACGTGTTACATGAGTTGGTTGACAGACAGACGAAGAACTTCTTTGAAGTCCGAAATTGTTGTTGTTTTCGATCAAGCATTCGTGCCGTTCGAACAAGAGAAAATGAAAAAAAGAAAGGCACTATAATAAGACGGCGAGAAGATAAATCAAGATCAAACAGGTTCTGCATGGCTGGAGATTGTGTAGATGCAGCTGATCGACGGGGACACAAGAAATGTACACCACAAAACAAAGCGCATTGTTCTGTGTGTGTACCTTTCTTGTGTCCCGTCCATCCGTTGCCCTATACAATACACAGTCATGCTTTACTAAAACGCCCAGTCTTCAACCTTAGTGTATGTTCTGCAGGGATTATGCCTGCTCTAGAATCTTCTTCATCCTTTTTCGGCATTTCCACGTCGGCTCGCTTAGCGAACGGTGGTCTAATCGAGCCGAAACTCCCAAAAGGCCTGGCGGTGCTGTCAGCGTGCGAAACATGAGGCCGCTGCTTGCCGCTTTTGCGGTCGCCATATTCGGAGCCTCTGTGCCGACGTCATGTTTCATATTCGGTCCACGGTTTCCGGTAAGCATCTTACGTAATGTCATCAGGTGATTGGACGATTTTAACCACCGAGATATTTCTGGTCTAACGATACATTTGGAAGTGGTCAACGCTGTATCAGAGTGTGCTTATACCACACACTGATAGGAAATAAGACTGCCCGTTACCATTTTTGTTGAGTCACGACTTTCCAGATTTGAGTAACTATCTTTAAAGATGCGCGATAACTCCCCCTAAAAAGAGTTGCGTCTTTCCACTACTTTCCGAAGAGATACTAGTATAATTACATCTGAAAAAAAAGTTAACGTATATATTTAAACATAGTTAAGATTGATAGTGAGTACTCACCAAAGAGAGCAACAGGTAGCCTTTCCTTTCTTATTGTGTACTTAAGCCACCTCCAGTCAAACGGTTCCTTTGAAAGTCGGAAAAGTATAAATTGAATATAAGTTGCAAACGAACGAGGGGAAAAAAACAAGCACATCAAAACTTCGCACATCGTACCACTGCGTGACTTCTGAATTTGAGTGTACGCGAATAAGTGTTGATCTAAGCAAGATGACAGGAAACGCGAACATTGTGCTCTGGCAAAAACTTATACTCCTAATGTGCATACAGGTATCTGCCGTATTGGTCTGCAACAGGTACGGTACTGGTCAAGTTTTGAGGCCACGCTTCCCCAGAAATGCATGGGATTGTGGCCTGGTAACTTATTGTGGATTGTGGCCTGGTAACCCTCGGCTAGCCGCTCAGCTATTACTGTCTATTACAACGCGCTTTCGTCGACTTCGTATTTGTAAAAAAAAAAAAAAAACTATTATCAACGCCCGGCGCATGCCGTGCCAGACCGCCTGGGAAGCTTCGCGGAGTTATCGGATCATTCTGTTATGATTGCGCGCACCTAGGATACGAATCATGCAGTCTATTCCAGAGCTTACGCGGCCATCAGCAATAACGCATAATGTCCGATAGCACATGTATAAGAAGTCGGCAGATGACTCGTACCATGAGAGTAGATATGACGCGAAGCATGGGAAGGCCACTGTGGGGTATTTTTTTAGCAAAACACTACGAAATGACGCTAGATATACGTACATTTTGCTTCAAGCAGACATGTTGAACAATCTAGCAATGACGGGGACTGTTGTGACTATTGTGACTGATGTGAGGTTTAACGTCCCAAAACCACCATATGATTATAAGAGACGTCGTAGTAGAGCCGGGGCTCCGTAAATTTCGACCCCCTGGGGTTCTTTAACGTGCACCCAAATCCGAGCACAAGGGCCTACACCATTTTCGCCTCCATCGGAAATGCAGCCACCGCATCGAAGATTTGATCCCGCGACCTGCGGGTCAGCAGCCGAGTACCTTAGCCACTAGACCACCGCGGCGGGGCACGGTGACTGCCGTGACTAGTGGGGGTGGCCACCCTCCTGACCCCCCCCCCCTTTCCCCGTGCGTGCACGTCTACGCGTAGACTCTTCTAAGACACCAATACGACAATATAATCTCTAGATGAAGTTCACGTGCCTCTTTCACTTTGTGCCTCCATATATGTCAAACGCCAGCTCACACTAATCGCACCCATGATGTAGCAGACGCGTGACCGATATGTTCTCTCATATCGTGCGGCATTCGAACGTCAGTTGCACCCTACAGTGCAACTGACTAGCAGTACATTTCCCTCGCGGATGTGACGTAGTGATCACGTGACCTGCTCCTTCCGTCCGACCACGAAGCATTTTTGTATTATTGTAGTGTCGCTGCAAATCCGAAAATAGCCCGAGGCGGAATCACACTTCCCATTTCCTTATGTGTTTTGCCACTGGTAATCTGGCTTCGCTTATGATCGTACCGCCCGTACCGCACCGTGATTGGTCGAAATATTTTGTTCCAAAAATATTTAACGTACGAAAGTTTTATGAATACGGGCCCCTTTTTTTCCTGCCTGGAGAACGGTGCAACCACGTTACCAGTGCTTTCTGTTTACCACGCAGAAACAGATAATCGTTGGAGGACCAAACGGCATACATGAAATGGGTGGCGGAGGAGGAGGTGGTCTTTACGAACCGTTGGACTTCGAAGGCGTCTTCACGCGATCCATGCGGAAGCTGCAGCGACAAGTGCTCAAGCATACAAACCGCTACAGACGCATGCACGGCGTTCGCGCGTTGAAAGAGGATGAGAAGGTGAGTGCGAGGGAAGCGAGCCATTTGTTCCATGAATCTATCTATCTATCTATCTATCTATCTATCTATCTATCTATCTATCTATCTATCTATCTATCTATCTATCTATCTATCTATCTATCTATCTATCTATCTGTCTATCTATTACAAGTTTGGGTCTGTCCCCCTTTTTATCTATCTATGTATACTTACAAATCTTTCCATGTAGGTTTATGTACAACGCGGTAGCGCCCAGCCGAATGTACCATTAGCAAATGGTTTACCGAGCTATCTGCAAAACTTTCTTGAAGCTCAAAAGTGAGCCTTTTCCCTCTTGTAAGTTCGGCGCCTCCTATGTGGCTTTCCCTTATCCCCTTGCCCTTATCCCCTGTGTAGAGTAGCAGGCTAGAGCGAACTATCTCAGGCCGACCTCTCTGCCTTCTAATAAATTCTCACTCACTCACACTCCTATGTGGCGCTGCCCTATGCACCCTATTCCTCCTTTCCTGAAACGCCTAGCTTCTAGTGAGGAACAGTGGGAGGCTACTTTGCGGAGCTCGAGGACCAACATTGTGGGAGCCATCCTGGAGTGGGCTGGTAAAGTAGCAGCAGAGTGACTTTCTGGGCGAGTTGGTTCATTCCTAACGTAGCTTTTGGCGCGAAACAAACACGAAAGACGGACAAGTGCAATGATAGGGTATAGGGGGGGACTGCTTCAAGTAGTTCCTTCCCACCACCCTCTCTCCTGTTTCCCCCTTCCCTCTAAGCAGGGTTAAATAAATTTGTTCGTTCATTTGTTCCGGCCTGAATACTTTAGGTACTAATTTGTCCGGGTGTAAATAAATCGCTTCAGGTCTCATACTTAGTGCTGGAAACTGACTAGTCATTGACGTCATGGAAAACGCCATCTTACATGTGAAGTCTCATTCGCACTTGTCTAGAGGTGTATACAGAGCACCGCTCATAAACGCCGACGACGCCCGAAGCTGATACCTCGCGTTATAGCAGCAAGTTTCCGTTCGTGTTTGGATAAGAGCACAGGAACTCCGCACGCAGTATGACTTTAAATTTGGTATCATTACGCCGTTGGTCTCCTGCATGGTTCGTGGGGGAAAAAAACGGTGATTCAAACTGTGTACTGTAGCACGTACGGAATCAACGCACTGATTGAGCTGGTTACGTTTTTTTCGTTTTCTTACTGTCCTGCATCCATGGCAGCTGAATCGCTACGCGCAAGCCTGGGCCTTGGTGATGGCGCAAATGGACAAGATGCAACACAGAAAGAGACCGTTACACGGAGAGAACCTCTACATGTATTGGAGCAGCAACATGCGCGCTCCTATCACGGGTACGGTTACCATTTAGAACTAAACACGTAAAGAACGTTAGTATATACAGCATGGATTATTTGCCCCTTTGGACACGTTTACTACCTTGCGTTAACACTTTCTTCTCTAGGTGTAAGAAATAATTTACTTTGATTATTTTTTTGCAACTGGCCAAGGTTGAGCAGTTTCGCGTTGCTTACGCTGATCAGTGCTGCGCAGGCGCGAGGAGCAGTGACGTCACACAGTGCACAGTTAGCGCGGCGAAGAAGCCCTAGAAGCTCCAGGAGTGCCGCGTCACGTTTGACTCGCGTGAGCTCGTTCGCTAGTCCGTTTAGAACTAAACTAATCCTAGACAACAAGTAACGCTATACTCATATCCTGGCATAGCCGCGCGAAGCAACTGCTCTTTTTTTTTTCTTGCTATCGCGTTTCCTTCAGTAACCTCTTACCATTGTCTTTCTTTCTAGGACTCATGCCCGTCAAGTCCTGGTACGACGAGATCAAGCATTACAATTACAACAACCCTGGTTTCAGCGCCGCCACGGGTCACTTCACGCAGCTCGTCTGGAAGGACTGTCGACGCATAGGCACGGGCGTGGCTCGAGGCCCGAAGGGAACCTACTACGTCGTGTCCGTCTACGAGCCGCGAGGAAACATCATGGGCCAGTTTGCGGAACAAGTTCCCCGACCTCTTTCTGAAGGCGGAGGCGGAATGGGACGAGGTGGCGGAAATGCTCGCCACAACAACAGGTGGCGTCACAGAAGACGCCACTACGACGACGACTACGATGACTGAACGATGCATCGACGAGCCGATGAGCCTTTGTCTTCGACTACCTGTTCGCTACGTGCCCCAGGCTGTCCGATAGAGAGAGAGAATTAAAGAGCAAAATTTTTAGTTGCATGCTGAAGATGTCAGTCTGGTTGATCACCTGGCTCGCTACTAAAGGCACTGGGTGATAGTATGGTACACAAATTAAGCACACCAATGCACGACTATAGTACGCACAATCACAGACACAGTCGCAGACACGCACGCGTTACAGAAGTTCCAGATAAGTTGGAGGAGGCTCTAATTAACCAGAAATCGTCGAACATGGAATGCCGGTGGAGCTAATTCATTTAGACGGGAGCAAAGTCGTGAGCAATGTGACAGAGATCACTGAAGTTGCCTCTGGGTATGAGAACACAGTGGGTGAACGCAGTTGACAAGGCCAACAGTGCACGTAACCCTGGATGCCGAAGCGAAAAATAGATAAATAATTTTATTAGGGAGGAGCGAAGCGCACTGCTGTGCTTCCTGAGAGACTGGGAAGTACATCTTGCAGACCGATACTTCGTTATAAGCACATCATCAGTAATTGAGGCTCCCCCCGCCGCGGTGGTCTAGTGGCTAAAGTACTCGGCTGCTGACCCGCAGGTCACGGGTTCAAATCCCGGCTGCGAAGGCTGCATTTACGATGGAGGCGGAAATGGTGTAGGCCCGCGTGCTCAGATTTGGGTGCACGTTAAAGAACCCCAGGTGGTCGAAATTTCCGGAGACCTCCACTGCGGCGTCTCTCATAATCATATGGTGGTTTTGAGACGTTAAACCCTACATATCAATCAAATCAATCATCAATCCATCAATCAAGTAATTGAGGCTCGTACAGGAACTTCTTTCATACACGTCTCTTTCATGTCGTTCAAGGCTGCACCTTGTCATTATAGGCACCGTCCACTGACCAGAGGGAGCTGCGGTGCTCACACTGCCCCGTCTCAAAGTTGCCGACATAGACCGTTAGGGGTACGCAGAAAATAAAGGCGTTGGCGCGTTTCACGTGTGTCCCAACCACAATCCACTCACTAATGCAGGACGTAAGACGCACGCATTGCGTTCCAATTTGACCGACCCCGTCTCAATGTTGCTTTTTTAATCCACTAGGCTATGTATTCTGGCGCTGCAGTCTGATTGGAAAACTCGACTGCACGGTTCCGCAAGAACAGGGGCGGGGGGGGGGGGGGATGAGTTTTCTGAAGCAGGAGGGAAGCGCACCCCCCACCGACTTCCTAGGCGCACGCCTACGTTTGTCATCGCTACAAAGAACACAAGACCTCTCATCGGAACGCTTGTTCCAGCGATATTTCATGTTCAACGCTTCCCCAAACACGGAAACATAATTCGCAAGGTTTCGCCGAGCCCTGTTCGTCAACGACTTTGATGATGGACGCGGGTGGCGCTTTACCACGGTCCGATAATGTCTTGCAGTGCCCAAGTAGAGGCACGTTGCAAGCAAGTCCAGAGAATTTCGTCCCTGTCTAACGACCGCCACTAGAAGCCGAGGCAGGTGCTGACCCGCAGCGAGTGCGGAATTGTGCGTGGCGGCGCTCACCGCAAATGATGGTTTCCTTTCCAAATCGCGTGCGCTGACCACGCCAGCGCCTTCAAAACTACGCTGCTTGTTGCTATGTATGAGTCATAGTCTCCTAGATTTCCCTTGCCAGCCGGATGAGCGCGAAACGCCCGTCATCTATGGCGGCGCTGCCTACGTAGGGGTAAAGGTTTTTTGTACTTGGCCTTTTAAGATCGGCAATTTTGACGTTTGCTACTAAGTTCAGAGGCTATGCCTTGTATTGAAGGAGTTGTCTGCTGAATGACGGCGTCACTTACGTACAGGGTTAATTATAATTACGTTTACGTCTTTTAAAAACTTTTTACGTTATTTTTGTTGCATACAAGCTTGCATACAGCATATAAGAGAAAAAGACAGGTGAGATGGTAATGTCAAGCCAGGGCCAGCCAGGCGTCCACCAGCTCTGTCGTGGCCAAGCCTTGAGGGACTTTGTGCAAGCCGTGCTAACTGTTCTTTTCGTTGCGAGGCCCTAAGAGGAGAACAAAAACACCCCAAAACAAAAACGTTCTCTTTTCAACTACCATTATGATTTCTTTGAGCAATGTATATGAATGTCTCAGTTCAAGAGCGCCTCAAAATCCTATTCTTTATTCTATAAATCCATAAATCATCTACATCACTTCAATCATATTAGCTGTCCTAGTGCTTCTCCTTAGGCATGCCACCTGGCTATAAGCCCAAATTTCTCGGATCCGGAAACCACGAGCAGGCAGGAAAGATATGTAAGAAAAAGGCAACAATCATTCAACAACGTGCCCAATGAAAAAAAAAGGCTTGGTTTTGACTGGTTGGTGCGGCACCAATGTCACCACTAACAAAATGAAAAATTCTTGAACAGTCGCTGCCTCCAACCACATACATTGACTAATGATTTTTCCCCTCTTCAAACGTTCATGTTCCCCTGAACCTCTGCCTTGTTTGCCAGACCAAGGTTGCGTCATCGTCGTGACAGCCAGTGGTAGTAGGGTCGCTAAGTCCAAAGCTGGTTATTGGCACACAAACCAGTAGTGAGCACTGTCACCAACCAGAGGTAGTTAGCTTAATAGAACGTGTTGTTGGGCTAGTTGATCCATACTGAAGAAAGGTGGTGGACGAAACCCACGTAGACAAAAAAAAGAAGAAAAAGGGAGGGGACGCTTTATCCTGTCTGCTTCCTTTCTTTTTTTTGTCAGAGGATTAGCGTTTCGTTTCCCCCTGCCAGTAGTTGGTAGGTGCCACAAAGGCCAAAGCCGGTTATTGTCATACCAACCAACAGCGGCTGGTTTCACTAAGTGGGAAGCCGGTTAGGATCACAACTGTTAGCAAATGTTACAATTGTCCCTCGTATCATCCTGTTATTGGAGCATCTGTTGGGATGGTATGTCTAAAACACGGACCCAGATCAACATCCAGATCAGGGTCCACACGTCGACTCAGATCCAGGTTCCAGGAGAGATCCAAGACAGGAACAATAACGTCACCTCAGTTATAGTCTCAGGAGGGTCCCTACGGCGGGCGGAGCAGCTGGGCATCGGTTAGCTGGGCGGGCAAGGTACCTGGAGAAATTTTCCTCTACGGAAATTGGAGACGGTGGCAGAAGCGTCTGATCTAGGTCAAGAAATAAGCCATGCCAAGAAATTGCTACAGCCACTCATCCGCCAACAGACTATACCCCAATATATATCCGACAATTATATGCAAGATATGCCATAGTGAGGTTGCCACATTAAATCACATGCTCTGGGACTGCGCTAGAAATCCGCAAGGTGCTAAATCCGGAACCCTTCCAACGCGGTTGGCCGCTGCCCTGTGCAGCCCTAGCCTCGGTGACCAACTCTGGGCTGTCCAGCAGGCCTGCGAGGCGGCGGTCAGGCAAGGTCTTGACGTCCCCACGCGGGAAACCTAAGGTCTGGTCGGCGAAAGCTCTGCCGGACTTCCAATAAAGTTCTTACCAACCAACCAACCCATCCGCCAGAATGCAAGGGGGACGAGATAAAACAACTAAACGAGATAACACTCAGCTCAGACAAAATCAGCTGCGTGAGTCGGGTAGACTCATACAATCGTCAAATCTAATTTCCACTCCTGTCTCATCACAAGAGTCAGAATCGCATGCAGCCAAAGGACAAGCAGAGAAAATATTTCACGTAGAAGATGAAAGCCACTCAATACCCCAAGAAAAAGAAGTCGAGAAGATGCTTGGAGAACTATATAAGTAAGGTAATTTAACAATGATTCTCGGGATTTCAGTTGCAGCTTGGAGAAATAAGACAAAGAATTGATAGCATAGCAAATCGACTGACGGTGGTGGAGAACACGTGAACAGATTTGATGTCTATATGAGCACGCCCGTTTATTACTATACTGAACCATACAGCCAGCCAACCACGACCGAAGTAATCAAAGACGCAGGGAAAGGGCCCGCTCTCAAACGTGGCTCGACGTTTTCAGTATACAATGTGGCAGTGAAACTGTCGCTGGTATTGCCGGAAACGGGGTAACTGACAACAGTTCTTGAACGGAAAAGAGGCGGACGTCATCGCTTTACAAGATACTGGAGAAATGGCTAAACTGGCGAATTACAAATCTTATGGAGCCCGTGACAAAAAAAATTGGGGGATTCTAAAGTTTCGCCTTTAGAGTGGAACGCGGTAGCGACGTCCTGTTCCTCGACATCCTGTACCCCCCAAGGACATGAAACATTTTCAAGTGCACGAAACATTTTCGAGCTTGCTATGCACCCACTACGTGGCCTTATAGAGAATGGACGCAGTAGCAGGTGTGCCTTTTGTATAAATCTTAATGCAAGTCAGTGCCGCTGTATGTCTCCTTCTTTTCTGGTCCCTCGTTATTGGCGCTGTTCTTTATGTGAATCATGTCGTACCAACTCGCCCAAGCAACCACGTTAGCGACCTTTTGTAGTGGGTGACCAGCTTTAGACCACTAAGCCATTATGATAATGACATGTTCTGATGCCCACTGGCAATGGGCGCTTGTACCACACATTGTTACTACAATATTCCGTGTTGCATTGTTAAGCATGTACACAGGACGCGTGTTGTTTGTAAAGCATGAAAGCTACTTTCACTGAATTCCGAAGCAGAACATGTTCTTTTTCACTGTGTTCAAACGCTGACGAGAGTGGTTAGGTGCCAATGATCCAAGAAGCATCATCATCATCACCGTCATCATCAGCGTGGCCGCGAGAATTCTGAATCTGAGTGGGGATCGCACCCAGGTCGTTTGCGTGACAATCGGGTGTTCTACCACACAGCCACGCCGCTGCGTGTCACTGTATTTTTCGAACCTTTATTTGTTCATCAAACAATGAACCTGGTCATCAACCCATGAACCGACGAGGCGAGACAATGTTTTAGACCTGTTTACGCAGGTTGTCCTGGGTTGGTACACCTTTTTATTAGACAACCGGTATGCGTTTCTTCCTACTTTCGTGACTGTGCTCATTCACTGCTTCAAATATTCTTGCAAGTGAATTTCGCGGATGTTTTACCATCTTTTTGGGGTATCTACGAAATTTGCATCGCCTCCCTATCTCCAAAAATTTGTACGTGAAGTATACGAATCAGTGCGTTTTATGATAGCCAGATTGTCCAATAAATACTGGTTCTCTAGCTCTAGAAAAGACCTATATTACGCTGTATTGGATGTGGTATTTCTGCCCCCCCCCCCTTTACTACTCACCATACACTGCATTGTCTGGTCATGACGTGCTACTGTACGTGTAACGAAAATGCCTATTTCACCGACAACCAAGACATTTTTTTTTTCGCAAAGTACATAGAGCTACAATACCTGTAAAAGCATGCATGATTAAACACCAAAGGCATCTTTGTATCCTCAATTCACTGCCGCCTCTGTGACGTTCCAGAAACAATAAAACATTGCTTTTTTATTGTAAATACGCCATCCTCTTTTGGAATGTCCTGCGGAGGGCTTTTAAAACAAGACTGGATTTAAATTCTCATATTTCCCGTTATTTTGTACCACCCAAATGGAATGATATGCCAGTTGACATGCTGTTTTTAACGGGCATGCATAGTTTATGGAAAACTCGCATGTTGAGATTCTACTTTGTACAAATGACTGTTCAACTAAACGACTTTTATGACCAACTGCAGCTTCAGCTGGAGTGGTATACAGAGCTCATGAAGACTGCTGCTCAAATACCCATTTAGACATTGTGTTCTATAAGATTTGCTTTGTAATGTCCATTGTCCATTTGTCCGTGAAGTAGAACGAAGAAAGTCCCGAAACCATATGGCGATGTGACGGCAGAAAGACACGACATAACCTGCATACACACAAGCAGATTCTCCGGTATGGTCGTCATGGTGTGTGTCATGCTTCTCGTTCATTACTATAGAAGGCTGTGCAGCTTTCAGTACAACGTCATACAAAATGCTGGGTAGCATGCTTTTTGCAGACTTCCATATATCAAGAGCGAACAATGGCTAAAGACCGGCCAAACATGGCTGTAGACCACACGATTGCTCACAAGCTACTGAAATAGAGTTGATGTGGCACTTCAGTCTGACCATTTCTTTTGAAAAAAAAAATCTGTACGAGAGGACATTTGTCCGGATTTGTTCGCCATAAGAGCTGCTGTCAACCTGTGGCTAAAGCACGTCTTTAAGTGAAATTGTCCAGAAACTCACGGTGGCCACTTCCATCGCTACGATTGGCTTACAAACAACCTGGACGACATGCATAGGGACGGAAAGAAGCCAGCTGTGCCTCGTATTATTCCCTTATCCAGAGTCTCTGCATTGTTGAAAGGGTCACGCCTCTCCCTCGGGTCCTGCCAAAGAGGCTACAGCCCGAATTCACTTCCGCAAGCGCTCTTCGCAGTTGCGTCCGCTAACGATAACTCCAGTGCCAGGACTGGAGGGAATCGAGTTTTGCGAACAACGACAGCGTAAGTATACGCTCAATGAATGCGGTAATCATGCTATGAATAGCTTAGATATCTCTTGCTGCGTCATCCTTCAGAATAACCGTTCGTACTAGGGCAATTTAATTCCCTACCCGACCCGCAGGAGCCACAACGGAATCCTACCCTGTCTGAATACTACACCCTTTCTTCGTGACATGAGAGGCAATTTCTACCGATGGCAATTCATGTTACGTAGCGTAACATGAATTCTCCCAGGTCATACCAACGACATCACAACTCGGCAATGTACCTGGTGAGATGAAATATCTTTATGTGTCCATTCATTGTAACTAAAACAATTTGGATAGGTCCCCAGGAATTATTTTGCGGGGGGAGTGCCTAAGTTTAGAACGGCTGACTTTGGAAACTAATGGTCGATGTGGCGTGTAAACGCTTTAATATCCTGTGGAATATTAAAACACGAAATCATTTCGGGGGTGTCAGAACCTCCTGAACTGCCCCCTATACAGCCATGAATTTGGATGCTTCAAAGACACCTCACATCTATCGATGTAAGAGCGTGCAGCATTGTGCAGAACTCTTGAAGCCAAAGAGACGATTAAATATCATTGCGCACAACCAAGCATTCTTTGCCAAAATAACCCATACGGGCTGGTTGGAAGGATGAATGGATCGATATGGCTGTAACCTTTAGATCGGGCGGCGGCTAACGCCACCTAGCCGTAATACTTAGTGAACCAAAAACTAGATTTTTTTTTTCTTCTCTTTTAATAGCGAAGTTGAGGACTGGTACTTTGTAGTGAATGATTTAACTTTTACTCGTGCCTTGGTTTAAACCACCAATCGACTAACCTCCTTGTATTTGTTTTTACCCGCTTAAAGTCTATTTTGCCCACCCTGTCCCTAAACCCCAGTGCTTTGAAAAACTCAGCGCCATCATCCTCAACTGTAGGGTGAAGCCCTTTACACAACATTACCAAGTGTTCGGCTGTTTCCTCCTCCTCTCCACACGCACTGCATACTGTGTCTACCCCTTCGCATTTGGCCCGATCTGTCTTGGTTCGCAATATACCCGTCCTGGCCTCAAGCACTGTAGAGAACTACCCCGAGTGTTATCATAGATCCTTTCCTTGGCAATTTCCTGCTTAAAAGTTCGATAGATCTCTAGTGCCGACTTCTTAATCATGCCGATTCTCCACATGTCGGCCTCCGTTTCCTTCACCTTCTTTTTAACCGATAGTTCTTTCTGCTTCGGCCCATGAATTTACCCGTCAATTTTCTGGTTCACTTCCTCCATTTTGTATCGGCATTCCTCGTGCGCAAGTAGCCGGGCGAGGATAGTTCGTGGCGCAGTCTGCCGGAATCCAGTGACGTATTGTCACAGGGTCGCGAAGTCGAGGAACGGTGCAGACTGTAGGTCGAAGATGAAGCTGTTTATTCGGCCAAACTTATGGCCTGGAAACTGATGGTCAGGTTACAGAAACACACGGGCAGTGATAGCGGTGAACAGAGCGTCGGCTGGCGATAAAGTGAAAAGCGATTCTTCGCACAAGCTCTCAAGCGTTCGCGTCTAGCTGAAGCAATCTTAACAGCACGACGTGCAGACGGGCCTGTTAAAGGGAACACCTGCGTTAGCAGCATGTTTAGATTTCGCTATCTTACGGGATCATAGCGGCTTAGATATGCATAAGGCTACTGGTGGTTTAAAGTTCCGACTTCTCTTGACAGACTGTTGGCCTGCATGGAGGTTGTTTCTTAATTTACTTGCTTTTATAGGGACAGAAATATTGATGGTGTGCATTCGAGCGTTCCATTTAACAGTGTGCCATGCTGTACAATGATAGCGAACCTTCTCGAACAATGGTGCGCACTTCACGCTGAGCATCCCCGACACAGGTTTTGTAGGCGAAAACCGATGATTGATTGATTGAGTTCTGGGGTTTAACGTCCCAAAACCATCATATGATTATGAGAGACGCCGTAGTGGATGGCTTCGGAAATTTCGGCCACCTGGGGTTCATTAACATGCACCCAAATCTGAGCAAACGGGCCTACAACATTTCCGCCTCCATCGGAAATGCAGCCGCCACAGCCGGGATTCGATCCCGCGACCTGCGGGTCGACCAGCACGAGTACCTTAGCCACTAGACCACCGTGCACCTTGTAGGCGAAAACCAAATCAAACAAAATTAAAAACAAGAAACGCGCGCGCTTCGAATGAAAGCACCATCGCGGAAATTCGCCGACTACTAGACCACCTCGATTATGCGCATTACACAGAAACTATGTCAAATCACGTCCAGAATTTAACGCGTTGAAAGACGCCAACCATTCGATTTCATGGTCGCACACCCGATTTAAGACGTGTCAATCGAATCGCGAACCACCATTTGAGCGCTGCAGGTGCCGCCCTCGTTTTCATTAACGATATGCATCCCTTCCCGTCAAGTGCGGCCACCGCAAAGAGTTTCGTCGATTCGGTACCACTACCGATCACTACCGCGAAGCGACCGCTACCGATCGAAACGCAACCAGCGCCAATTAGGCCTAGCTTGCCGTTTGGTATGTTGTCGCGAAAAGCTTGTCCAAAACATGGAGATTCGGCGTCAAAAAGATCGCACTAGCAGTAAACCAAGAACAGCGTGCATGATACGAGGTTCGCATTAGTGGCCGGCAGATCAGCAACGGCGACAACTCTTTCGTACGACAGCCCACTGGCAGTAAAAGTGAAAGCTCGCCTCATAAAACCATAAAAAAGGTTTTCAATTTACGGCCAAGGAAGCAAACGCGATATTTGTTGCAAGCGCGATAACGACGACGTCTCTCCCGTCAGGAAACTGTTAAGCGCACGCAGTTGATAAGGATGGGATCGCACGTGCCACGTTGAGCGGCGCGCGGCCGAGGCCACGTTAGCGACGTGGTACGCTGTAGCCACGTCGGCGCCGGTGCAAAGGCTTATCGGTCGCCGAGGCAACCGTACTCGTCAAGCCCGTGCAGTGTCTCGCGGTCTTTTTTTTTTTTAATTTTCTTCCCTCCGCCCTTCGTTCGTTCACTCCGTGTTCCCTCCTTCTCCGTAACGACCTCGTCATTCACTCCCCAGCGGCGCACCCAACGCGCCTCCTTTCAGAAGCGCACTCACCGGCAACCGCATCACAATAGGTCTTTCACCCAGGGGGGACTGCACAATAAGCGGTGTGCGTATACATGGGGCTTCTATGGGAGGGTACACGAGAGTCTAAAAATAGAACTCGCTTGCTGGATTTCGGGCCGACCGGTCGTGCGCTCCGCGCGCTTGCGATCTCCCGCGTCAGCGTGGCTCTGGCCGACTGGACTCGCCCAACGTCATCTCCTGCCGCCGACGACCTTCCACCTCCGACGACAGCTCTGATTTACTGGACTTGTTCTACGCCATCCACCGACGCCGAAAGGAGCTCTCGCAGGTGCGCCCCGTCCTCGGACTCCAGTGACCGTGCTCCATCTTTCCTATCTCTTCTATCCCCTCGGTTTGTCCTCGCTCGTTGTGGCTTACCACCACACGTCTCTTCTTCTCTTCTCCTTCTTCGGCTTTCCCACATCTTTACTCCTATCCTTTTTATCCCTCCTCACCCCCATCCCTTGTGAGCTACTGTGGCGGTGTCGCTCACTGAAGCAGACAATAACGGGGCTCACTTTTCTCTTTTCTCTCTTTTAATAGCCACTTCGTCGAGTCTAAAAATACTGCATAGTAACAAGTCCTGCACTATAAGCGGTTAAGGGTTGGGAAAGAGACAGGCGAGATGGCGAAGTCAAGTCAGTTGTCCGGCAGCTCTGCTGTGGCTCAGCCTCGAGGGAGTTGATGAAAATCGTGCTAATTGTATCTTTACGCCATTTTAAGGCCGTAGGAGAACAAACGTATGAATTCCTTACAGAACACCTCAAACTTCAATTCTTTATTTTATAAATCAACAAGTCATGTAGATTAATTCAACCATAATAGTTTCTAGATTTGCAACAGCTTCTCCTTCAGGCATGTGTCCTGGGTATAAGCCCAAATTTCTATCAAAAAACCACGCAGAGACAGTAAAAAGAAAGGTTGGAAAAAGGCAAATATGACAGACAATGCGCCCAATGGAAAAAAAAAAAAAGCCTCACTCTGCATTCGACCACTCGCATGTTTTAAAACTCATGTAAACTTGACAAGAGGTTTTTCTTTGGAGGCATGTTCAGTTTACAATACAAGTAAATCAATTTTCATCAGTCTCTCCAAAAAGCCTATGGGGTTGGGTCAACCAGTGCATGTACTTTGCAACGATGCATGAAACGAGTCTACGTAACAAGACCACAGAAAACATGTGCAGATTTTCTTTGAATGAAGAGGCAGAACCAACAGGTGTCGACTATTTTGTTTATTTTTCTTAACTCCTTCAACCACAGTTCAGTGTGCTTTACGTTATCATTTCAGCGTTTATATCTGTTGAAGCACAAAGAACTCATGCACACGCGCAGTTGTACAAAAACATGCAAGAAGTGAACACTTCAATTTCAGCAGCACCCGTTCTTCGCTAGGACGATGCACTGCTCGACACGAGCGGAGTTTCTATTTCTTCCCTGAAACAAAGAGAAATAGAAAACCCGCATTAGAAAATGCTACGAAGTACACAGAGCAAGTGATAAGCTACATGAAGTGTTCCCCGCAAAACCACATTTCGAAACGAGCCGTAGAAAACGACAGAAGTCGCCAAACACTACAACATGCTCCATTGACGTTTCGACTCTATTTTCCGCAAATCTCTCAACACATATCACTGAGCCATTAGGGGTGAAATGAAACAGGGTATTGTATTTACAATCTAGAGTACGCTAATAAATACTTCTCTTGCTCTTTTTACAAAATTACGTTAAAAGCATTAAAAGACCCCTGACAGCGATAGTATTGTTTGAGACTTCTAACAGTAAGTTGTAGCTTTTCATCTGGTAATGATGAAATTGAATCGTCAATGCATTAAAACATCGCATAATTAATGCAAGCATTGTTAATTCAGAATGATTTTGCATCAGCTCAAAAAGCCCACCTAAATGCTGTAAGAAACTAGCACCCCACATCGGGACAGCGCCTGATACGAAACGCGCTCAAGCTTCCACGACGCTGAACTAGTCGTTTTCGAATATGAGGGCCCGCGGGTGGTGCAAAATGAAATGAGGGTGCTTTGAGTGTGTCTCCCTCAGAAAAAAAAGCATTCCTGGCTTGCAGGGAGCCAGTTGGCATATTTTGCGCGCCCTGCAAATGTTTTCCGACATCGACAATACCTGCTTGACCTCTGTAACGTCACGCGAGTACCTCTGTCTACATCAAACCACAAAAAATGCTGACTAGACCCAAATACTCGAGTGAGCACTCACTTTAAAAACTAACTAACGTATCTCATAGGCAACGCTCATCCCTGATAATCGGCCAGCATGCACAACCCTCAAACAACATGGGCATTTCGGGTTTCCAATTTTCGGTGTCAGGGGACCTTTAACGACTAAAAAAGCAGGACATAAACCCTTTGAGGTTTCCTGTACACATTTGTGTGAGCAACTTGCTTTTGTCACATATGACAACTAGTGGAATGAGGAAGGGCAAGATACGGTGATGTTTGGATGAACTGAACCTGCTGATGTGGCACTTTCTGTGGGCCATGTATAATCTACTTTTGTTTATTCAAAATGAACACAACCATAAATAAAACTACTATACATAACATTTTTAGCCCAACATTTGAACCTACACATGAAAAAAGAAAACATGATGATGTTCCAAAAGATATTTAAGTTTAAATGAAGATTAATTACTGTACCACACACAAAGCAACATACCACATTATTTTTGTTGCAATAGAATACTGAGTACCGGGAAATAACGCTATGCAAATTTAGCGCACTTATACAGGGTACTTTATAGGTTGTGCCTGACAGAGTTCATGGACAACTTACCTAACTGAAACGAGATTGAATGAAGGCAGTGTAACTGTTGTAACTGCCAACAACAGTCAGCAGTTTTCCAATGCTGGCCATCACTTTGCCAACATTACCAAATGATAGTCGATTCCGGGAGTATGTATTAAGGTTGTTGGATTTGGTACCAAGTCATCGCCCAAAATCGCCAGACGACATACAACATTACACTGTCTGTGAAGGAGACCGAAAAAGGCAGTATGCTGTATTTTCAAGCAATCCTTGACTCGCAGCTGTTCCTTTACTCTGTGAAGTTTTGAGCTCACTTTCGAGCCAGTTTGTGACACAACCTAACAGTGGTGTAGGTGATGTCACAAATCAGTGGGAGTTTGTCACAGTCGTGACGTTCAGAGGTTAACGAGAACTAAGTTCAGGGACGCCATACCAGGTGGTGGACTGTTCATGTGTCATGAAATACAAAGCTAGTTGGAGAAATACCATGCAGTCGTAGCTGATTGGCGTGACCATTCGCAGCACGAAAAATCCTTAAACGGAGGTGGTCACTGCCTCCACCGACACCCCTTGTTGAAGAATCTTTCCTATGTTCCAGGGTCATACTCTCCTGAACCTCTGTCTCATTTGCAAGACCAAGGCCGCGTCATCGTCGTGACAGCCAGTGGTAGTAGAGTTGCAAAGCCCAAACCAGGTTATTAGCCAGCAAACCAGTGGTGGGCAGTGTCCCCAACCAGATGTAGTTAGCGATTGTAACCCGATTGTGAGTTGGTAAGTGCCATGCGAACCAGTGGTGGCTCATTAGTGTCACCAGCCATTCATAGTGCCACACTAACCGATCACACTAGATTGACGTCATGCTTTCCGGTGCAAGTTGGTTGATGTCACGAAGCCCAAAGCCGGTGATGGTCATACAAACCAGCAGCAGTTGGTTTTATCAAGTGGGAAGCCAGTTGAAGTCACAACTATCGGAAAATGTAACAATTGTGACTCATATTTCTATTATTGGAACACCCGTTCCAAAAGGCACTAAGGAAACCTAGTGCATGTACAAAGACTTTTCCAGTAACTGTTTGGGCATCACTCTCACACACAGTCAATGGGACAACTGCTGCTGTTACTGCCACTAATACGTTAGTGAAGCTATTGCCATCCTTTGCACAATGCCCTCTAATGTACCACAAGCGAGGAGTCTCTTACGGACCCATGATAAACCACTTGGGCCTGTTTCCACTTTTCGTTGCCGACTTCTGTGCCTTAGGTGGCGACTTCGGTGGAGACTTCGGCGGAGTTTTTGCACACGGCCTTGTGGGCGACACTGGTGGTGTCTTGGGACTGGACGAACGGTTGTGTGGCGACCGCGGCCGTGGCACTGCACCAGTAGTCTGGCTATGCACGTCTACTTTGTGATCTGACCTGTGAGGGCAGTCGTTAGGCAGGTCACTACTTTTACATTCCCGTCGAGAGGCGTTAAATTAAGACGTTATGACCGGGAGACTGGTCGACGCTACAAAGTGCCCTACAAACAGAAGGAGAAGGCTTGGCACATCTTCATTAATAAGAGATGGTTCTTGTAGGATGACTCATCCCAAGTTAGGTTGATGTATATCAATCTAACCAGGGATGCGTCAACCTACTAGAACTAAAAGATGTGCATCCTGCTGCTTGCAATGAACAACTTGCCGCTGTAGCTTACGCCGGCAAGCAACACTTGCACTTCAACTGAATTATGCTAGAAACAACGTTTCTGCTCAGGCATGTTCTTTTAAACCGAGAAGCACAAATATTGCATGTAAAGCTAAATAAAAGAATGTAACCAGGCTGATGTGTCACAGTAGAAGTACCTTCTCTTTCGCTTATTCCCTCCTTTTCAATGCTTCAGCCTTCTATCGTACACCTCAAGTGTGCTGCAATTCACCTGGGCGCCTCCATTGTGGTGCACCATTCAAAAAGCAGCAGACCATTTCGAGTAAATGGCCAGCCCAGAGTGCAAGAGCATAGAAAAACTCCAGGTTAGCCGACACAGTCTAGAACAGCACGTAACATTGCGATGCTAGGGTCGATTGCACTTATGCCACTGCTGTATTGACAGATCAACATAATCTTAGGGGTTTTACGACCTAAAAACACAGTAAGATTATGAAGGACGCCATAGTGGAGGGCTCCAAAAATTTCTACCATCTGGTGTTCTTTACCGTGCACCGAAATACACCGGCCTCTAGCATTTTCAAATAGATTAAAACGCGACCGCCACGTGAAGGATTTCATCCCGAGACTCTCGGGTCAGCAGTCAAGGCACCACCATCACGAGACCATGGTGGCGGGTGCGTCGACAGCTTGCAGTAACAAATGACCAGCTTCGTTTGTCGAGGCTTGCTTGCGGCTGTCCCCTTCAGCCAACTACACAGTCTTCAAAGCTCAACGCAAGCTGCGATATGGAGGTCGCATTCATGTCGCTGGTGAATGACATCCGCTTCCTTCAACCTCGAGATGCGCTTGGAAACACTCGAGAAGATGAACTGTTGCCAACTGCTAAAAGTCCTACGCGTACATCTTAACCATCCACCATGCATGCAGCCAGTGAAATCAAGCAGCACTAGTGCATATCTGCAAACCTGCAAACTCCTAAAATACGTGAACAGCACACAAACATGACAAGATCCATGCATCTTGTCCTCGTTTTTTTAACTGTGCCCTAAACACACCCACCTTTTGTGAAGTCCATACAAGCCCTATTAGGAATATTTTCCCTTCACATGCTCCATGCAAGCGGAAGCAAACTGATTGATTGATATGTGGGGTTTGTTGTCCCAAAACCATCATATGATTATGAGAGGCACCGTAGTGGAGGGCTCCGGGTGGAAGCAAACTAGGAACAGTCGAGGCTGTGTACACAGGTGAATAAACTTGCTCTCTTGAAAAACAATTTCTCGCATTGCCATCAGATGTACGATTACAATTTTTTTCCTTGTAAGCATTTTGCCTCCTCGCATCCTCAAACAACTGCATCAATTGCAGTGAACAGGAAACACAAACAATTGCACGTAAAACTACACACAACTCTAGTACTTATACAGTAGAACGAGCGCAAATTCTTATATACAGCATAAAAAAATATGGAAGATCTGGCGGGCACGACAATGCTATCTGCTTGGTCAAACTGAAAAAAAAAAAAAGGCCACACCTGAGCCGCGTAGCTGCCGCTGTGGCCCCGCCTGGTGTCGAGACCATGCTCAGAACGTCCTCACGGAGAAGCGGTACCCCTGGCTTCATCGCACCGCCAAAGTGGACCACCGAGGCAGGAACCAAGTTAGCCTGGATAGACACGTATGAAAGTAACGAACAACTTGAGTTTGAAAGTCTCCGAATTGTTGCCATGCGCCCATATTTCTTTATTTCTATGCGATCGGGTTTCAACCATGAGCGTCGCTCACTGTAGACTACACAGCAATGTTTCACAAGCTCCACAATTGTTTCAGATTGTTCCGTCATGATTACACGTAGGACACGACTAGTCGAGTATATTCGGGAGCTTATTAAGCGAGGACCAGAGATGAAACGGAAAGGTTTGATCAGTGATGAATAAAAGACTAAGCATTCCAGAAGCGATGAGATTGGGGTTGTAGAAGACTGTTTCTAACGTTTGACGTTTTTTTTCATTCTACGATATTGACCACAATGTCAATAACGTACATTTCAAAAACCCATCTCTTAAGAAGTCAGTGCACGGACAACTAAATAGCAATATTTAAAACATATCACCTCTATCAGCGTTTGCCTTTGATCCAGGACTTGTTTTGGAGGAGACGTATCTGCACAGGTGAAAAGAATTCGTTGTAAGTTGGTTCGCCCGTACTTGCTCATGTACGAGAGCATCAATGTGTTTTGCCAGTTAGCCAGTACCAATGCAAGTATGGAAATTTCATTGCAAGAATATAGTGAATGAACTCCAGCGGCCTCAAATGTACCATATTTACTTAATTACCCATCGATTGAAAACCCATGCAGCCTTCCACCCGAGGAAAGACCTCATCACTGTGGCACGCATACATATTTTTGAGACAATACACAAATGCAACACCCTTCATATCCAACTTGCTAGCTTTTCGCAATGAGAGAGCATAGCAGATATTCATTTTCATTAAAAATAAAAAAAAACATAGCACATCATATCCAGATCAATCCAAACTGAGAATGTCTTAGACAATGACAGCATGCTCATTCCAGTAACCCTACTTCTCATAAAGGTCAAGTCTTAATTATTGCACAAATCTTGCGATTCAAGGCTAGCACAACATATTTAGCAATCTGTCCCCGATAAGCATCGTTCGAATTCAATGCAGTTAAAATGTCACAGTACGTAAACTAAAATTTGCACTGACAAATTTGTTGCCTATGAAGAAGCTTGAAATTCGGAGCCCCCTAAGAGGTCGAATAAGTAAAGCATGCACAGCGATGCTGGTTTTGAAGAGTGCACTCAAACCTCGATATTACGCACTCGGGTATAACGAAATAACAGTTATAATGAAGCAAATGAAATCTCTTACAATGAATATAGTGTTAGGAATATAGCTTCATAGCAAATTTTTGGTTATAATAAACTTATTTTCGTCTAATATGCAATTTTGTTATAGCGACCTTTGAGTGCATTGGAAGGGAAAAGAAAGTGCTCACAAAGACTGAAGTCCATAGTGTTGTCCCTGAGAAAGCCCCGCACGAACTGTACCATGTCGGCCACTGAAATCGAAAACAGAAAATTGAAAATCTTCCTGAGAAAATTGTGGAGCATGGTAACAAGGAACATATAGAATTAGACTATAAACAAAAAAATTACCATGGAGAGCGAATTCTCTCCAAAGGGGAGACCCTGTTTCAGAACCACGTCCAGTTTTTCAGTAGATACATGGAACTTTTGCAGCTTGTGTATTCTTACGTGCAGATTTCGAACGTGAAGTTATTGTTCTAATACAACATTTGGTTTTCCAGATACTATTCCTAAACTGCGAGAGTTATAAAGCAAATCTGCATGTCACAATAACATGCAATGAGCAACGTATGCAGCTAATAATGGGCCGCAAGTTCTATTGGCCTTGAAGGGGCCCTGCAACACTTTCTCAAGTAGTCATTGAATGTCTTCATTAACGGAGTTTGCTTCCTCGAAAGCTTCTAGATTCCTTCGAATTCGAGCAGAGTTACAGGAACTAGTTGCAGACTTTAAGCACGTTCTATCTCTTTTCATATCAGAAAGGGCTCTGTAAGATATGCAGGTGGAGGAATCACAAGAGGGCAAGAAGATGCCATCATCTTGAGCATTTTCTCTCCCTTTTTTTTCATCATCATCATCTATTTTTTTAAAGGCCCCTGTTGAAATACTACATAATGGGGGGGGGGGGGTAACATAGAAAGATAGACATGCAACTTTTCAGGTCACAAATTTGGAACACACTTCTCGAAGAAATGGAATACTTGCTCAAATGTAAAAATAGGTTAACAGTCTTGTATTTTTCTTCGAAAGGACGGCTAACTTTCAACGTGAACGTGAGCTTACACTGGCACGTGGCACCATCTCGTGGTGGCTGCTGTTACTGTGCAACTCACGATGCTCAAATCAGCCAATAGCCCTGGAGTGTGGGTTAATGACACAGTCATTTAGATTAAGGGGGCAGACTGCTCTTTCAGACCAAAAAGTGACAAAAAAGTTCATTTTTTAAAATTGACATATTTGGTTTCTGCAAGTATTTTTCTATCTTTCTGCAAATTTTCACGCACCAGGAAGTAGTAATTTTTTTGTAATGTCATTTTAACTGTCCAGATTCTTGGTGCTGTTAATATGCAGAACCTGCAAAAAAATGGGGAACCGACTTTGAGGCTTCTTTATAATTTGCCAGCACCTTTGTCTAAAGCTCTACTACCAATTTATGAGCACCTTTATGAGGATTGCAAAACATGCGCACCATCATTGTTGCTTTTTGAAGAAACTGTGTGTTTTCAGTTTTTTCCATTTTTCTCAAAAAAGAAAATTTGTGACTATTCAGTTTTGAGGCCTCAATATCTCTGCAGCTAGGGCAGGTACAACAATAATTATCCTTGCAGTGAAAACCTGTATGTGTGTAGAATGCAAGTATGAAAGCAGAATTTAGAGCACATGCCTTTTTAATTAATTACTAATCAGAATTGTAACACAATTCCAACTGCTTTTGAAAATGTATAGTTTGTTTTGCTGCAAAATAACCAATAAAGGCCTAAAAACAAAAAGCTCTTCCATACTTTCACTCTATAGTCATTAGTATATGTTGGCATATCCTAAATATCCCTTTTAATTAAGCACTTTTTTTTCTATGGTGGCTTTAAACAATAGGGGGTGAACTTAAGTCATCTCAGCAACAAAGTGAGCTACAGGAAAACTAATTAAATATTTGAAATCAGCAGAAAAAACTGCATAACCCTTTGCAGTTTTATCAAGATCACTGAAGAAATAAACAAAAAATGTCTAAGACCAGTCTGCCCCCTCAATGGCATCATCTGTCGATATAGCAGGAAACGATATTCAGCATACTTTGAGAACGAATGGCAAATTCCAGGCTGCATGCTTCGCTATAACATATGGCTCACGTGTTCTCGGGCACCTCGACTACCGAGGGCAGAGTTTTCCGACCACGCTGAAAAAGTGTTGCAGGGACTCTAATGCAGCCATAACAAGGTCACTGAAAACTTTGCAGCTTTCAGCAAAACATGAAAGTACAGGGTTTATTGTACCAGTACATATCCGAGAAATACACAGTAGAAGAATATTTAAGTTCAAAATGAACCCTAGATGCCGCCGACCATAAGCCCCGCCCACCGCCAGCGACCGCCACTTTGCCACTGGTTTATGACATCACGTGCTGCACCGAGCCAAGACGTCGCCTTCTACCAAAGCTTCAGCTGCTGCAAGTCATTCGGTTTAAATGCCCAGGTGAAGAAAGCTGAAACAACTCCAATGCACGCACAGCCGACCAAGGGACAATATTGATCACCGGATGCTGGTGCTTGCATAACAAGCAGCTTGTTGCGTCGCAGCTCATAAGTACACCAGTGCTGTACAGCTTTCAAACCACTCACGAGGCAACCATTAAAATATTAAATTATTAATTAGGTGCTCAATCAACAGCCCTAATACTTCATCAGCTTATTTGTAAATGTGAAAAGGTTAAGCCAGATAACATGACTTGATCAAAAATTCGGTGTCAAGGCCTCTTTGAAGGACCAGTCAACAGGCTCCGAAATTTTTTTACACCCGCCTTCCACCCCCCAATGAAGCTCAGCAATTCGTTGAGTACACCGCGGCGATCACATTTTACAAATACCATTACAGCGCTGAGCAGAGCCTACATTTCAAAAAACGATTCCCGCGCCCCCTTTGAATGCCTGACCGATCCCCGTTTCACGCCCAGTGACGCAAAGTTGCCGACCGGCGACTTGACGTAGCACGCAGCTCGTCGATTGGTCTAAACCTGTCTCTTCGACGGGTTACGCCTTCCCCTCTATGTGAGAGAGAAGGGTGGCGAGGTCATGCGAAAATTTGAAACCAGCTGAAATTAATGTTCTAACCCCTGTAACTTCCTTAATATAGCACGTATTTTCAAAATTCTTGCAGCAGCATGTTCACAAAGAATAAGGGCACATTTTTCGCATACATTTTTTTTTTTTAGCTCGGGTTGTTTACTGGCTTCTTTAAGGTGAGAGAGAATGCTCACCTCGTTCCTCTGACAGGAATGTTCCTTGAAGCACGTACCGGTCCGGAAAGTAGATCCTGATCAGAACGACGGGATAGTGTCTTGCGAGGCGCTCCTGCCGCTGCTCGCGCAGCTGCTGCGTCTCCAGGGGACGGTTCTCCAATGCGTCCCTGTTGGACGAGAAAGAGAACTTGCACAGCTGTCCACTTATTCTTTGCCAAATCTTTCAAGAAAGCTTCCTCATCAATCGGTACACCAACATGAAAGCAGTGCAGCACTAAGTGTTATTACTTGCCAGCTATGAAAAGAGCAATCGTAGCAGTGGTGGTGGTGGTAGTAATAGCGGCGGTTGTAGTGGTAATAGTAGCAGCAGTAGAAAAGAGCATTACCAAGAATAGTCCAGTACAGCAATAATAGAAGCAGCAGTAATATTAGCAGTAGCGGTCGTAGTCGTATTACCAGTATTTAGTGTTATGAATGACTACATGAGGAACGAAATGAAATGACATAGGCATCGCACTTCACATCAGAGCATCATTATAACGATGTGATGATCGTAACGATAATGCTGGAACGTGAATAACTTAAGGAACACCACTGCAATGCAGTACCGCCATTGGCGTACCTCTGCCTCTTGTAGTCTGCCAGGAGGTACTTGGCATCCTCTATGGTGACTTCATAAAAGCTGTCCCCGAACTCATCTGCAAGTCATAAGAGAAGGTACCTTCCGTTACTTGAGATAGTATACTTAGACAAAAAAGAGCTTTGAATCCATTTTAAGCATGAACTACACGTGCGAGCAAGAAAGATTTATATAATGGCCCAACCAAACTATCCTAGCTGCCGACCCAAACGAACTTATGTCTAGCACTTTCACAGATCTCACAGAGCTCAGGTCTTTCAGAGAAATTGGGTCTCTTTACGGGGCCAGAATCGGGGCAGAGTGGGTAGAAAAGTGCACCGTGACATCACGGAGCGTATTCATTGTTTGATCGATACTATGTGGGGTTTAACATCCCTGAACCACCATAAGATTATGAGAGACGCCGTAATGGAGGGCTCCGGAAATTTCGACCACCTGGAGTTCTTCAATGTCCCCCCAAATCTTAGCACGCGGGGCTACAGCATTTCAGCCTCCATCGAGAATACAGCGGCCGAAGCTGGTATCGGAACCGGTGACCTGCGGGTCAGCAGATGAGTACCTTAGCCACTATACCACCGCGGCGGGGCCCACATTCGTTCTTTGCATGCACAGAAGAAAGCCTAGTAATCATGCATTCATGTCCCAGTGCTCACATCACACAAGCATCTCTAGTGAGATGCTGGTGTGATGCGAGGACTAACTATGGAAACTCACTGTGAGAAACTCACTAGCACACTAGCGTCCGCTAGTGAGTTTCTTGACTGAAAAAAAAAAAAAAAATCCGACTGTTTGTGCTACACAACTGTTCACTGTCCATGCCGTATATATAGGCGCTGGATCTTCACCTCCAAGGTAGTGTCAGTGGGAGATCTCTCCTGCGCGTGGTTGAACAATAAAAATTTGCAGAGTGTACGGTAACTAAAAGCGGACTGCGCGTCTCTGTGTCCAATAGGAGTCTCCCATCTCTCGCAGCCCATTAGCAGCCATTAGCATGTTCCAATAAGAAACACCGGTCTGTCACTGTGTGCTTTGCGCCTCCCCAGGTTTCTCTCCTGCGCAACGCCGTGACGAGTGCCAGCGTCAACACCACTATCAGTGTCAGTGTTAGCGCCTTCTGCTTCGCATCTACACATGGTTCCCTTTAGAAAGAGATGGTGTAATTTTTTTGTTTGCTTTTTTATTTTTTTAGCATTCAGTTTTTACTCATCATGTTTAGTGTGGTGCTAATATTGTATAATGTGTTACATTTGTTCATTACCGTTATGTATTGCATCAGTTTTCAGTCACTGTGTTTAACATCTTTCCACATTTTCTGGCAATACTTCTTGAACAATATTGCAAGTCTCATCTTTTGTTGATCTATTGCAACCCACTGCCCTTCTCGCATGCCTTGTCGGTACAGGGTAGGCAAAATGAGTACATAAAATAAGCAAACTAATAAAAAAGCCAGGACATTTTGGAGCGACCCTAAGTAAGAACCATTTTTTAAAGGCAACTTGCACATCCTGCATTTTCTCACAGCACCAGAAAGTGCGTAAAAAAGTATGACAGCTCAGGAAATTTATGGTGCATTCTCTAAATATTCCGTCATCAGCATTGCATAGCTGTGCCATTACTCTGCCTTATCAATGCATCGTCTGACACAACTGCAATTTTCGGAAATGCATACAGAATCAACCAATTAAACAACATAAACAGAAGTGTTCGATTGCGGCGTGCTACACAGAACCGGTGCTGCCAAAGTTCAGATGGTGGCGTTGCAGGGCAGACACGGTGCAGCTGCAGTGCCATCCTGTCTCGTTGTTTCTTTGCGCCTAAGACGTACTCAGCCAAATATTTTAATAGATAAGTTCACTCACCCTCTGTTGCGCGCATCTCCGCACTTCCGTTTACCACTATAACACCGTTCTAATCAAGAACAGGAAATACTTGGCGTTCGACCCCATTTACATCCACGAACAATGCCATGTTCAACCAAGCGCAGTCAAAACACGTCTGTTTGTGCCATCTGCTTCGAAGTTGGACCGCGACGGCGCCACCTAGCGAGCAAATTCAAACATTTTTTTTCCCGCCGTGACATTACTCCTGTGCAGCGCTACAATCGCGCACAGCGGTGCAGTGCACCAGAGAATCTGGGATCGCGGTGTCGTGCACCATGAACCTTTGCACAAGGTGCAGGTGAATCTAACCCACCTATTATGTTGTTGTGAGCACATGCAAATTAGTGAACAACACTCACCCGGTTTTAATGGGGGGCAGTGCTCCAAGTTGAAAAGTACCGCCTTTCGCTCTCCAATCTGCAACAACATTACGAGGACATTTTACTTTTCAATCCTGCCATGTACCCAAAATATTTTCTGGAAAAAACTCCGGTGCTATGCTCGTTCAGTCACTGTGGGGATAACGGCTGGTGCACTTTTTTGGCTGGTGCACGCTTTTGCCTTTGCTGTTGCGTTTTCGACGCTTGTTTTGCATGAAAGAATTGATCGTTGTGAATTTTGTGAACCAATTTGAAACTGTCAGGCTGAAAAGATTAAGGTCATCAAGTGAGACTGCTGAACAACTTGCGACAAAACAGCTCCAGTCCACACATAGCCAGAGCCGAAAGAGCAAAGCTTAGACATATCCGTGTACATGCAAACAGCGAAATAATGAACCCGGATAAAATAAATATCAGTTATAACGGAGTAAATTAAGAATAGTCTTGTAATACAGTTGGTGTCCGAGTTCTCTGACGGCCGAAATTTTGGACATGCCTGATTTCGGGGACTCATCTGTGGCACCGTTAAGTTCCCCATAGTTAATGTATTAAGAAGTCCGAAATTTGCAAGCTACGACAGTTCCCGTAAAGTAAATTTGCCGCTAATTTTTTTCCACTTATCTTCCACCTGAATTGGACAAGGATGCTGTTACTGTAACGCGCTTCACTGCATCGCTCCACTCTGTAACTTCTGTCATGTGCCAATGCAAGTCGCACTCTTCCATCGCTTCACCTTCGCCCATTTGCGTGCCGAGGACCGCCAGGCAGCACCAACCGACTCACGTATTTGATGTCCTCCTCGCGCACGGTCGGGGTTTCTGCCTTCGTCGTGGCCGGCGGAGGACTGAACCGAACCTTGTGGTCGGCAGCGTCGTTGCCGCGAGTCGGAGACCGGCCAGAGGACGGCGATTTCATGTCAACGTCCTGCGGTGGAAACGATTGGTTGACCGATAGCTGAAAAATCTCGACGCCGTCGGCTCTTCAAGAGATATCGTCACTTTCCTGGCTTCCGACGAGCCGTGCTCACAATGTACGTAAAACTCACGGGTGCTTTATGCACATGCCCGAAATTCCTTGAAGACAGAGGCCACCTTTTTTCTTGTCAATGTACACTCATACCTCAATAAACGAACCCGGATATAACAAAATATCGGTTATAATGAACTAAATAAAAAAGTCTTGCAATTGATATAATGTTACCATGTATTAACTACACAAATATAAGTTAGCATAAAACAAATGCTTAAAATTTATCAACTCCTGCACAATTACTTTAAATTAGACCTTTCAAATTACGTGTCATTCACAGATACGAGCCACCAGACACTGACACAGAAACACACTAGAACATTACAAATGCAACCCTGATGCATTCAAATGATCATTAACACAGATTCATCGTCTCAATTTGAGTCTCAAATAGAAAATTTTCATAACGCATTTTAATAGACAGTGATATGAGTAATGAAACCAGCACGTACTTGAATGTTCTATAAGAAGTTATGAAAGCAGCCTTTATTGTACAACTTCAATTTTAGTATGCACTTGTATTTTGGTTATATATGTAGTGTAGATACTGCTCATGGTACAAAGTGCCAAATTGATGTTACTCTTGTTTTCTGCATTGCCGATTTGTTACTATGATGAGCAATTATAGCATCTGTACAGTGTGCCCACCTGCTATGGTCTCAGTAGAGACTGGCAGTATTGCAAATAAATAAATAAATATACTTAGGTTTAGGAATGCACCTTTATAATGAATTTTCCGATACTATAACGAACGTATTTTTGTGCAAGATGCAACTTCGTTATTATGAGGTTTGAGTGTACTGGATTCAGCTCGCTTGAATACTGCACCTAACACGATTTTGGGCTGCCTCCATGATCGCCAAATTAATTAGAGTTCATGCCATAAAACAATAGATATGTTGGCCGAGGACCAGAGAACAGGTCCGAATGGCATTTTCTAAATCAAGAGGAGTGTAATTAAAAATTTTTTACTGTATCGTATGATGATGACTGTAGCATACCTGCCAAGTTCAATTCTGAATCGGAGATTTCTGCGGCGGAAAGGGGGAGGGGATGTTGCACCGACTTATTTGTCCCCCCCCCCCTTTGTAACAAAAGAAAACAAAAAAACATCAAGAAGTATGTGGGGTGCACGGGGGGGCGGGGGGCAGTAAATGTGAGCTTTGCGGGCTTATAATGGCTTGGAGTGGCCGAACACACGAGGGTAGGGCTTCCGAACTACAGTATAAGGTATGACTCTCAAAGGGGGTGCGCGAAAATTCATATGTCCTGAACTTTTGCTTTATCAAAAAATCTATTTCTGTCAAAACAACTCGCACATGTCCTTCTGAGACGCACGTGAACGGATGGGACAGCGCAGCCAGTTGCAGGGAAGGCATGGGTTGAAGCTTTGCTTGAGACCAACTGAAAACTGAATGCCGAAGTATGCCCAAATTATAGAGATCAACAGGAACAATGTATGTTACTAGATTATTTGGACAGGAACGCCAAAGCCCTTCTAGCCATTTTTACGTGTTCGTTGCCTTTAATCTACTACCACGTGCCTTCGGCTAGTAGTCGCTATTGATGATCCCGTCGCTGCAACTGCGGTTTCGCGCAGCGATTGTGGAAAACAGTAGTTCCGTTTTCAATCCACACGCACTGGCTGCGCACAGGCCTTCAATACAAAGTCTATCTTTACTATTTATGATTGCACCTGCCTTGGTTTTACCCTCAGCATTCGTGGAAAGCAACGTCACGATGACTGGTTGAGCGTTGGACACGCGTGCACTTTTGGAATTCTGTCAGTCACGCCGTCACCATACCGCGGTTTCATCCACAGCGATTGTGGCAACCAAAAAACCACAGCCCTGACAGTGCGTGCGCTGGCCACGCGTGCCCTTCTGAAGCTTCGAGCACGCTGCTCTCGGCCTTTGTTTGATGGTTTCAGTACTAAAGTTCCTACAGTCCGCCGCTATAAGAAAACGCATTTGGAACATCCAAATTTTGGCCTAATGAACATAGTCAAATTTAGCTGGGGAACTTCACGAATTCTTATCTATTGGTTTCACGTCAATCAGGTTCTACTTAATTTTAGATGAATGTCTCCTAAATTTGTTTATAAGATGCGATGGGTTAACAAAAAGCCTGGATCGAATTGGGATGCCTTTTCATCAAAGCAGCCACAAGAATCTCAGAAACTTCAATTTCAGGGCGATTACACGCAAAAACTGGTCGAAAACAGGGGTCTCCCAGAAAATCCGGGAGACTTGGCAGGTATGCTGTAGCTCTGAGTAGACTAAGACAGCTTTGTTGTAAGAAAAAAAAAACAAAAGAAAAGCAGCCCTTGCCATTACATTTGTGACAAACCACAACATATGCAACAATAAAATGCGAAAGGCAACGTGGCATTCAAGTAACTAACTTATCAGCATGAAGCAACATTGCCACCTCGGGATCTTCGTTTTCCTGACGTCGCTCGTTCACAGACGCGTCTCACCTTTGGAGACGCGGATCTTGGTCTTGTTGGAGAGGTGGCCACGTCTTGTACCGGAGTCACCGGACGAGGCTGTTTTGGAGACGTGGGCCTGGTTGGGCTCGTGGGTGCGGCTTGAGTCTGAGTCGGGCTCACGTTCTGGGCAGCGGGCGGGTCCTCTTCCTTTTTGAAAGGCACCGCAAAATGCCGGCTCACGTGGGCCTGCTGCACCACGCAGCCTTTGGGTCTGTGTAAAACCCTGAAGCAGGTATGAACAAAAAAAAAAAAAAAGCTACTATTCAGCACATGCTCTAGGTCGATGCCCGTTCAGCGATCACCATCAATCACAAGTTGCCAGTGGGGCCTCGAGTTACACTTGGCAAAAGATTAGGTGTAGTGCACGACTAGCAAATGAACCAAATAGACAATGAGGCAAGGGATAGCATAGTGGACATTAATGGACACCCTTTTCATATTCCAAATAAGCACTTTCCTGCACTGCGTATTCGCCAACTAATTGGCACCTGCCGTACTTCAAGTGGAGATGAGGCCCTAGTTACACGTGCTGGGGGCTTGTTTATTATGCGAGTTAGTATCAACACCGTAGAGTGCATGTTTTCCGTGTCATAGCACAAAAAAAATTGCACATGCCGTTTGCAGCAAGTTGACCAGCCACCACAAGTGGCACCAACTACTTCTACGGGCGGCTGACGGGAAATAAATTATTCGTTCTGGCGGAAATTCAGCAGTAGCGGGATTCGACTGTATTTTCACTTTCAGAACGTTTTAAATACAAGCGTACTGTTGTGCAACCATCCAATTGCACTGTCTCAAATGCCGGATGGCACAGATTGGACACAGGACAAAGAGGACACAGATGCAAAGAAAAAGCGCTAATACGAAACAGCGCAAGATAGCACAAATCTGCACTATCAAGTATTTGGATTGCGAACCTCCCAGCCCAGCAACAAATTTCTTTAATCAATTACATAACTATGTTTTCTTTTTTGACAAATCGTCCGATTCTCATTTGTTTCATTGCAGCTTGTCCTGTTATCATTTCAGCTAACACTGTATTTGGAGAACAAAGTTTGTATTATGTGCTTTTTTTTCTTCGATGTTCCATTCCCTTCTATAGTGCCTCTGGGCACGGGGTATTTCCCATAAATTAATTAATTCAATAAAAAAAAAATCTTCGATCTAAGGCCCTGCAACGCTTTTTCAGCATGGTCAGAAAAAGCTGCCAATTGGTAGTCGAGTCTTTCATGTTTGGTTTACATAATTTTAAGAGTGCAGCAACCAGCCTAGAATTTACAATTATTTCTCAGAGCTAACAAGAAATCACCGCCTTCTCTCTCGACAAACAAGTTCCTAAACCCAAATTACCCCGCCATAAACCCAAGTCCACAACTACTGGCCGATTTGACCATGGTCATTCCCGTAGTTACAGTAAAATGCTTGCCGGTGCTTCAACTAAAACTGAAAGTATGTTGCGCATTCAAATAAAAAAATAAAAGAGCTCATGGTCATACCATGCGCTGATGGACGAAAGCTTCTTGTCCTCTTGTAATCAACAGCCCCCGCCTACATGATTTTCCGTGCTTTTGCCGATACAAAAGAAGAGAGACGGCACTCAAAGCGTAGGTCAAATCCCCGCAACTACCATTGTGATTGACAAATTCTTGAAATTTTTGCGGCAGTCGATTTGCGAGGCAATACTCTTTTCAATGAATCCATTTGACGCTTACTCGAAAAAGTGTTGCTGGGTCCCCTTAAGAATGGCACAAGAACAGCAGTACAGTTGATGGAATAACAGAAAGCTGAGCATACAGTTTCTTATATACACACACTAGAGGGAACTCTGGCGCTAGTTTCTATGGGAGCTGCAATGCGCGGCGCTTCCGCGAGCATGGGAATAATGGGTAGTACTACATAAATTTGCCTAGTCTTCGTACTTTACGTTCCTTGAAGCTGCTTTGTCACAAAACAATAATCGGGAAACGTTCAGAAGTTGTGCTTCACCAATTTAATCTTTTAAGCTTACACCATTTCAAATCAGGTGATGAAGTTCAAAAGGGTTCATTCTTTCATTCGACACAAAACCGAAACACAGCAATAAACGAAGCCACAAGTGCGTTCACCACCCGCAAGTACAAAGACTAGGCAAATCCGTATACTGCCCATCATTTCCATGATCACTAAATGATCGCAGCGCCAGAGTCCCCTCTAGTTCATTTTAGGAAACTATGAATTTGAGCTAGTTGCAAGTCCTGTCTTATTTCACAATAACAACTTGATAGGCAGGCTAGTTTGCAGACTCATTATGACAATTTGGCAACACAACTTTGCCCTGTCTGTTTGCATGCCGCCAAGTTGTCATAACGACAAGCAGAACCTGTGCACAACACAAATCCACAAGGAATATGGAAGAGAAAATCTGAACGACAAAGCTAAACAAGATGGCGTCTTCAAATAAAGGCCACAATACCTGATGGCTGCCCTGCCACTTGTAAGACCAAGGTTTTGCAACGTCGTTGCACGCAGCTGCTCTGTGCCAACAATCTGTAAAAGCAGGAAACAAACAAAATAATGAAAACCAATGCAGTCTTGAGTGGTAAGCCTAAACTTTATAGTTCAGAACTTGCACAACAGATAAGTTGTAGAAGACGTGCAAGTGCTAACTTCCTTACCAGAAAAGAAAATTTAAGGTTAGTTGGAAGTGTTACACACCATTTCATTTTAGAGCTCAGAATCAATACAGTGAAAGAGTATGAGAAACACCCCACTCCATCACCTAATTCCAAAGAGAAATAAGCTGTCTTGATGGCAGCTGGTAAAATCATGTTGTACAACCCACACGTACGTAAGATTTCCTTCTTCCTCTTAACCTGTATATTTATTCTGAGCTCAGATAGCAACAATAGTTGGAAGTTAACACTTGTATATGCCGTGCATCTATATCTTATGTGCAGGACAAGAGTGGCGATGTGGGCTTGTTGGTGTTGGTGTCTTCTCAGTCTATTCTTTCCTGTGTTCGTTTTTTCGCTTCGCGCTACATAAATTTCTTGTGAGCAGGTGCTGCGCTATACAACTCATAACTATGAATTACCACCAGCCCAGCGCAACGCTTCGACCAAACCTTCTTTTTCAAATGAAATTTATGCGATATAAGGCCTCACAGTATTGCAAAGTAATAGTACATGAAAGAAAGTATTTGCTCGCATATTAATATTGCGACAAGTGTGTCTGGGTTTGTTTTAACATGCGGAAAATATAAAGATAACAGCTGAAATGCAGGCAAGTTTTATTTTTTTGCTTCAATGCACCCAGAGCATACAAGAAATCAACGTAACAAAAAAAAAAAAACACGAGTCCATCCCCAATTGGGCAAATCGTTGCTGGGCTGGATCAGCGTGGCATCTCTTATGTAGTTTTCAGCATTGGTCTACTGCGACACAATCATATAAAGGACGGTCGGAGTTCAATCGTCTCGAACACACAATGTTCCTGACAAATGCGATACCTCATATCGGCTTCACACGTTGTCCAACAGATCCCTTATTCAGCCAACACAAAATATTTAAATAAAATGCCCATAGCAAGTATACTGCAATGCCAGTAGACCTTACTCCTAAGCTTCAGTTCATTTCACATTGGGCAAGCATGAGCGTGTGGCCTAGGGTTAAAAACACTCATTTTCAGATCAGACAGGGGATTCAAATTCGAACCCCAGCCCCGCAAGAAAAATTCATTTTGTTTTATTCATTGTTTCTTTTGTGTGCACAAGCTGCGAGTGAGAATACTCCCTCACCTCCTGTCTCATGTAGACACACACCAGGTCCATTTTCTGGTCCACATCTTGAACCTCACTTGGCGAAAAGAAAAGAAAAAAAAATTAAAGCTGCAACTGACGAATCCGCTATTCTAAACAATTAAAAAATTTAACGAGCAATACTTGAAATACCCTGCCATGCATGACAAAAGATGCTTGGTGTACAAGCATGCACATGCTAGCAATGCCTGGACAGCACCAACACCCGCAAAAATTGAGGACACCTTAGCTTCACCTTCGAGAGTTGAATGCGATAGCACATGATGAAAACCCGCCAGGCTTCGCAGCTTGGTTATCACTTCAACCGTGCTACAAGGAAAAAAAAAATATCTGTGCACGTAACATTCCCCACTTGAAACTCTCCTAGGATGCATGCCTTCTGCGAGTGCAAAGTTTCCCCTGTGCCATAATTCATCACACTGGGAATCAGTGAAGCACCCACTAGATGCCTATAGTGCAATATGTGCAGCTGCACAATTTTTTGATGCGGCTGCCAATGATGAATAATTATGCCGGAATTCTTTGTCACGAGCGGGTAATTAAAATGGTGGCCCACTCAATGCGCAATTAATGAGGTAAGACACTAGATGCAGTTGCACACTTCTGCCACACAACCTTATGCCGCCTAATGGGCACACTACACAACGCCTGTAGTATAAATCTTTTCAAGCAGTTTTGATAAGTGGCATGGCTATGTGGCAAAATACATTAGTGATGCCTTGACTACTCTGTTATGTCCAGTGCTTGCACACCTTCTGTCTTACCATGAATACTTATTAAGTAGTTAAGTACTCGGTCATTCCCACGTGCAAATCAGCCCCACCGCGGCGGTCTAGTGGCTAAAGTACTCCGCTGCTGACCCGCAGGTTGCAGGATCGAATCCCGGCTGTGGCAGCTGCATTTCCGATGGATGCGGAAACGTTGTAGGTCCTTGTGCTCAGCGCAGAACATCGTTGGCGCAAACTTAAAAGACGTCGAAAGAAGCAACTCTTTCGACGTTTTTTAAGTTTGCGCCAACGATGTTCTGCACAGTTACACACCAACTAGCACGACAGCATACGTTACTGAGCTATCCTTGTGCTCAGATTTGGGTGCACGTTAAAGAACCCCAGATGGTCAAAATTTCCGGAGCCCTCCACTACGGCGTCTCTCATAATCATATGGTGGTTTTGGAACGCTGAACCCCACATATCAATCCACATGCAAATTAGTTCACCCATACCCTACTGTTGATAAGCAAAGTCATGAGATTCTGAAACAAAAATTAGTCCTACATGTAAACAACAAAGACTAGTCGTACTTGAGTTTCGTGACGCAAGATGGCCACACCTGTCTATGTTCTGCCAATTGTGTCTCTACATTCATTTTATTGCCATTTTTCATTCTATTGCCATGCAATGAAGTCACCTTCTAGTTATCGTTTCTTTGTGTTTGATTAGTTGAACAAAGGAGCACCAATGAATTGAAAGAACCATGCCGTTTTGTCCGCAGAATAAGAGCTTAGGAAAGCGAACAAAAAAATTGTTCGGTAATTTGGTCACATTTTTTTTTCTTCTTTTCTAGTAGCGATAAGGTTAAAGAAGCTCCAGATAAGATGAGCCTCCAAATAAAGCCATTTGCATCAACTTCTCATAGTGCTGAACATAATAAAACCCATTTTAGCACCCTTATGCAGAGAGGTAGAGTAGATTACATTCTCTTAGAATGCAAATTTTAAAAAACTTTCAAGGCAACTGGTAACGAAATGAACGTTTGCTGCACTCAACAAAGAAATAAAAACTCGACTTAAGAGGAATGAATAAAATGAGAAAGAAAGAAGAAAACTGAGAATTAAGGCAGCGGGATTAAATTATAAAGAAAAATGAGGAATGAAGAAAGAGGAAGCAAAGGTAGAGAGATGAAATAAGAGCAACAGAGGGTCAATATGAGCAGTGAATAATCCAAGAATACGGAAACAAAGCAAGAATGACAAAAAAAAAAAAGAACGGAGTGTAGAGATCAAGAGAGAATTTGAGAAACTGAAAGAGTAAAAAAAAATTGAGGAGTGAAGAAAGAAAAAACATGGACTGCACAAAGAGACAACAACACGTGTGAAGGGAAGGCAGCACGTGAGTACGGCAGTCGGTCCGATGGTCTACGGTTGCAAAAACAGGCAGCCGTGAAAGCAGAGGCAAAACAATGACAAACAGTAGTGGTGTCGAGTGTATGCAGCGTGCTTCTGAATCGCTACGCAATAAGGGAGTCCAACGGCACAGCCGGAAGGAGCCTCAACAAAAACTGCCCTCCCTGTTGACTCGGAGCATCACATATTCGCCTTTGGATACTCATACTTGGACAAAAATACACTTTAAGCAGTTTCATATAACAGATACTCTGGCCAGTGGCACAGAATGCTATAGCAAGCAGGTGCACATTTCGCTTAGAATATTTTTTTTTAAACTCATACACTTCTTGACGCAGTTGTTTTTTCTGCTTTGTTTTTTTTTTTTCTAAATATGCAGTGAGATCGCACATTGTGTTCCTGACAAGGTCGGGGCCATAACATACTTTCCGCGAAATTTATGAAAACAAATGTTTGTAAGTGCAACAACATTTTAAAGAGTTTAGGCAAAGTATGCTTGCCCTGTGCTATGCTCGTTTTGCACATTGTTATAGTTGTAAAACCTCGCACAATGTACTTTTGTTATTCGAGGAAAGCTTGCCTATTCAAGCTGAGGTTGCAGAGGCGCATTTGCAGCTACAGCTCATTGTTTTCACCCAACTAAATTGAACACTTAGAAAAAAAAAAGAAGTGAAATGAAAGCCCGCAGGTTCTCACATTTTACTCGGGCAACAATCAACTGCACGGCAGTGTTTCATCACCGATATTTCAATGACGAACACAGCAACATATGTACGCTATTGAAATTTTTCTTTTGGTGTCACCTGGCCGACTGCTATCATATGCAGAACTGGCTACTATCTATCCATATAACTGCCTACATTGTACAAGTGTTCTGATAAGACCAACTCAGTCACAAGAGCAATCATGCAGGTGATAGTGATAGGGGAGTCAGCATCACTTATCAGTGCAGCGGTAATCTGCATACTGTAATTGGCACATAGCGATTCAACACGCCTGCCCCAAACTTGCACAGCGGCTGCAGCTTTGCCCATCATGTTTCGATATGTCTACCAGCACAGCCACTACTCGTGTGTCGCACTTTCTGGCATGACCCCACTAAACTACATCCTACCATACCAGTGCTCACCAGCTTTTTTCCATGTGCTCACCTACGGTAAACGTCTGAGCGAGTGTCCCGTGGAGTTTCACTGCCAATTTCAAATTTTCCTCGCTGTTCCTGAAAAGCACACCGCCATTCCACCATCCCACGCTCCACATCCCAATCGCACATCGCATCAAGCAACACTGGCCTGCCTGAATCCCCTACAATGCTTAGCAGCTCGATCTCCACGTGCTGGCACCTAAAATTTGCAGTCAAATTTAGATTTTTTTCCTCCCACATAATCATTGCATCCTAAACTTGGTCCAAGATACCCATGCAGACTTTCGGGATTCCGCGAGCAAAAGCATGATCTTCATGATCCGTATTTGAAGTTGGCACTTACGATGTAGTCAGCAAAAGTAATGCCTCTAAGATAATGACTTACTAGCTTTGAGTTCTCACACTGGCCCATCAATGGAGGTACTTCCGTGCCATGCCTTTCAATGTCTGATCAAATAGTACTTGATAACAGAGTTCCTTGAGTTCAGAAGCCACCCATATAAGGCACCGCCCCATAAATGAATTCCGCGTGTGCCCAGTTTCCCTTTTTTTTTTTCCTGGTCGGAAAACATTGCCGACGCGATTTCGAATATTGATGCCTTTCCGGCTGCCTGCTCCATCACTCTCGCCAACAACGTTTCAAATAGTATATGTTGTTAGTTTTCAGGTGGCTAGTTGAACTTCCACCACTGGCAGTGCCAGTTCTTACTACTTTAGTCACTCTGGAATGTCTACGGATCGCACAAGACACAGTTCCATCACGTTAAAAAGCTGCCAACTACAATATATGCAATCTCACATGTTGTCAGGCCAGTGGGAGACGACGTCAAACAGCGACGCCGAGGCCGGGAACTTTGCCATGAGCCGCTCGCCGTTTTCAAGCTGCAGGCAGATGTCCACGCTGGTGGTCCGACGTTGCCCGTTTGCAGCGGCCCGCAGCTCCAGCTCGGCATTGTTGGGAAGGTTGGTGAACGACACCGGCAGGCTGTGCGACAGTGGACGCTCGTGGTGGCTGCATGAGACAGGGTTAGAAAATTCAGGGCGTTGATTGAGGTGCGACAATGGCATCCGGTATTACACTCTGAGGAAAGTGTAACACACTCTGCCCTCTAAGTGTAGTACACTCCCTCCCCTCCCCCCGCCATTGAAATTGAAAATTTCCCATTTTTCATGTCTGTATACAAGTGCACACAAAAACGTGTTTACATACATTAGGGTGAGTTAAATTAGCCTCCTGCAGAAAAAAAAAATTAATTTTAATCCTGGCTACGTTGCTCGCCTTCATGGTGCAGATAGAAGTAGCTTTTTAACACTTTTGAAGTAGTCATGGAATGGATTCACTCACGAATTCAACGTATGAGCAGACTTACAAAGATTTGTCACACTCTACAATCGCATTCTCTCTTCTTCCATTCAGACGAAAGCGCTAGAAGCTAAGTAGGGAGCGATGGCAGGGGCAAAGAAAATAAGTTACGGACGCTTCATGACCTTGAGCAATTTTTTTTTTAATACACGGCTTTTTCATTGATATCGCACAAGACGCATTAGAGTTGTTGTATATGCTACCTTTAGGTAGCATATACAGCGTGAAGATCTTGGTTCAAAATTTGAAAAATAAAAATTCAAACCCGATTCTCTCCACTAATTTTGAACTCCTATTAATAGTTAAACTTGTGACGTTAGACTCTTCAGAGGCGTTTCATCAGCCTAAACCAAGTTGTTTCTATTTAGCGTCCCTTTAACGCTGTCACGTCAGAAAGTGCAACACACTCGCGCGAACATATAAGGCGTAGTGCACTCACTACAAATCGTATTCCGATGGGTTCAGACGTTGCTTCTTGCAGGCGTCTTCCAGAATCTGGAAGGAAGACAAGAAAGTTATACGACACGTATCATAAAAAAAACATACTTGTAAGCAAACCAATCATTCCTTTGAGATATCACGAAGAGAGAGAAGCAATGCTGCAAACAAGTGACGACCAGCAGTTGAACAAAGCTAGCTGGACGCACGGGTGCAATTGATGGGAACGTGAACACAAGTCTGATTGATGTCGTTGATAATGTAACCCGTGACGCAATGAATAACCGACACGTGACGTGTCAAAGCTACAATTTAGTGGGCACGTCACGTTTCGCTGACGCAAAATCACGTGACGTCAATGACTAACCTTGCTTAACTATATGCAATACCAAATATGACTGTTCGGCAAGAATAGGTTCACCTATCGAAACGTTAGGTCAGCTTGTACGAGGCACTTCACCAATGTTTGTACAAGTTACACGCAGCATATTGGAAATAAAAAATAAACAGCTTAAATAATTACCCAACCACGTCTTGTAATACGTTTCTAACGCATTGTTTGTTGTTCGATGTACTGTCTGATGTACCAACGCCTGCTATGCCTCGTTCATTGGAACAGCAGTACATAAATTTATCGCACACTCCCCACCCAAACCCCTCCACGTATTCCACTCTGTTTTATTAATACCCCTCCACTCCCTTCAAAGATCGAACTTCGTATGAACTCCTGGGTACCATTTCAATTCCGTTCGAGCCTTGCCATAACCCTATAGGATACGAGGTTCCAGTTTTTGCGCTAGAATAAACATTATTTGCCGTTTTTGTCTGCCTGTCTATCTACCCTATCACCAGTCCTTTTTTTTTTCTTTTTACTCGTTCGTCCATTTCACCATTGAGATGCATGTGATCGCTAATCAAGACATCCACTCCACAAGAACAATAGAGACAGGACGGGCGTTATCTAATTTTTTTTTTTTGTCAGAAAGCACACATGCGCACAAACGGGTTTTACATTTCAGAGAGAGAGAGAGAGAGAGAGAAAAAAAAACGCATATCCCTGCCAGTATCCCCACCAGTGTTGGCCGACATTTCCGCGGCGATTCGACCTATATACGCGCGCGACAGTTAAACCAGAGTGGTTATAAACGCGCCGTATAAGCGTATACAATCGAATTTTTTTGTTGTTTCATTCCTTCTTTTACCCTCATGCCTGACGCAAAGACTAGCGATTGCGTAGGAGACTTCGAGAACATTCGGAGGACTTGCTCTACGTCATCTACCGACGCCGAAAGGAGCTCTCGCAAGTGGTGCCCCGTCCTAGGACTCCAGTGACCGTGCTCCCATCTTTCCTATCTCTTCTATCCCCTCAGTTTGTCGTCACTCGCTCTGGCTTACCACCTCACGTCTCTTCCTCTATTCTTCTTCGGCTTTCCTACATCTTTACTCCTATCCTTTTTATCCCTCCTCACCCCCATCCCTCGTGAGCTACTGTGGCGCTGTCGCTCACCGAAGCAGACAGTTACGGGGCTCACTTTTCTCTTCCTTTCTCTTTTTAAGAATCACTTCTCACTCGGCCGAGACCGTCCTCTGCACGCAAGGCACTGAGAGCGTTGTTGCGCTTTCTGCGGGCAAGTGGTCTTAGAGACAGACTGTAAACAGTGTCGTGGATCGTCTGATGACCTCTCTCTCTCTCTCTCTCTCTCTTTACAACGTCTCCTTTCTCTCATCCTTTATCCCCCTTACCCCCTTCCCCAGTACAGGGTAGCCAGCCGGTCTGAGAACCGGCTAACCTCCCTGTCCTTCCTCATTTATTCCTCCTCCTCCTCCTCCACTTCTCACTCGGAGTGGGCCAACACCTAGAAGTGGGCACGCTTCAACGGCTACAGATTTCGCACAGGCCACCATCGCGCACGACGGTCGAAAACTGGTCGCCGAAAAAAAAAAAAAAACAGAGACAGGGAAAAGAGAGAGAAAAAAAGAAAAGACACACAGAGAGACACACACAAAAGGAACAGCTGTGCGCGTACTGACCTTATTTTCCGTCCGCGCGTCAAAAGCGTCTCGCTTGACTCGTTTTTTTCTTGTCAGCACAGATTCCGGGACTAAACGCGTTGTACAAACCCTAACGTCGGCGCAAACGGCGCGGCCCGAATGTCCACAGCCCCTATACTCAGTCAGCATATTTTTTTTGTCGGGCACGCAGCGAAAGACGGACGGCTCGGTCTCGCGATGGCCGTGACATAATCAATCAATCAATCAATCAATCAATCAAGCAATTATTTAACGTTCCCTGGAACAACCATGACGTCTTGGTGCAGGCGCACGCACAAATAAAACAATACAAATTAATAAAAAACAATAAAACAATACAAATTATACAATACAGGCACTCTTCACTCCAGAAAAATCAAACAAGAGTAAAAATACACAGAAAAAAAGGAAAGGGTAAGAATCTGTACATTGTGAGAAACTTAAAACAGCGCAGAGCTGAGATAAAAACAATGACAGTATAAGGACGACGACGACAACAACAACAACAACAACAACAACAATAATAATAATAATAATAATAATAATAGCTGGGGCTTAACGAGTCAAAACTAGGGTTGCCACCTTTTCTCGGCCCTTCGACGAGGGGCGGGAGAGGAGGGGGATGAGCTACCAGATTTGATTTGATGTGTAGGGTTTAACGTGCCAAAACCAAGCATATGATTTTGAGAGGCGCCGCTGTGGAGGGAGGGCTCCGGTAATTTCGACCACCTGGGGTTCTTTAACGTGCACACAAATCTGAGCACACTGGCCTACAACATTTCCGCCTCCATCGGAAATGCATCTGCCGCAGCCGGGATTCGATCCCGCGACCTGCGGGTCAGCAGCCGAGTACCTTCGCCACTAGACGACCGCGGCGGGGCGACGAGTTACCGGGACACTAAATTAGTGTTGAACAAAAGACTCCATGCAATGGATCTTTGGCGTGCAGAGCCATTTAATGTAACATATATTACTTTCCTTGAGCCTAACAAACGTTATGTACAAAAAAAAAAAACGGCACACTACGCTAACCTACAAGTCCAATTGCTGGCAAAAAAATATACCCTCCCCGCCCCCCCCCCCCGATTACAATGACGCTTCATTTACTCCTCTAAAGTAAAAAAAAAAAACGCCGACCGTTGACGGTGCATGCTAACCGGCAACCAGCCCGCTGTTAAAAAAAAAAAAAAACCGGTCTAGTCACACTAAAACCGGGCTAATGGCAACCCTGGGAAAAAAAACAACAATGATTATTAGGCACGCGATAGTGGAAGGCTCCGGAAATCGGGACCACATAAACCTAAATAGAGGAGCTTCTATACGATTTCGCCTCTATCAAAGTGTGGCCGCGAGCCGCCAGGATCGGACCTGACACCTTCGGGTCAATCAATGAATCGGTGTTTATTCAATGAACTTAATACAAAAGTGGTTACAAAGTATTTGGACCATTAGCCTGTGTGGCTATAGTTACTTCACTAGCCGAGCATCGTAAACCCCGTAGCACCGCGGCGGCTCACGAATAACATTGAACGAAGGACGATTACGCGATGTGGTGGACGTATCGAGAGTATTTTGTTTTACATCATTCGTACTTTCTTTACACCATATAATTTCCCAATACACACTAGAGGGAACTCTGGCGCTAGTGTCTATGGTATAGCTGCAACGCACGGCGCTTCAGCGAGCATGGGAATGATGGGTAGTACACGGATTTGTCTAAACTTCGTACTTCTGGCCTGCTCTTGGCTTCGTGTGGCTTGAAGCTGTCTTCTCACGAAACAAAAAATCGGCAAATGTGCAGCGATTGCGCTTCACCACCCTATTTTTTTTTCGAATTACCTTTCCAAATTGGGACACGAAGTTCAAAAGGGTTGAATCTTTCTTTCAAAACAAAATCGAAACACAGCAATAAACGAAGCCGCAAGTACTATTCGCCGCCCGCAAGTACGAAGACTAGGCAAATGTGTGTACTACCCATCATTCCCATGGTCGCTGAACGATCGCAGCGCCAGAGTGCCCTCTAGTTAATTTTGAGAAACTATGTGCTTTACACGACCGGGGCGATAGGCTCGGTTGAACAGGAAGGGACAGAACATGGAGTTACAAGTTAGTTACTGGACGGACGGACGGATGGACGGATGCTATATGAGCGTCCCCTTTACAACCGGGTGGTGACATATGTGCCACCAGGCTCGCAAGAAAAAAAAATCAAAACTTTCTTTTTTCGTGTTGGCCTTACCTACTTCGATTAAATCGATATTATTGTAACAAAGAAAAATACAAATTCTTTTTGCACAGCGCGAGAACTCCTATAGTAGCCGAAATCACCCGGAGAGCGAGTCGTTTGTAGGGACGTTGAACTCCACGTAACAACGTCCGGATTTTCTTTTGTCGTTAGTACCCGCCACGGTACGTAATCTTGAATGGTACAAGGCACTCGGCTGCTGACCCGCAGGTCGCGGGATCGAATCTCAGCCGCGGCGGCCACATTTTTTTGATGGACGCGAAAATTCTGGAGGCCGGTGTGTACTTAGATTTGGGTGCCCGTTAAAGAACACCAGGCGGTCGAAATTTCCGGAGCCCTCCACTACGGCATCTCTCATAACGACATGATTCACTTAAAAAACAGCGCCAATAACGAGGGACGAGAGAAAGAAGGAGACAGACAGCGGCACTGTACTTACAACAAGATTTATTTGCTAGAACCGCACAATATATAGTGCCGCTGTCTGTCTCCTTTCTCTCGTCCCTCGTTATTGGCGCTGTTTTTCAAGTGAATCATGTCATACCAACTCGCCCAAGCAACCACGTTAGCTCATAACAACATCGTGGTTTGGGGACGTTAAACCCCCAACAATTATTCCTGGTAACGTACGGAGATGTCGAACGACTCGAAAAAAAAAAGAAAGAAAGAAAGCAGCGCGGGTATACGAGATAAGAAATACAACAGGACAGAGCGCTTGCAAAACACATGAGCGTTCGTTTCATGTGAACAAACATATGCGCCTTGCAAAGGGTAAATAGGCATATGGGGGGGGGGGGGAGGGGGGCAAGCACCTCAGTCATCAGGCGAAATGGCCTTAGGCTTTCGCTCTTCTTTTTGTGTAACAAAAAAGCATTCGCGTCGCCAAGAGAAAGGGAGGGAGGGGGCTAAACCTTTGCCCCACCCACGAAAGAAAATTCTGGCTACGACTCCAAAAAGGCAGAATGGAGCAAACTTCAACAATTCCAGGCAATAGGATAAAAAGGTGGGCTAGTTGGTAATTCATGATCTTTCAGCGAACTGGGAGCGCGCGGGGGGGGGGGGGGGTGTAAACACAGACACAAAGCAAAGAAGAGGCACACAGCATGATGCTGTGTGCCTCTGCTGCGTGCCTCCTCTTTGCTTTGTGAATGTGTTTACCCCCGCGCTCCCAGTTCGCTGAAGCTTCAACAATTCCAGGATTACACCCACACAGAAATACCCGATAAAGTCAACGAGAGAAAGACCAGCGCCGTAAGAACATCGGACGCGTTATCTGAAGGTTGAAGTTTCGGCCGGCACCAAGCTGTGCTTTCGTCCCGTTTCAATTCCTTTCCATTCATGTCTTGCTTATACTACACTACAGCTTGAAAAAAAAAAATGTTAAAATCTCCCGTGCTCCCCGTAGGCTGCGTCTAACAAAGAAACGACGCCCTTGATCCAGTCCATCGTTCGAACTTGAGCCTGCATAAAATTTTAATTGGGGCAATGGGCAACGTTAAAGTGTGTCTGTTGTCAACACGGCATAGACACTGCATTTTATTTTAAACCTGCGAACTTACAGCGCCCGTATCATCCCCTGCTGATAACTTGGCACATATGTGGAGAAACCAAATGCGCTGTTCTCCCCATTTCCCCAAGCAGGCAGCGCTCGTGATTTGGCTCCGAGCTGCATCCGTGAATAGAGAGAGAGAGAGAGAGAGAGAGAGGGGGGGAAGAAACAGAACCACAAATGTTTTGCATGGACGTCCGGAGGGGGTTGCAGGAGGGGGTTGCACCTTAGCGTTCTGGATAATATATATCTATGCAGTACCAATAAGCTATACCCAGTTTTATTAGCACACTCATGACTCGTACATCCATTTAAAACCACTTTCAGAACTGATAGCCAATTTGGCACGGTCGTGTAACGAAAATTTGGTTACCTGTAATGAGTGCCCCCCCACCTGCCCCTCCACCTTACCTGTACCAACCATATGTAGTTTGCCGATGCACCCTTCTCGAAAAAAAAAAAAAAAATCTGCGGACGCCCTTGTAGTCCAAAACTGCGTCAGCGAAAGAGCGATAAAGTTAACGCGATAAGCTAAGAACAAAAAAAAAACCTAAATCAACGACGACTACATTCCATAACAACGAAGACGTAGCGCGAAAAAACACGGACAAAAAAAAGGGGCGCTTGTGGTGTACCCTTTCGTGTCCGTGTTTTTTTTTTTTTCGCGCTACATTTACGTCGTTACGGATCAGTGCCAACTCGCTCGCCTCTCCGTTTTGACGACTACAAGTGCTTCTCGTGGAAAAACGTGCAGCGTTTCGCTTGCAGAGAGCACGCGCTGGCCGAGAGACAGGAGGCTGCTTCCCATTTAATACTCCGAGACGTGACGTTCTAAGCAGGAAAAGGGGACGTAATACATCTCATTCCGGGCGGCGACAAACAACTCTGCTCACGTCATTAGGACCACGTAAGAAGCACATGTGGCGTGCACGGAGTTGAGGAAAAGCGCCGGGAAAAATGGTCATTCGATCTATAGAAACTACACAGGCACACTTGTTCTCCAAGTCGACGGTGCCAGCGATAATTAAATGGCCAAAAAAAAAAAAACGAGTGTGACGTTCAATGTCACGGCAAGAGACATTCGCATGCTTGATTGATTGATTGATATGTGGGGTTTAACGTCCCAAAACCACTATATGATTATGAGAGACGCCGTAGTGGAGGGCTCCGGAAATTTAGACCGCCTGGGGTTCTTTAACGTGCACCCAAATCTGAGCACACGGGCCTACAACGTTTTCGCCTCCATCGGAAATGCAGCCGCCGCAGCCGGGATTCGAACCCGCGCCCTGCGGGTCAGCAGCCGAGTACCTCAGCCACTAGACCACCGCGGCGGGGCAAGACGTTCGCATACTTGGCGGCCGTAATCTAGAAACGTGGGCAACCGCAGCAAGCCGGTAATTGCACTACTTTATACATCTCTCTCGGCTCCACTATCAGCCGGGTTTTATTAAGGCCGTCTAATTTACTTTATCACCAGAGCGAACTCAATTTTACGAAGCACGTCAGGCGACTTATCACAATTCATCAATGCCGGCAATATGGCGGCGGCCCCCAACGTCCTGTCGTATCATACACGGTGCACGACGAAATCGTCGCTTCACAATTCGTGGAGAAAAGCTCAGAGGCATCGCTTCCAAGCGGAAATTGAGAGTTATCTGCGCCCGAACCGCGTGTGTTTGTCGTGTTTGCGCACGCGACAAACCACGACAAACATGCATAGGGGGGGGGGAGGGGCAACTATTTATACCCTCCAGGCTACGCCGGCGATGTGGAGTATTTATTTTATTTATTCAGAATACCCCTAAGGGCCCTCTCACAGGAGGGTATTACATAGGGGGGGGGGGGGCTATAACACATACAGGTACATGACATGATTAATAGAACCAGAAAACACGCAAACTAAACACCATACAGCTACTAAATACATTAGAATAAATATAAAGTCAATATTCTTACCGCATAATCTTAAATAATCAGAAGAAATAATATGAGTCAAACAATAATAAAACTAAAAAAATATATTAAAATTGAACTACACAAAGAAGGAAATAGAGTCACAAGAGTACAATAAAACGCAATCTAGCTTACTACAAACACACGCGCCATTAAGCATAAAGGAATGGCAACATCACCAAAAACACGTGTGAATAACTGAGTTAGGCAAACACAGCAATAAATAACACGAACCATGAATATACGCAGTTTCTACAGAAAACACGGTTTGCAGAAAAATGAAAAAAGAGGGGGGAATGCCGCAAAAGGTTCACACGCTTGCACTCATGTTTAGTAGGTTCTGAAATTCAGTGATATCGGTGACGGTTGCAATGTTTGAAGGTAAGTCATTCCACTCGGTTATTGTGCGCGGTATCAAGGATCTAGCATAATGAAAAGTGCGACAAGGGAAGCGTTCGATTTTAAAGGGATGATCGCGGCGCGGAAAGATGGCAGGGGGTGGCCTAAAGAAGTCCTCGTGAAGTGATGTGTGATGGTGAGACGAGTCGTCGTACTCATCACGCTCAGATTGTCGCTGTAACCGGGAGTACATGACTAGCTGTGACTATATGCACGTGTGTCATTGACGACTGTGTCGTACGGCCAAATTATTATACCGAAAAATCACGATCTGAATCATCGGAATCCGATAACAGGGTGGGTGTATCGACGTTTTGGTAAGGAAGAGAGATGGCCGAGTAGCAGTTGGTACTAAAGAAAAAGTAACAGCATCGCCAAACGGGCGAAGCACTGAATGCGATAGCAACACATTCGTATGTCTTACGAAGCAAGGCTAGCATTTTTAGGAGCAATATTAATTGTGGTAAACATGTGCTTGTTCAGATGTGGGTGCACGTTAAAGAACCCCAGGTGGTCGAAATTTCCGGAGCCCTCCACTACGGCGTCTCTCATTATCATATGGTGGTTTTAGGACGTTAAACCCCGCATATCAATCAACATGCGCTTGTTAAGTAACCAATTTTCCAACAACTATAGGCTCGTGCGTATAGTGACGGCGCTGGTATACGAAGCGAGGCTGGTAGTCAACTCATTTAAATCCGATATCACGCAACTCTACAAAACGCTGGTGTAAGAGAACACGGCCGCTTTAGGTAGACTTTCGGCAACATTTTTTCCCCCGTGTTGAGGGCACAGCCCGTAGAAGCTCCCACCTGCTGCTGTAAGGGGCACTAGGCGCGCGCGCTCGAGCTAATCGTTTCCGCGGCAATCATAAGCCCCCCCCCCCTCCCCTCTTGTTCGCTGGCGAGATGAGGGCGCGCGCAGATGAGCCCGGCCGGAAGGGCGACGTTCAATTTCAATTTTTCAATTTTTTCAATTTATTCATTATCATCAAGCGTGAACATGGAAAAGTGCATGGGTACATATTCACTGGGAGGTCCCAAGGTAAGAACCGCAGGCGGGACCTCCCATGATGGAAAAAAATAAGAAGGTAATCATCAAGCAACACTACGCAGAAAGAGGAGGCTAGCGCTCCTTTCCCGTATATATACAAATATACATATACGTGAATGGCAGCGGCGACGGCAAAAAACCAGCCGAGACTGACCATATAATTGCTATCGCAATAAAAGAAAAGATATGGAGTGGGGACGGTCACGCGTACAGCAGCGTTAGGCAGATAAGCAGCGTTTTACAGTCACAGAACGGACGGCCAAGATGAAACGCAGCCGCGGGCGGAAGAGGAATTAAGATAAGATCACGCGAGACGCGTCCCCAGCGCCGTACAGGGGAAATCTGCACGGGACTGTATCACGAGGATACGCGAGAAGGAAAAAAAGAAAAAGACCGCTCAAGTTTCTTCCACAAACACAACAAAGCCGCAGTTCAAGAATATTAATCCGTCCACACTACGTGGCAGCAGCCGGGTGGTCATGACGCTAGGCCGCTTGCGCGAAGGTCGCGGGATCAAATCCCGGAGGCAGTTTCTTTCGGTGGAGGCTAAAATGGGCTCCAATAGTAGACGGTCCCCTAGCGTTTCGCCTCCTTCGAAATGAGACCGCCGCGGCAGAGATCCAACCCGCGATGACTTTGGGATCAGCTGCCTTGCATCGCGAAAGACGGTGCCCAATAGTTCAACAGTTAACGCACGTAACATGAACGACGGAATTAAACGCTTGTGTGAGTGAGTGAGAATCTATTAGAAGGCAGAGAGGTCGGCCCTGAGCCAGTTCGCCCTAGCCTGCTACTCTACACGGGGTATAAGGGAAGGGAAAGAGAGATGAAGGATGATGATGAGGACAAGAAGACGCGGTGCCTATGTACAGTATATAGCTCCTTAGCATAGTACCCTACAGTCTAATTGATTGATATGTGGGGTTTAACGTCCCAAAACCACTATATGATTATGAGAGACGCCGTAGTGGAGGGCTCCGGAAATTTCGACCACCTGGGGTTCTTTAACGTGCACCCAAATCTGAGCACACGGGCCTACCCTACAGTCTAGTATCTAGTCCAGTGCTTTTGATAAAGTCTAAAACAGCCTTTGTAGCAAGCAGTTTTCGACACTGTTTGGTCGTTCATTGCTGACAACATGTGGCTTTCACTCAATGGCGTTCGTCCGATGCTTGCCAACGTTGCAGTTAGCATTTTTCTTTGTGCCACGCATAATGCGCAGTCACAAAATATGCGAGCTAAAGTTTCGCGAACTTTGCAGCGCTCACAATTCGGGCTGTCCGCACGGCCGATTAGGTGGGTGTAGCGGCGAGTGAAGGCGACGCCCGGGCGAATACACGGTGCAGTATATTAGCATGTCTTCGGCTGATTTTAGCCGGAAGACGAAAAGTCATACCGGGGTCTGTTTCCCGCTGACGCTTGTTCCGATGATCTGGTAGCGACCAGTGAGCGGCAGCGCATGAGCGATCTCAACAATGTGTTGACGTCACTTCGCGAATAAAAGCTGGTCTTTCTCGTTTTGTGTCCGTAATCCGTGCAGGTTTTTTTTGTCAAATCTTTTCAAACGCACCTCCGACAAATTTCAATACAGCCAGCTTCTATTATTATTCAAGATCCGCAAATAAACGACACTTTGCTTTTTTTTTTTTTTGCTTCGTCACAAGCTAGCGCGCACACACACACCTGTCGCAAAGTGACAGGACAAAAACAACTACTACAGAGGAAGCGATTCGTTGGGGCTGCAAGGACGGAGCAAACACACAATGCGTCGCGGTCTCAATCGTGACAGTCGGTCGGCCGTCGTCAATTTCTAGAATATATCGACCGCGGAGTCATTTCGGCTTAAAAATCAGTATGTAAGCGCTATTTTAATAAGCGCCGAGGGACCATCAACCCATATAGAGGGAACCGCGGTATTCAATCCCTTAATTTCGGCTTTCGAACAAGTTCGAAACAAAGCGCTATTGGACAACGACCGATTCAAAAGAGCCCGCCATTGCGACGGCAGCGCCGCCCACACGACGACCAGAGAGGAGGAGCGTCCCGTCATAGCGTACGTCATTGAAAACCGCGGAGGAAGGAAAGGTTGAAAACAAAGTTCTCCCTCTCTTTTACACAGGCTTCCTCTCTGTCTCCGTCTACGAAAGGGCACTGCGGACTTCGGAGACGACGGAGAGATGTCAGATTAGAAGAACAGCTGGCCCACCTGTCCAGACGGTGTAAATGTGTGCTTACGTGACCCACGCTCGACTCGTCATGGCGGCGCCCGTGCCAGCCGGGGCGCCGGCGCCCGGAAACAACGCGACGCTAAGCACCCGTCTAATCTGGCTTTAGCGAACGGCTTAACGGCGTGACCGCGCAATTGACGGCGCGGCGGACCTAATCTGCGCGCGTGTTACGGCGAGCACTAAAAGTCCCGCGCCTAGGAGCAAGCTCCGGCGTGTTTGTTTTGTGATCTCGTTCGCCCGCTCGCTCCGTAGGAATGGAGTCGCCCACGCCGGCTTCGACGGTCTCCTCCACGACGTCCGCACCCGGCGGTGGCGGGAACGTCATCTACGACGAACTGCTGCCGGTCCTAATCCAGTGCTTCGCGATCATCCTGCTGGGCTACTTCTCCGGCCGCGCGGGCCTCATCGGTCCCGCCGAGACCCGCAGCCTGAACGTGTTCGTCTCCTACTTCTCGCTGCCGGCGACCGCCTTCAAGTCGCTCGCCGTCATCGCCTTGGGCGAGGTCAACTGGCGCTTCCTGGCCGCCGTGGCGCTCGGCAAGTGCGTCGTCTTCTTCGTCGTCTTCGCCGTCACGCTGGCGCTCCTGTCCCGACAGCCGGCGAGCTTCGCCAAGGCCGGACTGTACGCCATCGCTTCGTCGCAGAGCAACGATTTCGGCTTGGGATACCCGCTCGTCGTGCACCTCTACGACAAAGTACAGCCGACGTTCAGCCACTACCTCTACCTGGTCGCGCCCGTACAGCTGGCCTTCCTGAACCCGATTGGTTTCACCATGATGGAGTACGGACGCCCTCGACAAGACAGGCCGGGGGGGACGCCAAGCCGCGTTCTGTCCACACTGAAGGGGATCGTGAAGAATCCCGTCGTGATTGCGCCCGCCCTGGGCATCGTCTGGAACGTGAGCACGTCCAACGCCCCCCTACCGTCGGTGATCGAGCGGATCTGCGACTCCTTCGGGGACGCCTTCATCGCTTCAGCGCTCTACCTGCTCGGCCTAAGCATGGTCGGCAAGGTGGGAAGCATGGGCAAGTATGCCGCCCTCAACCCGGCCCTTCTGGTGACTGTGAAGATCGTCGTCTGCCCGCTGGTCATCCGCGAGCTGGTCAACTTTCTCAACGTCGCCGACAACGAGCGAGACCTGAAGGACTTCAGCAACTTCGGCTTCCTCTACGGCATGATACCCATGGCGCCCAGCGTGTTTATCTTCGCCACCCAGTACGATCTCCCAACGGCCGCCGTCTCCACGGGAATGGTGCTCGGCACCTTCCTCTCGGCTCCTCTCATCTTCATTACAGCGACCGTGAGCCAAATCAAGAGGCACAGTCTCAAGGACTTCGCCGTGATTATAGGCAAGACTATGGTCACATCCAGTGCCATCAGCACTGCCTGTTGCCTGTGGCTTCTGGTGGTGCTTTTCCGCAGACGATACAGCGTAACTCACGGAGTCACTATCTACTTGGTCGTCTGCCAGCTTGCCACAGCCCTGGGTGGAGTACTGTGGGCCGCCACGAGCATCGACAATCCTCTGTCTCCCGTCGCGTACACTCAGTCGGTGTTATCTATAGCTGGCATCTTTGCATCTCGCATCTGGACCGCAATCCTGGCAGGCGTGCTAGCCCTGCTGCACTGGCGCTCGCTCTGCTTCGTGCTCAGGCTTAAGTGGCTCATCGCAATAGCTGGATTTGGATCCTCTGTCCTGGTGGCACTGTCTCTATGCCTGAGCATCCCAAAGAGAGGATCCCGGCTAGGTGACACAGACCCAAACTTCCAGTTCGGAGACATACAAGCGGTCGTGGCAGTCACTGTTCTTCTCACCAGCCTCCTCTTCACGGTGGTCAGCCTCATTCTTCAGCACAGGTACCGGCTGAGGATGAGAGACTATGTGCCCATTCAAGGCAGCAGTGACGACGACGAACGGGCCACCTCGCCTCGGTCCGAAGACCACGACCCTCTTATTCAGTCATCGAGCTCTCGGTCTAGTGCCTCAGTCTTGCAAGCAGGAACGAGCACCAAGTCGGACGGATGCACTGGAGACTGCGAGGACTGCGATAACTGCTCCGATCGTGAAGAGAGTGACAACGTTCCGGATCTTGAAGACCTCATGAGCAGCCCAAGGCCAAAGCGCAACGCTCGGAGACTGCATAGGTCCTCGAAGTCTGCTAACCCCTCCGCGGCGCTGTTGGCATCGGTGAACTCGAGGAAGACAGAATTCCACATGTCGCCCTCACAACAAGTTCCAAGCACGTCTTTCGACGAGCTCTGTGGACCACAGTTCAGCTGCGACAAGCAGCAAGTCCGGCAGTGCATGGGCCTTGTTGGCACATACAATCAGCAGACCACCATTCGGGTGCAAAATGCGGATGAAGTGCTGGACTTAGACAGCGTCCCTCCAGTTGATGACGATGCACACCAAGTCTTCAGGCACACCTTGCTTTGTCTTCTACTCACTGTATCCATGGTCATCGGACTTGCTGTTTCGCTTTGGCAGCTTCTTATCTATGACACACCGACGGGAATCTTGGTTGAGCTGGAATTCTTGGACATCATAATGAACTACGGACAGGGAATACTGACATTTCTCGTGTTCGGACTCGACGCCAAGTGGCTCTTCCGATCGCTGACCAACGCTTGGTACTTCGTCACATGTCGGCAGCAGAGGCCACGGAACACAGCCGCCCTCGTGCTCCCGAGGTTCGAAGACCTGTCACCAGAGACCCGCCAGATATGCACACAGTTCCAGGTATATCACAGGGATGCCTGCATCACGGACATTTGTCGTTCGCGACCCGGTCCCGACGGCACCGAGCTACACCTCGCCTTCGTGGGTAAGGATCTAGTCGACTGGCTCATAGCCGTCGGATTGTGCCACGACCGAGTGCAGGCCGCTCGATATGGCAAGGCGCTGCTTGAAGGCAGGGTGATAGAGCATGCAACCGGGCAACACCACTTCTGCGACGAGCTATACACGTACAAGTTCCTACCTTCGCACGAGATGGATGTTTCTTCATGAAGTCGCAAGTGCACGTGGAACATTGCTTGAAAGGCATAGCAGTCGGATTGTGCTACGACCGAGTGCAGGCCGTCCAATACGGCATGGCGCTGCTTGAAGGCAGGGTGATAGAGCATGCAACCCGACGGTACCACTTCTGCGACGAGCTATACACGTACAAATTCCTACCTTTGCACAACATAGATGTTTCTTCATGAAACGGCATATGTGCGTGCTACATTGCTTACAAGGCATGCAATGACATGTTTATGCAATGTGCCTTGATTAGCTTACCTGTGGTGCAAAGACTAGAAAGCGCACAACTTTGTGCTCGCACGACGCACAGAATGAACAATTGTGGGAAAGAGTAACTCCCTGTTCTGATAAAATGCACCATACTTTAAAAATCTCGCTCGGCAAAGATAGCGAACGCGAATACAGCCGAGAAAAACGTATATTTAATTTATGTATTTGTAAATAGTTACGAAAAACTTTTGTTTTGTGAAGCTTCAACGAAGACTTATAGTGAGCACAAAAGCCAAAGAACCAGATGTTTAGGCTCGGTTATTCTTGCGAATTCCTGACAATGCATGGCGTGATTCAACAGCAGCTTATATAGTGCCTTCTGAACAATTTATTCCATGTCCATAGCACACGCCTATAGCAAAAGTTCATATCTACAGATATGGAATAAAGTGTACCTGATGTATGCAGACTCCAGACTTATTTTAAACTTGATAGTAAGTAAAACGAAATAAAGTATGACAGCACATGTCCCATTTGTTTGCAATTCATTCTATAGCTTTCAGCGATCAACCAGTAATAAGAAGTCGTACTATTACTAATCTCAGGCTAATGTTTTGCAAAGCTTTTGTCAACCAAAAAACAGCTGCTCATATTCACACGCAACACAGTTAAACATCCTTATAACGAAATTCTTGATATAACCAAGCATTTTAACTCTGTACAAAATGCATTTCGAACTTCAACATAATGAAGCATGTCATGATTTGAATATACCCTAATTAATTTTTGTAATGTGAGGGGCAACTTTCCAGGAAGAAAGAAAATATAACAAAAATAAAGGCATTGTGTGCATCTTTACACTTTTTAGACATCTTGAATTTCGATATTTTGATCGTAACGCGAGGGTCGACTCCAGGTAGCTAATGTATGGAAAAAGCTGCCATTACATTAAAGTAAATATGGCAATGAAGATTTAGTGATATCACAGAGGGAGACAGAGGTGATAAGATTAAACCTCTTCTAGGACCAGTGGTACAATAGATGAGCGATTCAGGATGTTGCTCTCTTTTATGCTATATTAGACTGCAGCTCTTCTGGTTTCGTGCCATTCAACAAACTATCAACACGCTTGCCAAAAAGACTGGAAAGCAAGAGGTCTGGTTTAGTGAACATAATAGCAACAGCGTTGCACTACACCGCACAAGACTGTTCGTTTTGACAAGCCGCCGTTAGCTAATAGCTTTGTATTTCCACAATGTGTTTGGCCTGTGTTTCTATTTGGCTCGCACATGAATTATGACCGTTGTTACGAGGTCTTCACAGCATAAAGCCACAGTCAATGAAACTCGAGATCAAGAAAAAAATGTTTTTCACAGTACTAAAGCATTGTTTGTATTGCCATATTATTCAAACATTCTTCTGGCAAAAAAAGGGAAAGAGGACAACCACCCGTTTGAAGCACAAAGCCACACGAAAGCCTCATTTGCTTTGCCTATGTGCTTCGAGTTGTCGATGAATTCGCCCTCACGCTGTCAATTGCTAGCTTCCTGGTTAGATCAATTGGCACAGCGACTGCCCCGGATAGGCGTTGGTGCCAGGTTCGAACCCCGGAGCAGGACGATGTTTCTAGCAACTAAGAGGCTTTTCTTTATGAAAAATCTGTACGGATTTCCCTGTGGCTTCATGCTACAAATGGGTGGTCGCCTTCTTTCCCTTTCTTAACCCTTCCGCCACCTTGCAGGTTTCCACAGAACTCGTTGCATTACCATTGATCTGGAACTTTCCGAGCGAGAAGGAACCCTTTTTTTAACTAATTTTACTTTATGAGGATAGAATTTCCATTTGAAAGAATCGCAATATTATGAGGTCAATTGCAAATTTAATCAACCTCATTGTATCGAGGTTTAACTTATCTCGTAACCACTACAGCTGTCGAATCTGTCAGGCCTAGAAACCTTCTCATTAAGTAGCTTTTCTTTTAGGTAGTGCTTTCTGCCATAGTGTAAACAAGTAACTTTCATGCATTACTTTTATTCATGGTGAGTAATTGTGGTGGTATGTGTAAATGTGTAAATAAACATAATTTATAACAAGTTGCCTACCACAGTGGAACAGGAACAGAAAGCACATCTCTCCGAGGTCTCAAAGGAAGCATACCTCTTGGACATGAACCACATTTAATGCGACGTACAATTGTATGTACTGAACAGTGTATGTAAACGACAGTAACCTGAACATATAACAGCGCCGACTAGTGACCAGACACAAGTAAGTCAGCACTACCGTGTGTTACCATTCTGTGTCCTGCAATATACATGTACCGTTTGGTTTGCAATACCTCACCAACAAGTTCAAATTTGTAAGCGCATAGTTTTAGTCGTTCTCTATACAAAGTTGTCTCACATGTAGCGATTTCCATTTCATAACACTTCGCAAACAACAAACTGTTGCGATGGAACTTTTTTTTTTACCTCGGCATTCTCGCTGACTAGCCGAGTTTCATTCGTAGCAGACCTTGAATCGCAATGCCTTGAGTGCAATTCGTGAAACTAACAATAAAGTACGGCAGGTAAGAAACTTAACGCGAAACACGCCTGCCAAAATAGGAGCAACCAGTGAGCACAGTTCATTACTGCTGTAACCTGCGCAGCATGCGACTTGAGAGGAGTTAGCGACACAAGTACCGACACATCTCAAGAGACCAGAAACCATGTTATACGCTCAATAAGGTCTAGTAGCACTCTCTATAGGGCTGCTTGGTGAATGTTCAGTCTGAATAGAAACGGCGCCAAAAACATAACCACGCACCAACAGAGGTGCACAGACAGACAGGCGGTAGGTGTGCATTTGTTTGCTTGCGTGGTCGTGTTTTTGGCGCAACGTTTTTTACTCCTACCGTACGCTCAATAGTTAGCATGACCACAAGTATTTCGGTAGCGCCTTTTTAAGCACCAAAAGACATGCGACGCACGATTTGATTTGATTGATTGATTTGTGGGGTTTAACGTCCCAAAACCACCATATGATTATGAGAGACGCCGTAGTGGAGGGCTCCGGAAATTTCGACCACCTGGGGTTCTTTAACGTGCGCCCAAATCTGAGCACACGGGTCTCGACGACATGCGACGCACTAAAAAGCCAGAAGGAAGACTCGATGAATTAAACAATGTGTTGCTACATTGTCTCAAAAAACTCAGCCTCAGCTGACGCCAGAAAAAAAAATTAGCTCGCGGCTTCCCAGCAAATTACGCGTTTCTTTGGCCAGCGAGTTCGCCAAGACGAACTCCCGTAGTTAAAAGAGCCAGCTAATGTTTACACAGGGGGATGCGTTGACTGCTGCGCCTTCATCTTGGGGTCCTAAGAACCGACACAAAACGACGCCATACACTCGGCAGTTACGGGTACATGGAAGGACAGTGCCAAGCTAAGTATTAGCGCAAAACTATGCACAGCGAAACTTAGAGCCAGCTGATGTTTACACAGGGGGATGAGTTGACTGCTGCGCCTTCATCTTGGGTCCTCCGAAACGACGCCATAGCACTCGGCAGTTACGGGGACATTGAAGGACAGTGCCAAGCTAAGTATTGGCGCAAAACTATGCACACCGAAACTTAAAGAGCGCGCCAATTAAGGAGAAAATGGGGTACCCATCGCCCATTACTTGCGCCGTAACAACTCGGCAAAAAAACGACCCTCGCGGCAAGACTTTCTCGCGCTACCACGCAGTACATAAACAGCCGCTCATCAAACTGAGCGCGCAGTGCTAAGAGCACGCTACAAGTAATAAATATGACTTACCTGGAATATGCTGGCATTCGAGTTGACGTGGAATACCTGCCGGTGACCGTTCGGGTAGAGCACAACAAGCGACAAGGAAGCCGCCATGGCGCCTGCTGCGCCTCCTACCGTCAAAGTAGTTTAGCAGCTCGTGTGATGACGAAAACACCGCGCAACTCCTTTGCAGCAGCGAAGAAACACGCTTCGCCGTTTATATGATATGACGCGACCTTTTGATAAAACTTTGAGACGTGCGTCCCCTTACGGTAGCTTGTGCAGCAACGTTCTAAAACATGTGGACGTGCGTTATCTTTTTTCTGCGGGTCACGCGAAAACGAAACCGACCGGCTTTTCCGGCCGTTCATTCCTAAGCCCCCGTGCCTAAGCCCGAACTTTTGTTGTCGTCGTAATTACTATAAAGTGCGTGGCACTTTAGGCGGCGGCTTTTCGTTCGTGTACCGTCTCATGTTGCGTGGTAACGCAGTGGTGAATACAGGCCTAAGCAAGACTAACAATGCTCAAAACCAGCGCTAAATCAACCAAGAACGTCTAATATAATCTAAACTACAGAAATAACTAAGCATTAATCCCAATAACTTACCCAAAAACGCTTCTGAAATATCTGGCGCCACGCGCGAGAGGGCGCCACCACATCGCCAAGCGCGCGATTGCCGATCGATCGTGCAACGCGCTTTCTAGAGCTTCATGGCAGTGGAGTTGAGTCATGCGCAAGATGTACAACTGCACCATGATCTACACTAGAAGGACATTAGAGTTTGATTTAATGTTACACCACAGCCTATGTAAGAACACAAGCACAAAATCTTTATTCATTTATGATTTCTTAGAAGCAGGCCAGTTGCAAAACGTAGTACAATGCCAGAATGTTTTACTCGCCCAAAAATTTACGAACAGCTTCTCAGACATCAAAGACAGACTGTACAGTTCGCTTGCGATGATTCCAATTTAGGAGTTAATTCCAGTTTTTGCAAAAGAAAATCACATGGTGCATTGCACAAGAAATGTTCCGATGCCTCCGCTTTCTCCTGAATTGAAGTTCCGCCTAGCCGAACATCCCTGTTTTTGGTGAGCAGCCATGAACAGAACACAACAACATCTGGGCTCCTCCTGAGCTCAGCATTTCCCTTTGCACACGTGCTATTCTGCGGCGCCATTGCTAAGTCAGTGCGTGCCCTGGCACACAAAAGATGACATTATGTCGAAGATGAAGACATCTCTTTATTAACACCATATGCCTAACAGTGCCAACCCTGCTATCCGTGAAAGCATGAATGAGATTTGCGGAGTTGTAGCTGTGATTCAAGTTGGTCAAACAGTTGCTCTTGAACCTGGTCCCATCAACAGAGCAGCCCAGTGCTCCACAGACACAACTACGAGCTGCCCAGCAAGCATAAGAGGTTTGATATACATAAACAGATAGATATACCACCATCTCTGTAAAATTTTCCAATGAGCACTCATTAAACCAGAATAAATTCTTTTTAAGTAGCAGCAAGTCAACTGTATTTTGCATAGGCAGTTTTACTAATGCATGAAAAGAACTTGGAAACTGGGTCCAAAGAATGATTAGTGATGTAAACAGGTTAGTGCACTGTGCTCTTCAATTCATCTCGATTGCAACACAACCCAATATCAGACATTGCCTACGTATTTATTGTCACTGTTCTGCTACATGACACTCAACAACAACAAAAAAATTCTCATACTCTTAAATATTTATACCATTTACGTGTATGTCTGCGTTATTAAAGTGGTCAACACGTCCCAAACATTTCTGATTGACACTGAGGTACATTGGAACCTTGTTCATACATGTTAAAAAAAGTGAGAGAAGCGTACTCTAACAGAAAAAGTTAAATACAATTTAACTTTCATGACACGCGGTTTTGCTTAGTAAAAATATCAGGAACACTGGAACTGGAAAATTCAATGAAACCAGAGCTTATAAAGATTCTACTGTAACAGACAGCAAACTTCACCCTCCCGTTTTGTATAGCATATGTGTTATGAATTTCGAATACCTCACTCAATAAAAATGTCAATAACCTATAATAGCATAGTTAGCAGGATTTGCTATGCACCCACAGTGGTGAACAAGGTCATTTCCTGTAACTAGAAACCTTACTTCAAAAATAAAAGCCTATTATGCCTCCCGTGACACCTGTATGAACTGTCGAGCATCGATTCGCCTACGTTTTCCATGTATTGATCTGTCCTGTTCTTTTCCGTAATTTTTCTGTGTTTATCCGCTTTTTTCTGTTACTATCCTGCGATTATGCAATTTGTTTTGTGATTATCTATTTTCTGTTCAACAGTGTCCTTTCTACTGTTTCTCTAAACTGTTCGCACTTTTTCTACTGCTTGGTGCTTCGAGCACAGTACATTTTAACTCTTGGCACTGGTGCTTCACTCCAAATCCTCCTGTTCCCTAAATCTCCGTTTATCTCCCAACATTGGCGTTTCAATGTTGCTCCACGCGCTAAGACAGACAAATCAGCGCTACGGGGACACTAGTATTCGTGGGCACGCACTCGCAGACATTCCAAACATTCTGCCTGTTGGGTTTATGTGTATCGAACTTGAGACTACTGTGACACCAACATTCAACTGCGTAACCCAACACGAGACGACAACAGGGCAGTCCCTTAAACTGCTCTGTAGCTAAAGGTGAATGAAATGAGAACAGACAGCCAATTGGTCGTTATGTACATATATTACTCCGTGATTTGTACAGGTGAAAGGGGCCGACCTCCTCGCAAAGGAAGTCAAGTCGGCGTCTCTGAGAAGTCCATCTCTATTCTAGAACTACCCGTCACACTGTTTGCGGCCACGTTATCCCTCGCGTCCTTCACTCTTCCCATTTTTAGCTCCTCTTCTTCCGTTCTGGGCTTAAAGAAAAAACTGTGACCTGTAATGACAAAAAAACAAACGGGTCACACCCACTTCACAAAACACAATGCCTCAATGCTATTTCCTTGGAAGATTTTCAATAACTTCGAAATATTTTTCACAGTTATCTCCACCACTGCACTGCCAAAGTTACTCAAACAATAGCACTGTACTCGCAACCTACGAGAAAGTGTAAGCTCTGCCCACAGAGCTGCAGCAAGCCTGCCCTTCATCTTTAGAAGACAATCGTGCAAGCTGGTTTCTGCTCTAATCTTCAGTACAGTCTCCCAAATTTTCAACTACTGTGCCCAATAGCAAGTTTTCTCTGTGTCAATGCCAGAAACTTGGTCAGTAGACATTCATTTGCCCTCACCCTTTTTTGAGACTTGGTTCTGTGAAACGGCGAAGATACACAAAAAACATTGCCTCTCGCGAACGATAGTTAAGGATTTGGGCGACTGTACTTATTCTTTACCAAGGTAAACGCAATGCACGTTGAAAGCTAAAGCTGCACAGTTACTACATATGACATTACGTTTGGCCGAGTGCAGACATCAGAATCCCAGATGAATTGTCCCACGTGTTCAAGCACAAGAAATTATTAGTCAGCTGCGAGGTCGTGAAAACATCACCTGCTACGTAACGCCAGCAGGCAGACAGAGAGTGTTCCACACTCACCCTCGTGGCTTCAAGCAGCGCTAACTAACACTACCAGGTTTAAAAGCACAGATGCAGCTGATAAAGTAGACTGGAGAATGACCACTGCAAGAGCTCAGTTGGTAGAGCATCGGATGCATTCTTCAAACACTGCAGGTTCAGTTCCTGGCAGCGGCAAGTTATCTTTTCGTCCATTTTACTTTCTTTCCATTTTTAACACAAATGTACTTTCCTTGGCCTAGCTGCTCGTTAATTCTCATTATTGTTGTATATAACAAAGAGGAACATGCTTTTGAAATTCCCCTTTTTTTTGTTCGACCTGAAACCAGCAATGCAAAATGTGTGTCGGTTTCATTTTCACCCGCAGGCACTTTTTCAGACTATTTAATGGTAAAAAGATATGCATTGGATGCTTTTTTTTTTATGGTTGAGAAAAAAGATTAGCTAACACCTCCTTCAGCTAAGTAATGCTGCCATTAGCTGCCACTGCCAAGAATAATATAACCTGCCTTCCTTGGAGAGGCACAAGGCCGTGCCGTGTGCTTATTCAGGCAATTTGCATCGTTTTTTGGCAAGGCTGAGAGTTCCTGCCTATAATTTTAGTTTTTCGATTATATGACGCCTTAATTATACCAGGATTTTGCGTGGTTCCTAGAAAATCGCATAATCAGGGCTCCACTGTAAAGTCTAGCAAAAGTACTCGAGACTCGTGAAGAAGAGGTGGCGAAGCGGTGAATACCATACCTTCGCAATTTTCAAAGTTCTCCCTTACTCGGTTACGACAGCATGGCTTGCAAAGAGCGTAGACACACTTTGTACACTGCAAGAGAATGAAAATTGCCATTTCAAGACTGAGCGACTCTCACAACCTACCTTATGAAACAAACAGGCAATGAAGCAGATATAGGGAAAGTTACACATACCTTTCTTAAATGCCATTGTCTACTGGCTGTTTTTTTTTATATAAAATCAGAATTTTTATCTCGTATCACACATACAGATAACTAACACTTGTTTCATTAGGTTGAGTCTCACAAGTAACGAGCCCTCCATTAATCCCCGCCACTTTCATTCTGACGACCTGCGCTATTTTTAACAGCGGAACTGTTAAAGAGGCCCTGCAACACTTTTTGAGCATGGTCAGAAAATGCTGCCGATCTGTAGTAGAGGCTCCCGAGAACACCCGAGCCAAATATAGTGAAGCACGTGGCTTGCAATCCACAACAAATTATCAGTCGGCTTAAAATTGATTTCCCTTCCCTCGACAAATGACAGAAGAAGCTCAAAAAACACTCGTAGAAGGCCTATCAGCCATGGGCTGATTTGAACATAGCGCGCTCAATCTTTACAGGATTTGCCTAAAGAGACCACGACTTGTCCATGCGCAATTGCTCTGAAAAAGCTGCGTATTCGAAGAAAAAAGAAGGAAAAAAAGGGCTCAAAGTCACGAGGCACACGTCACGTATTTTCTTTGCCCATGTCATCCCCCCCCCCCCCCCCTGATTAGCTTCCAACACTTTCCTCGCAACGAGAAAAAGGAGAATGCAATTGCAACGTGCGACGAATCTTTGTAACTGTTTGTACTGCACAAATTCCTCAAATGTTTTCAGCGTTGAATTCGTGAGGCAATGAGCTCTTTCATTGAATCCATGCCATGGTTACTTCAAAAACGTGTTTCAGGGCCCCTTTAAGGGTGCAGACGGGTCTTACACATTTTTTGTCTATTTCTTTAGTTATTTCCACCAAACTGCGCAAGATTAAGCAGTTTTTTTCTGCTGATTTAAAATATTTAATTACTTTTCCTGTAACTCATCTTTCTCCTGAGACAACTTATATTCACCACCTATTGTTTAAGGCCGCTATAGAAAAAGGAGTGCTTAATTAAAAGTGATAGTCAAAATATGCCAACATAGCCTAATGACTATAGAGTGAAAGTATGCAAGAGTTTTTTGTTTTTAGGCCTTTCTTGGTTATTTTACAGCAAAATGAACTATCCATTTGCAAAAGCAGTTGGAATTGTATTGCAATTTTGATGAGTAATTAATTAAAAAGGCTTGTGCTCTAAATTCTGCTTCCATTCTGCACACATACAGGTCTCCATTGCAAAAAGATTGTTGTACCTGCCCTAGCTGCAGAGATATCAAGGCCTCAAAATTGAACAGTCGTAAATTCACTTTTTCGAGAAAAATGGAAAAGCTGAAAACACAGCTTCTTCAAAAAGCAACAATTATGGTGTGCATGTTTTGCAATCCTCATAAAGGTGCTCATAATTCGTAGCAGAGCTTCTAACACAAATGTCGGCCAATTATAAAGAATCCTCGAAGTCGGTTCCCCATCGTTTTGCAGGTTCTGCATGTTAACAGCACCAAGAATCTGGACAGTTAGAATGACCTTAAAAAAAATTACCACTTCCTGGTGAGTGAAAATTTGCAGAGAGAAAGAAAAATACTTGCATAAACCAAATATGTCAATTTTAAAAAATGAATTTTTTTGCCACTTTTTGGTCCCAAAGACCAGTCTACCCCCTTGAGATTGGAGAAACCCTGTCAGTCGCAAACAAAAATTATTATTATGAATCAGCGCATTCTGTCTCAACCCTCTTCATCTTGCCAGAACACATGTGCTAATATGTCCGGCGTGGGATGCAATTTTATTTATCTTCTGCAAACCCCATTATCACAAAGTTGCACCTTACATAAAAATAGGTTTGTTATATCCGAAAATTTGTTATAAAAACATATCCCTGACATTATCACTATTTTAACAATATTTTTTATTTTGTTATAACCCATATTTCATTATATCCAGGTTCGTTATATCGAGGTTGGAGTGCTACAAACAAACTTTGCTTTAACTAAGTCGCATCCAACCATTTTTTATGTCTGTTCATGTGTGTGTGTAGATATGCTCATGCAAAATTGAAAAAAATTCGAGGGTCGTTAAAATCCTGGAACCGAAAGACTGATACCCGTGCCACACGGGCATAGAAAATGACATTCGGTAGCGAAGGCATTCAGTTCCCGAATGACATCTTTTCGGCGGCGCTAGTACACGTCCAAAGCTAATGACATTTAACTTGATGATGTCGATCGCAGCACCTTCCTCGTGAGCATCGAGTGAGTAGCAATAAAAAAATAAAGAAGAGTTTACAAGCTTCATACACATCCGATAATTATTAAAAATATAAGTAAGCATATTACCCTGCCACTCGATTTCGTTCGTTACTTTGTTTCAAGACGTTTCAACCGACCGTATAGCAACTTAAGCCAAAGCTAGTCAGATCCACAGCGTAAAAAGAAAATGGCGCCTGGCTCACTTATTTTACAGCGCCTACCAGCCGAAGAGAAGTTTTTAAGCAGTTGTTTAAGTGATTAGTGTAAATAAAATATGCAAAAAGTTTAATACCAGTCAAATCAAATGTCATTTTACGCAATTACTTCATCAGCTGTGCCATCGAGAGTACTCATTTCTCAGTCGAATGAGTTCTGGCGATGGCATTAGGTGACGAATGGCATTTGGGTGAATGCCATTTCGTTCATCCGTGTGGCACCGCGCGAATGACCTTCAATCTGTAGGCATTAGGAGGTAAATGCCATTTTCTCTGCCCGTGTGGCACGGGTATGACACCGTCTCCTAGAGTGCGGTGTCAATGCCAGTCAGCTCTAGTATGTACAAAGGAAAGGTTCCTGCCAATGCTTACCTTTGGGTTGGAGCACTTGGCACAGGGCACGAACTGCTCGCGATTGGCGAACGCCTTGCGAGGGTTCTTGCGCAGCCGCTTGAGCTGCTTCCGGGACAGGCTGAGCAAGTCCAGGTCGGCAGGGCGCTTGATGACCGCCGTCATCTCCAGCAGCTTCTGGTACTCTGCATTCAGGTCTCGCTTTGTCTCCTGCGACACCTCGGGGCTAGCGGAGCGAGAAAAGGAAAGTGGAGGAAATCAAGGAGACTGTACAGAGATGCAGCATGCTTGCCGCTAACTTGTGCGAATGTCTGGGCACGAAGAAGACGGAGACCACTGTGAGCAGCACAGGAAGAACAGACTACCCAATGACTGTACTCTTTGCCAAACGAGTGCATATACACTTCGTGACTGACTCAGTGATGTCTCCCAACCATAACTCAAATATTTTCTCTCCTCCCTCTGATGCTTATGTGTGGAAGGACAGCTGATTCTGGAGCTTAATCTGGAATGACCTAGATAGTCTACTTTACATCATAAGTAAGTTATCTTTCTATTGGCATTAGCTTTTCTTTATGTTACCATTTTATTTTAGTTCTTAGGTTTAAAATCAGAGGGTAGATTGTCCTAAGCTCCCCTTGGCTTCATGTGATCATTCTTTCCCAGCTGTTCCTTGAGTGATCTCAACATAAACGCCCACACCTGTACTTTGGAACAACTGTGTGAACATCCCACATCATATGCACCTCACCTGGGCCTAACGTACGGCTGGCAGATCCACGGCGGGAAAGGAAGGTCCGCCTGCGGAGAGTCAGGATCCGGGTCCCACGTTTTGTCCTGCAATGAGGCAACACATTTGCAACGTTGAATGGTATATCAGCATCAAAGAGCATCCAAAAGCAGAAAGGCCAGAAGTGGACTCTCAAATTTTGTATAGAGATAGCTCCTTACGGTGCATTAGAATTGGTGCCACGTTTGGATGCATTGCTTGTCTGGAATAAATAGGTACCGCCGAACTTTTGGAAGTTACGAAGTTTTTGTCCAGAATAGGAATGTGCAAACTGTATATTTTAAGTTCAAAGCAAATTCAAAGCGCATAGTCTGAATAGTATAATCACACATTATAAAGAAAAATGACCATATCTGTCACGACCCAGCTAAACTACACATCTTATTTCTCTTTTAATTGGAACAAGGCATGCACAAATATCATCCTCTTTTGGTTCAAAGTGAAATGAATGCAACATTTAACAGTGGCAGGATCACCGGACGCAAGTGATAACTGGTGAATACTTCAAGCTCTAAATTTACTACACTTACAGCATATATTCCCACATAACAAGCTTTTAAACTTCAAAGAGATTGATCTGTGTGAGGGCAATATTACGAGTATGCTTAGGTGACAATAGAGTCACGTAACCTTGAAGTGGCGCTTTGTGGCAGTGCAGACTTTCTTCTTTTTAGCATGTGTTTTCTTGGCATAGCACTGTTGAGTTGCAGTGCAACCACCTTTACATGTGGTTTTGTTATATGCCTATTCACCCATTTCGAGTTATTTGAAATTTTGAATACTTTATAAGTTCATGCCAAAGCGAATTGAAATACCGTAATATTCGTTGAAACACTCAAAGTGTTCAAAATTAAAGCACGTGCCTAGTCCAAAATAAGCCAGAAATAGTGTGTGCAATCTGCAGGGGTACCACACAGAACAATGTTGATTCATATGCGATAAAGCACTGGCATCATATTTCATGTTAGGGCAAAACATGATGAATGCAGCGTTTTGCTGTTACTGCGAGAAACTTCATTGCTGCTGCATTACAGGAACGTCAACATTTCGTATACTCCTTGTACAAGAGTTGCCAAAAAAAAAGTGCTTAATAAATTGATGGGGTTTTACGTCCCAAAACCACTATATGATTACGAGGGACACCATTGTGGAAAGGTCCATAAACTCTGAACACCTGGTGTTTAATGTGCACCTAAATCTAAGCACGCGTGGCTCAAGCATTTTCACCAGAAAAGAAGTGCTTTTACATAATTGTGAGAAAAACAGACAAGCAATAGGATCAAACATCACAGTCACTTAAGTCTCATTATAATAGTTGCACTTACAGCAAAATAAGTTCGTTATATCTAAGAATGCGTTGTAGAGGTATATTCCTAACACTATACTGCAAGACCATTTTTAATTCACTTGGTTATAAACGGTATTTCATTGCATCCAGGTTCGTTATATCGAGGTATGAGTGTAAGTACAATGCAAAATGTGCCAATTTGCAAAAACTCAATGAGAACAAAATCAATGATAAGCAACAAAGTTGTGCGATGCTACTGTTCATTACACGGTTATGAATATCAGTCATGATGTTCAGCAGGTTACACCACTCAGCAACATTCAATACAGGAGGTAAGATGCAATCGCCACAAGCAAAACGTTAGGCCACGCTCTGGACGCACCTGAAAACGATCCCTCAGCGCCTTGGCAACCTCTTCAAACGTCTCGACCAGGCTCGCCTTGGCGAGTTTCTCCCTCAAGTCGACGTTCTCAGGCATGGTCATGCTAAAGAGGACGGAGAACCAAAGAGTAGCAGAGTTAGCTTTGCAACCTCGAACAATGCACCCGAGTGCAGATCGTGGCACCTCACATCCCTATCGCCATCACCAGCAAACAGTTATTCCCCACCTGCTACGAGCAGTTTCCAGTTCACATGGCTCCACGCTTGTGCGGAGCGAGCTGCGTTCCCCGAACATTCTACTGAACGAGTGTCAGGCATTGTAACGTGGGTGACTGGTGCATCGTTAAAGAAAAAATTACGCAGTATTTAGTAGTCTGAAAGCATTGCAGAGCATTCCCACTGCAAAGGTGCAGCTCTTCATAATAGGACGCATTCAGCCAGCCTCAATTAACTGCAATGGCGCGTCTCGCCTAGAGACGACTACACGGCCATTTGGTACTGCCACTTACATCAAGTCCGGTCTGGACAAGACACAAAACACAGCCAGCCATGAATCTGGTATTTGGAAATTGTATGACACGATTTCTCTGCTCAACTGTCAAAACACTGTCAACGCACTATGCACCTACGTGGTGCCTCGAATCCATAATCCCATCTCGCAGGTACCTGCCAAAAACATTGCATTACCGCCTCCCAGAGTCAATACACTTGTTTTCTTTTCCCATGATTTGAAGCGTTAGACAATGCATTCTATCAAGAGTCACTATGTGCACCCATTGTTCACCATTACATATCGTATCATTGTACTGCAGTGCCACATCTCACACGCCATTTGATTCTCTTTGCTGTTTCGTTCGTAAGCTCTTTTTATTCTTCAAATGCATTTCCACAGAAAATGTAATGCCTCCACTCCTGCTTAAGGCCTGGAAATTCGGGTCAGCAGTATTGAATAAATAAATAAATAAATAAATAAATAAATAAGAAAATACGACTGAGTGACCACCCAAACAATAAACTTTTTGACCAGCAAAAAAAAAAAAAATTGTGGTCCCTTATACATTTGTCGAAGATAACTCAAAGGCAAAAGCAATCTTTTTCTTTCACGTTTCCCGTGGTTTTGCAGTGTGTTCTGGATGAGCTGACCATTGAGCAAGCAACAATGACATCAGACGACATCATGATGCGACACCACATTATAGAATGTCATAATGACATTGCAGGGTGACCGCGTAACATCATGATGATTTTTCTCGTCACTCGTATTGATGTTGACACCACCTCAAGTCACTCTTTGCATTTGATAAGGCATCTTGGACTTTTGACTCAATAATGAAGACAAACGCTCTCGGTTCAGAACTGACAGCCAGCTTACCAGTGGTGCAGTAGCTTGAAGCAGTGACCTCTAATGTACGAGGTTGGACACGGATATTGGCGGACCAGCTCTAGATATTCCAGTGCTGCGTCCCAGACAGGCCGTTGAGTGCCAGTGAACAAGTATGGATTGTGAAGGTTGCCCTCTGCAAAGGAAAAGCGTTGCCATATGTAGGACATTGAAAATAGCTGCAATAGAAAACATACCAAAAGAGCAGCACTGCGAATGCACACACACATGCACGCACATACTTGAAAAACTGCCAGGCCAGCATGGAATGCGCAGCACAGTCATAGCATAAGCTGGAAGAGAGCAGCCTTTTAAAGCCTTTTTTTTACACTCTTTAGGTAACTGCTGCAAGCAAACTTGCTGGGTACCCACTACACCATAAATCACTTTTTGTGCAGTAGCGAGACATTCACTATGCCCTCCTTCGACATTTTTTGAAGAAGTGTGGCACCCGCTACATACTTGCGAGAAATTTTGTGCAATCCTTTATGCTGTGGCCGACCAAGAAGAAGAATCAAGCCTGAAGCTTCTGTAATGGGTTGGAGCATTCGATAATACACTCGTTGTGCAATTCCCATTGTGTGAGGTCTGGTTGTTCAATGCTGTCCTAAAACACTATTATAGTAATGCGATTACTTTGCCGACATAAAGCCTGCCTAAGGCCAGTTTGCAACAGAGCTTGAAGCACAGGTGTGGCTCTGTGGTAGAATACTGGGCTGATACGTTGGGGACCTGGGTTCGTTCGAGTGCCATTGTGTGCTTGGTGTTTTGCCATTACATGGTAATTTTTTTCCTTATTTGGCGTGATAGTGGTTACGGGCACCGGCAACGGCAGTGGACGACTACGGCACACGAGGCCCTTGTTGCAATCTCGTAACAGCTTTTGCTGTAGAATGAGCGCCTATATGAAGGAGCAACAGGTGCGGCTGGAAATGCTGCATAATTCTGGTACCACATGTCAAAAATGTCATGCACGTACCCCAGCCTCACATTGTGAGTAAGTGATACCGCATTCAGCAATGCAAAAAACCATTTGAATGGAGCAGCAGATGATTTGAAGCTCCCAGAATGCCTCCATCGTTACAAAAGTGAATTCTGCCTAACTTTCGCCATTCCAGAATTGATACTACTGGCAAAAATTAGGGCAGCCTGCAGATAACATGAGTTGAAATAACCACTAAAGTGAATATCACTTTGCTCAAAACGTTGCAAACCACCTAAGCATCCCTAAGTGCATTGAATGCTGTACAATATCGACATCAATGTCAAGCGACCTTACTTGAGATTCTCGTCCGGTCACTCCATCACCTGATGTCATCACTTGGTTATGTGACCCTTAAACTTCGGTTCTTACATGATCACATGACTAGGCCATCTGACATCACCACTTAGTAATGTGCTAAATTGGATCAACTAAATTTTCGTATCGGGAGCCAAAACCCGTATGACGCCATCACTTAATCACCCGAGTTTTCCAGTGTCTACGCCAATGAATGCAGGATTTATTGCTTCATGGGGCATGTAATGCTTTGGTATTGAGGTATATGCAACTTGCACCACAAGACAATCGCACGAACTCTAATTTCCTTGGCAAAGTTGATTCTCTTGGGAAAAATACAGAACAAACCAGTCAGAGGAACAACATCTCACCAGCTGACATGACTGCATCAACTCCGGTCTCCTCGAGGCATCGCAGAGCGTCCTCCAAATACTGGATGTTTCCGTTGGCAATCACAGGGATCTTGACGTTCTGCCTGAAATGACACACAATCAGAATGTCATGAAAATTGCACAGGACGCTTATCGCCACTCAAAGTAATGTCATTGAAGTGGCGCTCAGGCATTAACACAAAGGAGCCATGTCACAACAGTCCCTCCTGGCAGAAGTGCACCTCTTTTATACAGTGGACTCTCAGTAAACGAGAATCTGTTAAACGGAACAACCACCTCTGATACTAGGTGTGGTTTAATACTAGTATTACGCACCTTTTTTCATCTCCCCTTATATAGGACTACTGTTAAATGAAACATCTTTTCTGGGTCCCTTCAGGAACCATTAATTGAAAGGCTACTGTATTTGACATTCATTGTAAGCATATGTTAGTTGAATGTTGACAAGAGGCAAAAATAATTTAGGGTTTAGTTTGTTAAAACCGATAATTTGTCATATGCGAGTTTACTTGATTTTGGGCCTATAAAATTTGGGGTCCTCCATCAGTGATGAGAGAGGACAGTTGGAACACGTCATAGTTACCACGTCATTTTATCACAGCTAGTTATCACACACTTGCCTTAGCCACCGGAGGTGTCAAAGTTTATGAGCAACAATGACATTGTTAACAGAAGACTTTTCTACTAAGCTATATGCAGATCAAATGAACAAGTGCCATTTGAAAGTTGCATTTACGTGAGTAAGCCACTAGTGTGGCTCGGTAATTGATTTGCGGAGTTTCGACATCCGCATACTGTGACACCAATATTAAAAGAGCACTGACAAAAAATTTTTTTCTCGTTTAATCTGTTGTAATAAGTAGCTAACGACCCACGAGCAACTGAACTGGAATGCTCATTGGCTCGAGCACAGAATGGTTGATTATTCTGAAGCTGTTTGATAGTGCCCCGTCGTAGTTTTGGTTTTAGAGAGGGCCGAGTGAGGTGGGACCCAGAACGGGTTTTATGTAAGCATAGCTGGCTACATGGGCCCACAAAGCCTCATTCACTAGAGCACATTGACAAATTTCTTCAACGAAGGCTCCCTCAAGGTATTGTAAATGTGTGTGAACTCCCCAAAAATGCACTGCTGAGCCAAGGACGTCAGATTTTGTACTACCGTGCAATTCCACAAAGGAGGTGCCACTCCGTCTTTCTGTTGACTGGGTCTGCTAGGAGAGAGAGTTCGCAATGATTGTGGCAGCCAACACAAACTCATTATGCAGGAGGCTGCTGGCTATTTACATTAAAATCAAGTTGGTGTCCATGTCTTGACATGGGGCGTTTTGCGTACACTTCTGTGACACATGCTCTAAAGTTGCCTTTAAGTATGTTCTAAGCTAATTAGCCATTGATAACTTGTAGATGATGTGTGTCACCCCAAATATATCCCAGAAGTTATATTGCCAACAAAGTTATGCGTCAGTGCAAAAGACTGCAGTGGTGGGCTACGGATTATCTTTTATCACTTGTTTCTTTACAGGAGAGCAGACAGCAAAAGCTTCCAGAAAAACTTCAGGTGCCCAAGCACTACCCGTGGAACGACGGAAGCACAGGAAAAGAGTGTTTGACACTCTTTTACTGTGCTTCACTTTCTTTTGGTGGCACTTAAGCATCTAAAATCTTTTTCCTCAAAGTTATGCACCAACTAGCCCAACAACAAGTTTTTCTAAGACCAAAAGCTTCAGACGAAAATTTCAAAAATGCCCGCCAAGAGGCACAACATCTCTGTGTGAAAACATATACTGTGAAAACAGTACTGAGGTAACAGTAACACCACGAGGAGTACGAAAGCGGTAACATGAGCAAACCAACAGGCCGTTTAGTACACTTCGCACATGCGCCTCCGTTTTCGGCACCAGTTGTGCCGAATTGTGTAGCTGCGTCGCCTGGTAGCAGGACCACGACGCCGTTGGTGTCGGCGTTGGCTGCATCCGACTATCAACATTCACCCGGATGCGAGCAAGTGTATATGTGGAAAACCGTTTCATTTATTACCCATTGGCATCGAACGTTGAAATGTTTTCTACACGAGGTCATAGTCACCATATTTGCTGCACCCTTCACCAGCGTCACAGCTTTTTTAGCTCCTTTTGTAGGCTTCTGCGAGGGTTCGAAGAGAATAGTAATTTTGATGAAATAATTTTGAATTGAAAATCAAATTTGAATAGTATATATCACATACTATAAAATAATGTACATATTTGTCAGGCCTGTGCAAATGCAGTTATTTTTAATTAAAAGAAAGTAGAAACAACTTTGAAATGCAGCAGCATTTTACTTTCAGTGGAATGTAAGAGATAATCTGTAAAATATTATGTTTTAAAATTTACTATACCTAACACATATAATACTTAATGCATATAAATAATATACTTAATGCATATAAATAATACTTATAACTTAATGCATATAAATAATATATTTAATGCATATAAACTGGTATGTTCAGCATATAAACTTGAAAAACAATGAGTCGTTGTGATGGTAATATGTTTATTTAACCTTGAAGTGGAGCTTTGTGGCAATGTAGATTTCCCCTGGATATGCGTTTTCACTCAATACTTCACTGGAAATACTTTGAAATTACCAACTTAAATTTAAATTAGAGCAAGTTCAAATACAGTAATATTTGCTTTAATATTTGACCCATTTGAATATTTTCACAAGCCTACTTTTTGACATTTCTGCTCATATTTATTGCGATAAGTCTGGAATAGGAGCCACGCCTATTTTATAGACTATGAAATTCAAATGAAGTATAGCATTAAAGTCATCTGTTCTCTGTCAAAATTGGTCACAGCATTTCTCGGAAGAAGGCAAAGCTCACGCTTGTGGTGTCTCGGCGAGGTGAACGAGCGCATCGCCACGCCACGCTCTTGGAGTGGACGGACACGGCAGACGCGGTCGGTACAAAGCACAAAACATACATACATTTATTAACTAATTTAGACGACGATATCGTCCGCCGAATGATACATCAATTTTCAACTAACACGCTACCATACAAACAACTTAACGCAGTGACACACTAAACACACAATAACATGATAAACACACACTAACACATACCCAAGGCGGCGTCGCCAACGCCTGACTTTCCACGTGGGACCCCGGCGCGAAGCCCGCGGTGCCGAGCACCGGGGACCCACGCTGCAGACAACCGTTCGCGGCAGCCGCCACGCGCAGAAGAGGCTCGCTCAACGCTCGCCCACCACCAAGGCCTGCCTTCCGCCAGGGGCCACCGCCGGCGCTACCACTCTACCAACAGTGTTACTCAAAGCGCACACAACGCCATCTATCGTCCGGCGGTGGCACCATCGAAATAAAGCCTTGGGGCGAGACACGTGCGCCACGCGGCGCAGACAACTTTACAGGGGGGGGGGGTGTCAGCACCCCCACACGCAACAGAGAGTTCTGTTTCGATGTATCGACTTTTTTATCATGCACAGTACACGATTATTTCTGCATTTCCTTTTTGTTAGGATGCAGTCACTGTGGCTGTGATCGAACGCATGACCTCATGCTCAGGAGCACAACGCCATGGACACTGGGTTACTGCAGTCGGCATCTGCGCGAAAAAGAAGAACAAAGGCACTCACTTCACTGCCCTGATGTGTTCCCAGTTTGCAAGCCCCGTGAACGGCCCTTTCTGGTCTCTTGTTCGGCCGTGGACCGTCAGCACCTGAAACCGGGAACAGATATAATCACTTCGCTACGACTACTCCTATGTCGTAGCCTATGGAAGATTTCAAGGGCAGAGGTCAGAGCTATGCGAAATATTTTTTGTTGCTAACAATAGCATCCCACAAAAAAAAGAAGAAAAAAATTCTAAGGGTCTCTTACATTGTCACTCAGATGACTCAAAGGGGCAAGCATTAGTGGAGATGTATTATTTATTTATTTTATTTAGAAGTACTGCCAATCTCAAAATGCAAGCATAACTACAGGTTGCACAATATAAAGATCATTCCCATAGAAAGAAGAGTAACAGAGAAAAAAAACAGTACATAAAAATAGTTATGTTCATAAATAAATGAGGTAATAACATAACTCAACCGTGCTGTGTTGGTAAAGCTTCTTCCATTGTCATAGTAAGCCTGTATAGTGAGTGAGTGTTAGAAGTTGATGGGTCTAGTTCATTCCAGTCTGTTATCGCTTTCGGGAGCGGGAGGTAAGAGTATTTAAAGCTGTTAAAAGGGTGTGCACATTTTATTAGTGTCATGGAGTGCGTGTTACGTGTAGGTCTAGATGAGGTTACTGAGATATATGTAGTGGTGTCAATGTTGACTTGGTTGTGTAATAGCTAGTGCATGAATTTTCGATCAAGTTAGTCTGACTCTATTTTCAAGGCTAAGAAGGCCAGCCCTTTCCAGCAATTCAGTTGGTGAATACGATGTTTAATTGTCGCATAATTAGGGGGCGACACCGCGTCGCTTCTAAGGTCGCTCGTAAGCAATGTCTCAGTTATAGCAGCGAAGTGTGGTTTGAGGCGCAGAAGCAATAATTCAAGGGCATCCATTTTGCTGACAATGCTGCGAGCATTTAGATTGATGCAGCTTATTTGACCCATCGTGGCCATTGCACCAATGCTGGGTTTTGCTGGTTTACCTGATGGGTGGACTCGTCCTTTAAATGGACTGCATCACTTTTAAAAGGGATGCATTGACAAAAGTGGACGCGCGGCTCATGCAGTCATGCGATATGTGCCGTGTTGCTTGCTTCCCCACGCCAGTTCTTCATTCAGGGTCACATTTGCACGAGACCCATACAAAGACTTCACCTTAATAACATTTCGAACTTGAGAACTGCCGGAACGATTGTTTCGTCGTAACAAAATACAGCAAGAAACGCATGCAACACATACCTGACACCCAGCAGCTTCCAGCATTTTGGCGTACTCAACGGTCTTGTCAACTTCAGGGAAGACCCGAACTTTGCATGTGATAGGAATCTCAAGCTCCGTGTGCAACTTGTTCACTGCAAGAGCAATTGAGGACAGAAGACATGACTTTGAGGCAAGCAAAAAAGACCATTTGTTATTCCCTAGGATAGGAAATGGCTGCAGCAAATGTGGAAGACAGTAATACAAGTGTTAACAGTGACTAAATCTGTGCAACAGGTGGAACCACCAAAAAAAAAAAAAAAGCGGCTGCAATCGCAACATGACTTGTTGAGAACTGTGGAATGTGAGAAAGTTTAGTGAGGGTGCGAAACAAAACTACTAATTTTCCGACTGGGTCTAATTGAGAAATAGACAACTGTGACTAACTGTTAAAGCAACCAGGTAGCAATGTCAATATAATTCATCATATCTAACGCTTAAAAATGGATAATATCGCACATACTCCTTGAAATTCATCATGTTTATCAACATTTCAAACTTGGCATAAATTTACTCTCTCGCAAGACAGAGATCAGTACATCAGGGACAGTATGATGTAATCGTAACGTTTTTTATTGCAACTTCACACCACTGGCATTCTCTGAACGAGCCATAACTTTCAGGCCATGCACATTTCGCTCGTCAATCACGTGGCGACTGAAACCGTCAAAATGATGAGCATGTGGATATTATGCCAAGTTAGGCCAAGCAAACTTGAAAATGCAGAACAGCCTCCCTTTAAGAAATGTAATAGAAAGCAGCGGTAAATTTCATTCCAGAAAAAAAAAACTTTTTTATTTTAATGAGATTGTAATCACAGTTGCAATATATGTTACGGTGAGGACAAAAAAAAATGATAGGCAAGCTACGCTGTACCCATCCTGGAGAGAAGATCCCACTCGTCCTGAAGGAAGGCCCCGTAATGGCCGGCACGGGCAATGGCCTGGGGGCAGCCAAGGTTGAGATCGACGGCGCAGCACTGTCCCACCACCATGCGGGATGCCTCGAACAGCACGTCGGGGTCGTTGGCACAAAACTGCGCAGAAGGCATGAGACTTTGTAGTCAGAATCTAAAAGATGAAGAAGGAGACAACATTGTTGACAGCGGCCAAATGGAAGCCCTAGCAAAAGAAAGATTGGTTGCTAGAGGAAAGGGTCGTTTGGTAACTGCACTGTTGTCAAGCACTTGGCTATGTGATTAGGAAACACTAATGATGCTAAATAAACAGCACAAACACACAAGACACCCTACAAAGAAGAAGACACGACACACACAAGCCAAGCTTGTGTGGTGTCTTAATTGTTGTGGGGGGCCTCGCCTGTTTGCACTGTGACTATAACCACAGAACTATAACGAATAGGCCTGAATGAAGTTTTACTAAAGCACATAATGCACACAAGGGTTAATGGCAGGCACGAAATGGGCTATGGCAACTGAGTAATGGAAGACATAGAAACAGTGGAACTGCTTGAGACAAGGAGCAAAGCCTATAACCCCAATGCAACCACATGTTTACGCTTGAACATTGGCGAGCAATGTGAGGTGGGGAAGAAGGAGAGCAGACATAGAGATAAAAAGAACCAAAGTGTCCGAGGCTGACAGTTCGGCTGGCATATGGTGCTACGCAAATGCTAAACAAGCTCTTTAGGAATGCGCCAATTCATAGTAAACGTTTCAACGAGGGTATTCGTATTCAACAAACGTGCCGCACAGCAAAGTGATGTGCGATGCACTAAAACCTTGCAGAAAATATAGACAATTAAACGAATTTGTCTTTCAAATAAATTGTTATTCTTTCTTTATTGGTAAAGAATGGTGGATGTTATGTTTGTTACCACACTTGAGCTTAATCCACTAAATTGCGGTGCTGCATTGTCAAATAAATCTGACAGTATGACTGATTTTTCATAATTACTACCAAAAAACTAACTGTTATTGCTAGAGGAATCGGCGATTTGACATTTCAATTGAGTCAGACTAAAGTACAATTTGTCTTTACCGATATCTGTGTACACAGCACGAATTTCCGAGACTGAATACTTATTGAAACAGAACTGTCAATAATGCTCACTCTTCCACGCCCAACCTCTACTCGCGGCGTTTCGTTAATGGTAACATATAGCACACATCAAACTGAAAATCAATGCGAATGAACATAGACCCACACAAAATGACGGCAACGCAAACTGAACTTGACGATGACGAACGACACCGTGAAATGCTAAATGCTGCTTACTCTCTTCTCACAATAGACTTGCCACTGTTCTGCACGTGTCGGATTTTGTGCCCGATAATGTTTGTTGCACACTGGAAATGTTTTCTGTATATGGGCATAGGTTCTGCGTTTTTTGGTGCTTTTTCTATTGTATGTTCTGCAACTTATAAACAAATTACGGCACGTCGTTGAGGTAAAGCCAGCTGGCTATCTTTGGTTGATGTCGCCTTCATATGCTATAATGACTGTATTCGGTTCCCACTGTCGTGTGTGCACTATGAAATCGCCTTTTCTTTTTCCTTGTTATCGCCTGTTAACTTCAACTTATATTGCAATCCGCGTCATATTTTCATTGTGCTGATACGCTTTGTAACGCGTGAATTAATTTTGTGTGATCTGTAAACCTTCACCAATTACCCCCCTTACTCAATGTCCTGTAAAGGGCCTGCAAGGAATTTTAAATAAATAAATGAATAAATAAATATGGTCAACAAGTCGAAACCACGAACACGTTCAGGGTGGTTTTGGGTATCAACTGAACTACAAAAAAAAAAAAACATCAGCTTAGAGCGGCCCTACGCACAAGACCAACGAACTGAATAGGATTGCGGCGTCATTTCCAGGTCATTCGTTTTAGCGCGATGTCGTCGCAGGCGATGTTGCACGTTCTTCGCACACCTGAACTATGAGCGGGCTGTCTTCGTCACAGGTGGCCAGGGTTTCCTTGCGGTACTTGGGGTCTTTCAGGAAGACAGCCGCGTGGAGCATGGGCGTGTAGCAGAGTTGGGCGCCGTGCCTTCGACTCAGCAGACGCCAGGCCAGCTCGCTCTGGTCCACCATCGGTGCGACGACGAACTTTGGGCTCTTCAGAACTTTCGTCCAGAACTCGTAGCCCGACAGTTTCTCGGGCATGGCGGCGGACTGCTGCGCTGTGACGAAACGAAAAGGCTAAAACTTCTAGGCGCGTACGTTTACTTCGCAAGCATTACACGTACGTACAAAGCACGAGCTTGTACGTACGAGGTGCAGATGATGGGAAGAGGTGCAGATGATGGGAAGGAGAAGTGGATTCCGATGACTGGATTGTACCGGATCGTTACTGGATCGGAAGTAATCTACTGCGTCACAATATGGCGGCTATTACGTCATTAAGTTTTCTGTGGTGTCTATCAAGCTGTATGGCAAACCGCGTGACAAACACACAAACTATATAACCTGCACAATATAACGTTAATTGTACAGCAAGTATAACAGTAAGGTTGGCGTTTGTCGATTGGAATGCTTGAGTGCAGTTGATGGTTCAGTGCAAGATTGCAACCTATCGAAACTCGTTTCGCTTTCGTAAAACAAGCCAGATCCAAAGTGATCCAAAGCTCTTTCTGGTTCACAGCAATGGCAGCGCACGTGGATGACAAGCGGGTACGTGATGTTTACAACAAGATAACGCGTCGCTTTATTTCTGATGCTTCCATAACTAATCATTACTCAAGATCAGAAGTGTCGCCATACCTACAGTCAAAGCGATCGCGCTCTATTAGTCGCGTTCTGACGTTCTTTGCTGTCTCTTCAGGTGGTGGAGGCCATAAAGGCGCTTCGCACCATAGAGCGCAAGCACCTCACCAAAAAGCCTGTCAAGAATATTCTGGACGAAGACACGGCGCTGGAGCACGACGTATACCTCCAGTTCACCCTCAAGAAGATTCCCTACAACAAAAGTGCGCAGTGGATCAAAATGTGAGTCTCGTCATGCAGGCTTTCGAGGGATCTGCGAAAAAGTGAAAACGGTGCCTACTTCGCGTGGAATGCGAAGTAGGCACTTCGCCTGCGTAGGCACTTCGCCTGCGAGAAGTGCTGTGAACTTTTTTTTTTATTTCAGAAATCTGCCGCACAGTCTAACGAATGACAAGGCTGAGATCTGCCTCTTCACTGGTGACCTCGACAAAAAGGACAGGCGAGCCGACAGCGAGCTGACGGTCGATCACTACAAAGAAGTTCTGGCCGATGCTGGCGTCACTAGGATCATTGAAGTAAGCACTCTTCACACCCCCTCCCCCCGCCTTCTTTGACAAAAAAAAAGGGGGGGGGGGGGCTGAGTTCCACACTGACACACACAAAAAAATAGAGAATAGAAAGATGAGACTTGGTCGCAGCATTCCAGCACGTTGCGCTTTTGCAGCAGCACTTTGTACTTGTGTATGGCCGAAATTCTGCAGCTGATATTGCAGTTACTCATGGCTGCGTGATAAAGGTATGAAATAGCGCTCAGACACAGGACTCGCCCAATCTGCTTGTATGCTTAAGTGTTCTCTTGGCTGATACCTGTCGTATTTGTGTGTCAGGAAATAGTTTATTGATTGTATCAGTTTATAGTTTTTTCTCTCTTTTTTCATTTTTGTTGAGCCTTAATATAAAGCAGCCATCGTGTTCTCACCATAAATGTTATCGCGTCGGAGTACGTCTATGATATTGTACAAACTCATTTCCTTTTCAGATCATACCACTGCGTCAGCTTAGGACGGAGTACACGCCGTACGAGAGCAAACGCAACCTCTGCGCCAGCTATGATGTTTTCCTCGGTGACAGCAAGATCCTGCCCCTGTTGCACCGCCTGCTTGGAAAGACGTTCTTTGCCAAGAACAAGTATGTTTGACTTCTCGCTTCTCTGCTGCGCTGCTGCCAACGTGAACGTGGCTTGTCCACATATGCGCCCTGCACAAGGCTGCTCACTTATTCGAATGATGTGAGCATGGACGGGGCTGTACTGTATAGAATATAAGTTAATCAACTGTACACTCCCAGCTGCACTTGTAGTGCTTAAACTGTGCGGGTATTTGGCAGGGTGAAGCGAGCTGATCTTCAGCTACAACTGCTTCTACTCCTTTAATATCTGTTTGTAAATTTATTTGTAAAGATATATATTAATGATTCCATTTGTAAGCACTCTAGTTTTGCAGTGCAACAGCATAGCCATCAAGCTGCAACAGCAATTAAATGAATGTCGGTAAAACTTTAGAACACAACCACAAAATGAGTGTCACTCCTGTTTTCAGGCTACCAAGGCGCGTCGACCTGTCCTCCAAGCACCTCAGACGCGACATCGAGACCGTAATGTCATCCACCGAGCTTCCACTTCGAGGAGAGGGAACAGCGAGGTGAGTGCTCTAAATATTTGACGTAACGGAATTTTTTCAGTGTTTTGCCGCTTTCGTCTTATCGCTTAACGTCGAAATCCTGCGCAGCACGGTGAAGGTGTGCAACCTGGCCATGAGCGACGCCGACGCAGCCGAGAATGTGATGGCCGCCTGCGAGGCGCTGGCTTGCCGCTTGCCCGGAGGTTGGCAGAATGTCCTCTCGCTGCATATCAAGACCCAGAAGTCGCCCAGTGTTCCCCTCTACATGTCTTTCGGTAGGTCGCCAAGGCCGTCACATATAGTGCGACCAACCACAACTATGTTTTCAGAGAAGATCAGCAAAAAAAAAAAAAAGCTGACAAGGATGAAGCAAGACGAGAACAAGTGTTCGACAAGCTTATCTTGTTTCGCTTCGTTGATTATTTCGTTTCATTCCTGTCTGTGGCGCTGGTGTTACTTGAAAAGGTGTACCTAAGTGCCGAGCTTGCCACTTCACACAGTTTTGTTCACCCAGTCGTGATTGCACTTTCCAAGAATCTCAATTTTTGTCGCCTTCTTTAGAATGATTGCAGCTTTTGGCTCCCCATCTGACACTGGTGTCACACGGTGCATTTGCACCATGATCGAGCCAGTTTGGGACTGAGCGTCTCGTTTGTCATCGATTCGTCTCGTTTGTCATCGATTCATTTTGCACAAACTGCACGGATGAGATCTAATAATTGCACTTGAGAAGGCTGATGAATATCTGCCCGGAATGCGACGAGGAGTGCACCGTGCGGCACACGTACGAGTTAGCTTTCGTGAGCACACTGCACTACCCACTTGTTTAAGAGCGTAGAACTAATCAGCCCATCTTTACTCAGGTGTACCTGGCATTACATAAAACAATGCTCCTCGATATCACTTCAGTCTTTTTAATATCTGCCACCATTTACAGGTTCGCGCAATGCGATTCGCCTACCCAAGCCGCGGGAGCCGGATGACGACGTCGAGGGCGACTTAACAACCATTCCGGGAGCTCGCGTCACGGTCAAGCGTTCGGGCCAAGTGACGCTTCACAAGGCGGCTAAGGACCTCACAGACGAGACGCTCGGCGACAGGAGACTGAGGCGCTTGCTCGAGATCCAAGAAAAGAGTGCCGAGGAGACCACACACAAGTGAGTGCTGCGTAAATGTGTGTGCCAGTATGGCAATGTACTGGGAGAAATTAGTCGGACCTTGTTGAAGAAACTTCTGGACAATAAATTAGCTGCAACAGGTTGCCCAGCTGATTCCAGCCAAAGTTTAGAAATGTGCCGACACACTCAATAATGACGCGACCTAATGCAAGTTGCTGACTGTTGCCTAGAGTAAGCCACTGTTGTGTTCTAATTATTTGCTTAACTAGGCCACTTAAAGTTAACTTGCTTTTTGTAGTGCTTGTCGAAGTAGTGTTGTAAAATTGTTTTGTCAACTTAAAAGAAAGAATGGATGCATTTCTCTGAAGTACGAAGCAAAAACAGGAAAGTCGACTTGCATCCATGACTCCATTCTGTTTAGGTTCGAGTACATATATGTAATGTTGTGCTGGAAGTAATTGCTTTGTTCCGAGGAACTTTGAGTAAAATCGACACCTCTTCTATAGGTTCGACAAGAAGGCCAGGTGCCGCAAACTGCTCATTCGGAGCACCATGCGGAACAAGAAATCGCGCAAGAACAGACGACTCAAGGCTGTCAAACTTCCGGCACCTCAGACAAAAACCACAAAGACGAAGAAGCAAGCCACAAAACCGAAGAAAAAGGCTGCCAAGCAGAAGTGACCGAGCAATAAAGATTCTATCTAGTTACAGTCGTGACTTCAGCTTTTATGTTCCAACACTGCATACATAGTGACCAGTAGGTGTTCTTGGTTGATACAGTGCATACAAGACAATGAAGAGAAACACAGACAGCGCCTGCCTGTGCTTGTTTTCTTTGTCGTCGTCTCGGTTGCACTCTTACCTACCAAGATGAATGCATAGCAACTCGCTCAAGCTTCCATTCTTATGCAGTATTTCTTGCACAAGTTCAAGCATCAACAAAATACGCTGGGACCTCTTCCCATGGCGTCTAAATAGCATCAAGAAGTCATCGTCGAATGCACAATGAAAACTGCATGCTCCACGGCCATCCATCAATTGGAGGTTAAGAACAGGTTGTAAAGAACCAAAAAATTGTGAAAGAATAGTTTTTCTTGTTGGTTCTATAAAGTCCACATGTGTTCTTTCACATATAAGGCATAGTTTATTTTCAGTAAGACCAGTTCTTAATTCGCAGTAGTTTTATGCAACATGTACAAGAGGGATCCACAGTGTTTTCGGTCACTTAAATTTTTCAGAATATTTATAATCTTGAACCACCAGCACTGCAGTTTTTGCAGCAAATTCGCACTAGGTTAGGAGGTGTGAAAATGTGGTCTGTAATGGCGCAGAAATCGCTGTCGACTGCCGATTATGCGGGCGTGCTTGAAATTTTGATGTTTTCACGGCATCGTCACAAGTCCTGTAGACGACCAAAATTTTGGACGCAAGAAATCTTCGTGGTACGTTTTCTCATTTTTTTTCTTCCCAAACTGGAGGTCCAAAATGGCATTAGTTGATGCCCCCACCTCTACTGTGTCTATGACTTCAGTTCAAACCAGCTTTCCAGAGTTGAATTTTTGCATAGCAGAGTTCGAAAAGCAGCTTTGTTGCAGCTTCATAATGCAATCATGCATTTATGATTTACCGGACCAGACGATATTTCGCAAAACTTTAGACTACAATAGCTAAAGATGAAGCCAAGTCTGAAGTATGCATTTCTCAAATGCAGCAATAGAGAAATGAAGCTTTTGAATTTTTTTATATACAATATGTGGTAGTTCTGTTCATTCTCTGTATTAATTCACCTAGAACAACAAATTTTACAAGTTTTGAACTTGGATGAAATTAATATGTACCTTCATCGTGCTTGGCACGGCTGCAAAGCTTCAAACAATGCCTAAAGTGGACACACAGGAATTCACACAAAACTTTCACAAGTGCAAGTTTTTCTAGATCACCATAAAAAAAAAAGGACACTGCACCATCGCTGTACAAGGTAATTGAAAGGGCCAAGACTGGAATGTGAACAGCATTGCAACTTTTTTTACTGCCAATTATTTTCTGTGACACAATGCAGGCATTAGGTTAGAACACTCTGCATTTCTAAGCTCACATGTTCCCTGTGAAAATCGCAGCCACGTCAGGACACACGCTCACTCTACAAGCATGTCATCCACCTATGTTTCTCTCAAGGTGCCGGGGTTGGAACTGTAGCCTTCACAAGTACACGCAGAAGTGTGTACAAAGAAAGAAAAAACTTGACACTGAGGCATGTAAAATCCTATAGTTGATTTTATTTACATAATTATGCCTAAATTTTAAGAAATATTTCAATTACACAAAGAATTTCTCATCACAAGAGAAATGAAACAGAAAACAAAGCACAGAAGAAATAAAAGCCACAATAAAAACATCTAGACTATGATTTTTACGTGAACACAAGAGTCGTGCACATTTTTTTTTCCTTCTCTGTATTAATTTTTCGTTCAACTTTGATGTCAGAGTATGCACAAAATAAAATGACTCGACTCAAGAACTGTTGCACAGATGCAAGAAAGTTACACCAGAAAGAAAACGTTACCACAAAAGAGAAATAACATTGTTTGCCTCAAGAAGCACGCAAACGAGTGGGCATCACATGTGCAAGAAAAAAGTAACAATACACCAAAGACAAACAATCGACAGTTTTAAACATGACTTGGTCAGCAACACAACAAAGCTGAAGCATACTGTGGGCTTTAATTAAACACTGGATACGTGGCATGGTTGAACACCTTCGTTTAAAAGAAAAAAATTGTACTAAGGTACATCGTAACCCAGGACACCATAAAAACAAGGTACGGGAGATTCGTAAAAACATTCGTCATCACCTCATAATTTTTTTTTTTTCTTGAAAATGTGATAAAGGACAGAATGTTGACGACGAGCAGTAGCACTCTGTCCAGCGATTCTAAGCCCTCGCGCCTTTGTTTTCCCCTCAAACCTCACTCATTAATGATTGCGTGCAATCGTCCATCTCTATAGCAACAGCAGCTGCAGCCAATTGCAATATCTCACCGACCTGCCCCCACCGAAACATGTCGTAGCCCTTTGCATAGACCCTCTAAACACTATGAAATCCCAATTTCATGAGAAAAATAGTACTTCCCCAGCAAAAATATCTACCTATGACGAGGCAACGCATCTTTCCGCGCCCGCACCAGAAAAATTTGACTTGCCACACAAGACAGCCTAAGCACAAGGGTAATATGCCTACTCTTATGTACACATGTAAAAACGTCCATAAAACACTGGAGGTTGCGGTGGTACTGGTTAGTTTATGTATTACCGGGAAGGTCACATTGGCCGTATCAAATCAAATCACCATCACAGTGCGTTGACCGGCTTGGAAAACAAGACCACACAACCAGCGACTTCCTTTTCCCAGCCACACGAAAAGGTCTCGCGACAGTTGAATTGCTCGACGGCTGTTTTTTTATTTATTATTATTATTATTCCTTAAAACCTATGGCTGAAGACTCCGCAATAAAGCTCCTCCAAAAATGTTTCACAAGAGAACACCGACATGTGAAGCTTCATCTGCATGAACCACACGTTGCCGTGCAAGACTGCAGCTCCGTACACATTTCAGACGCACACGCATACAATCTGTGCATCTTCCGGTTACTTTTTCTCTTGTTTTCTCTTCATGTGCCCCACCGAATGGGGTACTTAGACTGCCATTAGACAGACTACATTCAATGGTCTATAGACGATTGCCCCCTTACAAATGGACTTGCCACATGCAACAAACAAAGCTAACAGCTAGTCGTAAACAGGTTATAAATACTAATCATTAAAGCAACGAAACAAGCATTATAAGCTTTCTATAGTCCAGGTACAAGTAAACAAAACGTACAGGAAAATGAAAGTACGTCTCTGTTCATTCGCGACTGCCACAGCCGAATAAAACCCACTAGGGTGCAATAAAACTATTGTATAGCTTTGGCAGATAATCTTAACAAGATTTTAAAAAAGAAACGGTGCTACAATCTTGAGCTCCGAAAACTTGTGCGCCAATTGATCTCAACGCGAGCGATTAAGAAAAAAAAATAAAAAGGCATTATCTTACACGTAGCACCCTATACGCATTTTATCACGATGCCAACTCGGCCTTTAATATTTTCTTGTGCCCGGAGAACTGCATTAACTGCAGGACACGAACTCCTGAGCGAGTTGATGGACGCCCATGCGAGAAAAAAGAATAAAACTAAATTAAAATATATTTGTTTAACCACACGTGCACCATACATACGCACACACACAAAGGATTTACAAGTTGCCAATCATTGCCCATTCTATAACAATTTTAATTTGCTTGAATATGGCAGCATATTTTTATATTAAAAACCCTAGTCAACTACTAATGAAATAAAGTGTAGTACCAGTAAAGAGGAAACTTGAAAACGTTCGCTTTGTGCTTGTCGAACGATTCGTGCTAAAATGAGCTTGAATTGGGCTCGGCACAAACAAAGCTGTTATGTGACATAAGCAGCGTTTTTAGGTTAAGATCAGTTCTTATTTTCATCGTTTTCTTTAGTAAACACACATTTTAAGAGAGCATTTTGTCATATTGTGCCAAGCAGTCATCATAAAGGACACATTCTGAGTTAAGAACTACGAGTCAGAAAACAAAATACGACTCTTGACGACACATGGCTCCGCCTACACATTTCAAAGTCCCGACGATGACTGGCGTGAAACGAACAATCTCAAGTTTCCTCTCTCGATGCATTTAGAAATGCTAGCACAAGTAACTCTGATAAGGAGATAAAAGAAAAACACTGATACACAAACAGAGACGCAATAATGCACAACAAAACACATACACGCAGCAACCGCCACCTAAACGTGATCAAGTGTGATGTAAAAAAACAAATGTGATGGTCTAAAGAAAAAAAAAAATGGGACAGGGGACAAAAATATAAAAAAGCCTAGAAAAACGACTACAAACGCGGCATTTGCAGATAACCGGTTTTGCACAACCAGACTGGCGCGTGCGAAAGAACCGCCCACACAGGGGCGCAAGAAAAAAATGGCCCGTCGTCTACCTCAGCTTGGCACGACACAGGCCTGCCAGCGATGCTATCAACACTGTCTCGGCAGCGGTTTCGCGGAGAAGATGCGGCTGGTTCTACAATGTTGAACTACTCAACAGCTCGTGCACAGCCGGAAAACAACTCTGACGGCACATGGTTCAAAGTCCCGACGACGATTGGCGTAAAACGAACAACCTCGAGTTTCCACTGAGAGATTCTATCTGCAGAGTAGGGGAGAGCCCCCCGCGTTATCAGAAAACATAAATTTTACACGAAGGTTTGCTTATGTCAGTTTCACACGGAGGATCGTTTCCACGTAAATTTTCCCGACAGCTTCGCCTACAGGCATGTTCTGCATAGAGGTTTGCTTTCACACAAATCTTTCGTGAATGACCGTGTGCATACTATTTCTGCAGCAGCTCCCAATTGCACATAAATTTTCACACGGGAGATTCACTTGCAACCAAAGTTTGCTTGTAGTTTAGTTTACACAATAATTTTGGTTTATACACAAATTTCACACAGATCTTAGCTGGCACACAAACGCGCTACAGATTTTCACTTGGGAATTTAGACAACAGCTCGCTTAAAGAAAAATTTTACTAGGGGCATTGTTTACACCGAAATTTTGCATGGAAGTTCACTTACATAATATTCACTGCTGTCAGCTTACACACAAATTCATGGTACTTGCATATCAGATACCATGCTTCTATGCATAATAAGCCAGTTTCATTGGAAGTGGATCAGAAGCATGCCTCTTCTGCGATGATGGCTTGGACAAAAAGTGCCGATTTTCCCACAATGCAGCAGTGATTCCAACTCGTTCTACTAATATGAGTGCAGGACAACGCTACCATTCCATTTCTATAAACCCTTGCGGCAAGAAAAGGGCTAGCAACGAACAATAAACATGGAGTCAGAGAAAACAGATGCGGCGATCTGCAATATCTACGTCAAATTTAAAGTAAGCCCGAGACTTGGCTGGAAAGGTTAACGTTTACCCAGCGTCATCATTCACACAACATTTGGTATCGTTAACGTTGAGGAGACCAAGACGTACTAAACTCTGCTACAGTTGGCAAAGAACGCACCAAGTTTCTATTTACACTTTCAGTAATCACATGCGGCAACGCAAGAATACGTCAGAATCTGCACGAGACTGTGTTGATGGCACGCCCGGCAGGGCCATGCTGCGAAAAATACCGGTCAACACCGACACCTAGTTCAGAAGGGCATCATCCCCACCTCTTTTGCTCCCCAACGACCACCAGACGAACACAGCCAACGCTTGATCTGCACTGGCTGTAAGCAACGCGCCCACCCATTTTACGATGCGCAACGGCATGCCCCCTTTCTTAAAAAATTGAAAAAAAAATTTTTCCCCTTTTATACGTTTGTTCCTACAAGATTACAATAATGACCTAGCTTGTGCGTAATGCCAGTGCGAGTGTCGCTACACTTGTTGCTTTTTTCAGAGAACATGCGTGCAAACATTGCGTGTTGTCACGCATTCGTTCAAGCCTTGATGTTAGCAACGACAGGTTAATTTAGTGCGTTTGTTGTACAAAAGGATGTAGCAGTGTTGTGTCATTGTCACAAGAGGAAACCTCACGCTTGCTCTCCTATTTACAGCAATAACAATAATAATGACAATGAACAAAGAGCAAAACAGGAAGAATGAACTTGTCCACCCTTTGCTTCCGTTCAGACCGAAGGCACCGCCTACACGCTCCGGGGGCAGCTCCTTTCGGTATGCAAATCTCTTGAACCACCTCGTATAGTCGATGCACACGACACCCTCAACTTTGATCTTTCTTGCTTTCCTTGCCGTCCCCCCCGGAAATTGGGAGCCAGCCAGTCACTCCTTGTTCAGCAGAAGAACCAAGTGAAGCGTCAATCACTTTTACTTTGGAGCCATTACCACATCCATAGAGGGCAGGCAATGCTGAACAAAACCGGACAAATTTAGACAAGAGAGAATTCGAGAAAGCCATGCAAGAGAAGACACAGTGCGAAACCTCTTGTAGTTAGTTGTGCGTTTGGTAGTACGAAGTCGAAGCCTTCGAAAGTTCTTCAGGAGTCACAAGGGGCAAAACTGGAATAGAAAAATAGCTTGGAGAAGAAAAGACAAAGACGAACTCTATATGACGACGACAAAAAAAAAAAAGTTTAGAAAGTGCGACTCCGCGCCACCGCGAGCAGTCGACCTCCGCGACCGAATGTTCTCCATCTCCCCAATAAAGAGGGAAAAAACTATCGGCAATAAACGGAGCATGCACACACACGTGCAAGCACGTAGCATGTGAAAATAGCCTTTTGGACTCTTTCATGAATAAGACGCACACTGTTGATTATGAAAGGAAAAAAATATATAGAGAAAATGACCTATTTGTGCATTCAATTTGTTAGTTTAAAATTTACACCTAAGCTTACCTGTTTTTTTTTTCCTTTTTCTCAGCTCTTGTGAAAATTCCTATAAATTTATTTTTTTTTCCCGCCAGGCATTACAAAGTTGTTCCTGCAGCCACAGAGCGACCATAACAGCAAGCCTCCGACGCAGTTTACGGGAGACCAGAGATATTGTGTGTATATATATATATATATATATATATATATATATATATATATATATATATATATATATATATACAGAGAGAGAGAGAGGGCCTTGAAAGAAGAAAAAACACGACAGAAAACTACAACGACCTATCAACCCACCCACCAAGGCAGCCCGCTCTCCTTCTGTGGATAGTACATACAATAGATATACATAAATACGTCATACTACTATATAAACTATGAATATCTGGTTACAGCGCTAAGTCCCCCGGCTGCAAAGAAGAAAAACCCTCTACCCACTCAAGCACAACAACGGGAAGAATTTTTTCGCTATTCAACCTCCGCTAAAAAAAACGTAAGGGAAGGAGGGGGCAAACGTGTACAAGACTAAAAAAAACGTAAGGGAAGAAAGATTGAAGGAACTGGCTAATGCGCCTCACCCCACAGCCTCACTTCCACCTCGCTCTGGGGAAAGAACCGAGCAAAAGTGCCGCCACGATGCAACCCGTCAGCATGACGTCACAGATGAACAGGTTTCAATGAAAGCCAGAGGGCGAGAGGTTTTCAGGAACCAGGCAACGCTAATCCTACGAAGCGAGAACAAGAACTATAGACAATATGTCAAAAAGACGGCACGAAACCTTCGCTAATGCTGGTTGCCGATGGGAGGGACGTCGCACTGCAGCATACAATGAACTACTCATAGCGCGAGGCGAGGTACATGACACACCAGCCAAGCAAAGGGTGAGAGCAGGACAGAGTAAGGATGCGAGACGGCGTCGCACACGTCTTGGTATTTAGGCAGGAAGAGGCCGAGCTGTCCTGTCATTACTGAGGAAGGAAACAAAAACCGCTGTCTACACGAAGTTCTACAGCGTCCCGAGGATGCCATGACCAAAAAGTAGTACAAGTAGCTGGTAGCCGTAGTATGTTTCATCCCGTACCTGCATCAACCTCTCAAAACAACCACCACCTGGACCAAATGCACTAAGCATTCTGCCCCATGCACAAGTGCACACCTCAACACACACAACACAAACACCCCTGCTGTCCCACCAGGTTGTACGTAGGCCTAGATGACAGCCATTTGAAAACCTCCTAACAGTCTCTTTGCATCTCGCATATTGCGACACACCAAAAGACTCTTCAGTCGCAGTGCCTACAAAGCGTTTCCGTTCGCCTTGCTTGTCTCACTGAAATCTCTTCACAAGAGCAGAAGTAGTGGTACAAAAAAAATTATAATAAAAGGAAATGCCTTGCGGAAAAGACACCCCACCCATTCAAATACTGCAGCCCCGCTGAAAAAAGTCGCAGCTATCAAATGAAAAAATAAAACGCCCGCGCTGCGACATCCAGTGGGTCCCTATTCATGCCAGCGAATATACAGAGGCGACATTTCTCAACGCTGCAGCGAACACCTCGTCGATCTGCCGTCTAACGTACACAACACTCAAAAGGTTCACTTCGTCATGCTGCGGCACGTACGCAGCAATGCAATCCACAGTTCCACCGTCTTTCACACAATGGTCTCGCCACAGCGACGAGGCGAACGGCCTTGCTACCGTTCACATCTCAACATCCATCACACCTTGACATGCACGAGACAGATGCTGACACTTTCATTACAATCTAAGAGGACGGGGAGAATGAAAAAAGTTGCTACACTCCCAAGTTATTAGACAACTGTAAACTGTCAAGCACGCAAATTACTGAAGCAAGACGCTACCAAGACATGAGGAGAAAAAAAAATTTGGAAAAGGACCTGCTGAGACTGTTTCGCTGTTTGAGAGCTCTGCTCATCCTACCACACACCTTGCCTGCACAGCAGCGGCACAGTTTCAGTCAGTACATAATATAGCGATTTTTACCTTGACGTACCATAGTCTTGCACGGTTAGTATGGAACACATTTGTGCAAAAAATCTTAAATAACAAAAAATTTAAAATGCACCAACGTCACTTCAACCCTGTAACACGCACTTCCTGGAGAACGGGGTCCATCAGACGTTTTGTACGCCGAACACTATTCCTGAATCTCTGGGACAGCTACTTTTCATGGACTTGGCCTGGAAAGTTTTAAAACAAGTTGGCATTCACATTTTTTCGACTGTTGCCACACCATAAAAACACTCGAAATGCACCAACAGTATCAATACTGTTTCCAAATCTATACAGACACATTGAGACAGGGACATGCCTTAAGACTTGTCAGGAACCCACTCTTGAACGCACAATATGCATATAACACTAGGATCTGGAGTGAAAACGTCAAGGCCGTCATTTCACTGAAAATTGAGAGTAGCGTACCCAGCAGCACAACAGACTACTATCTTTAGTTTGCTGCCATGATTTAGCATGTAGGGAAAACTATGGGCATAACGTTATACTTCCAATAAGTAAACGGCTGCTTGATTTTAACATTGTATAATGATAACACAATTTCTTACCTAATGCAGCCAGCAGCGTACAACTAAAGAATAAATAAATAAGCGGTAACACAACATTTCACCAACGGCTGCTTGATTTTAACATTGTATAATGATAACACAATTTCTTACCTATAAACGGATGCTTGATTTTAACATTGTATTATGATAACACAATTTCTTACCTAATGCGGCCAGCAGCGTACAACTAAAAAATAAATATAACACAACATTTCACCACAACGGTACCAGCACTCTACAGAAAAAACTCAACAGCGGGAAAAACTTCTGGTGTTTTTAACACTGGTTAACAATAATAACAGTTTTCCCATCAGGCTAAAACCAATGGATGTTCAAATGTTTTTTCTACTGTTAAGTGTGATGACATCTACCTGAGACAAAGCACGCAGGTAGGCATTGACTGACAGTGACGAAGTGCCAAATGAACAGCATTTTCTTTGCAGTGCCCTAACCGGCATATCTTTAGATGTAACCGTCCACTTTTGAAAGAACGTTCCTTGCTAGTCATCACCAGTCGCAGACACCGGCCCTGAACGCTTTTCATTTTTCCCTTTTAAGTTACCATCCCATACAAAATTCGCTTTGTGCTTCAAATGACCAGACTTCGGTTGCGATGGCGGTTCAGATTCTAGAAGCACGTGATGCAGGCAGCGAGCCAAAGTGCACAGCAGTGGCAGTAGTCCCTCAAAAATGTCCTGTACATGATGGTTTGCACAACTTTGTGGGCAGTCAACTGTAATGCAAATTCGTCAACACGTCACCTACTGCACAACCTAAACGACGTCGGTTAACCAAATGCAGGCACGGTACCGCCACCGACAGCTCAGCGGACGTAGAAATAAACAGGGTCGGGGAGAAGTTACAGTTTGCGCCCAATGCGAAACAATGCCCGTTCACATACATCATCGCAGTCGAAGGGCGGGCGTATCAAAACCTCAGCCAGAAATGTGCATCGAATGTCGAGTTCTTCCATCATCTCCAGAAATGTACTGTCGAACTGCTTGGCACGGTCGACAGTCCCGCTACAGACTCCTGCAGGCTGCCCAGGGGGCGTGACTCTTCAGAAAAGCCCTCATCCCGATAAAGAACAAGGAGAGAAGAGAGAAAGGAAAAAAAAAGTTCCATAAAAAGGAGAGGAAGGAGCCAAAACGGATTGCACACCTCCCCCAACGACTACTCGTAAAGAGACCCTGTGCATTCTACAGGGACATGGGCAGGCTGTTGCGCGCGATGTCGCAGCTGCAGTAGGGGCACTTGGTCGTAACGGTGGCACACGTGCCGCACAGCACCAGGTGATTGCAGGGAAGCACCGCCACACTGCGGTTTTGCTGTTGGCACACCAGGCACTTGCTTTTGCACTGTTGCTGGTACAGAACCTGCAAAGAAGGCGCGACATGGCACAGGAAAGTGAAGAACACGCAGGAGTGAAAGGTGGGTAAAGTCTTTTAGCAAATAACAGAAAGACAGTATGGTAATGCCATATTGCTCCTTTTTTTTCTCTCAAGTTGTGCTTTCGCCACTGTTAGTGAGGCCGTCATTCAGGTGGTGCATTGTCACTCGAATTGGGAGTTGCTTAAACACAACTACTGACAAGGAGGTGCTCTGTGGTGATATGACACCACATCTCCGTAACTTGCTAAAAGACTCCGATATCAAGCAATGAGTGGTTCAAACAAGGAGAAGAGGCGCACCTTGTCGACGGCATCCAAGTCAGCGCGCAGCTGTTCCTGGAGCAGGCGCAGCTGGGAGGCCGGCAGCTTCTCGAGCTCCTGCAGCCGCAGGGGCCCGAAGCCAGTCGCTCGCCCAGACGCCAGGGCCTCCAGCTCCTTCTGCAGCAGAGCCATCTGACCAAGGGCCTGGGAGCACGCGATTGGGGGGAGTACCCAGTGTAAACATCCAGGACGCTTTAGGGGTTTACGTTGAAGCTATCCCCAATAGTTATGGGGGAAATCCTCATTTCTATTATCTGGGACCGTCTAGGCGAATACAACTGCAATCATCTCAAGGGTCCTCCAGTCAGCAGTGCAGTAAAAGACAGCTGGAAGAAATAACCGGCTCGAACAAAGCACCATGCGTTACGCTGGAGCACGCCTCCGACTTTGACCCCCGTGTTTTGACTCGAAAGAAACTGCACACGCTTGATAGATGCCGGCAAGAAATGATGTCCGTAGGACGTCGAGACCCCCAAAATGAGTAAAATTGCTGTGAGTACACGCTCTACCACTTGTAACTACTAATTAGACAACAAAATGGGCGCCACACATACAGCCGATACTCAATCTCTCAATGTATCAGTCTGACTTGACACATCCTAGTCATCTGCGCGGAAATTTAATGTGTCAACATCTTCTCCCGGCTCACTGCTGCCAATTTAATCTTCAAAATGTGCTGTTGACGTGCCTGACTTTCGAGATAGGCGTTGTTTTTTAGGAACGTTGACAGGGGATACGATGCCATGATCGTGGCGCTCACACAACAACCAAAAACTTCAAAGACCAGGGACAAATCTCGTGCGTTTTGTACTTTCTTACCTAGATGGCACTCTAGGCACCACCAAACTCTGCAAGCATGCGAAATTAAACTTCAAATTCATCTTTTCATGTGAACGATTTGAATATGCACAGTAGCAAAAGAGTTAAGGTGTTAACATGCGTTCAAACATAAGCATTATGTTACTTGTATAGTTCTTTCACACTCCGAGTGCTTTTGTTTATCATTGAAAATAGTATAGTGCTCAAAGATTGAAATGTGAAAACTTAGCGCCAAGTAATCACACAACTCTTGTTTTCAGCATGTACAGCTTGAGACTGATCAGTTTTGGCACGAACCTTACATCGGACCAGCATCACATATAGCAGTCATATTTGCAGTGAACAGACGCAGCTACCACTAGCAATAGCTCATAGCACTCGTCACACAAATAAAAACCATGCTTAAGCCTCTGAATAGCGTATATATGAAAGATTCTAAATGTTTACAGGTAAACGAGTTCGCTAGAAGCAGTTTGACCGACTTCACAAAGAAATAAACGCACCTCATCTCGCTGGCACTCGGCCATCTTTTCCCTATGCTTGGCCTCTTCCACTTCTCGCTTCCATGCCTCGTACACCTGCCAAGAAAACAAAGCAGGGGCGATAAGTTACACTGCGTCAAGACTGAAACATCTACCCCCACCAGCACCGAGTTAAGGATATTGACATCTTAATTTCGAAAAAAAAAAAAAAAACACTAGTATAATATTGACCCACCCAAACCCCATTTAAAGCAAACAGTGGGGCACAGCCTCACAAAGAGGTTCGGATGGCACAGGCAAACTGAACGAACCTTATTTTGTGCCGGCCTTTGATCACAAAGTACACTCACGGCTCGCGCCTGCACCAGGCCTTCCTCCCACGACCCCGGCATGGGCTGGTGCAGCCCCGGTGGCGCCTTGGGGGCCATCCGGTCATCCCAGAGCAAGTGTGACGACGATGGGGAGGACAGCGCCCCCTGGCTGAAGTCGTACATGCCCGGGAAGCCCGAGTATTTAGGTCCTGAAAAGGAGCCTGGTCCACCCGAGTGGCTGTAGAAGGCAGCAGCCGCCTGCGCAAGACAGTTTGGACCGTGTGATTGCATGATCGACCGTGATACAGACAGAAAGAGAAAGAAAGAATGAAATTGACTGATGAGATACAGAAGGCTGATACTAACTGGTGGACAGGCAGACTGAACGATTGACGTATAAACAGATGGACAAACAGTTTAGACAGGTTCGCCGAGATTGAAGCATAGATAAATGGCTAGATAGATCAACCAATAGTGACCAAGGTATAATATTCAGATAGATGAATAAATAGTGCAGGAACACAACGGCGGACCACAATTAAGAAAACACACACCATCTGTTTTGTGAATCTTTGCGAATTCCCGGCCAAAACACATCTCCAGTAAGTTCTATGCGCTCTGTCCCATTTCTCTGCTTTTTCTTCCTTCTAAAACGTTCCCTCACACTAAGAAAAATATTTCTTTCGGAAATTCCTAAAATAACGTCACATATGGAATCTTTCATGCACTTGGCCGTGATCTCTCCTACAAAATAGGCTGTGTCTATCATTATATTGGCCTCTGGTAGTCTCCTTTTTGACCAATCTGCAAACATTACTATCCGCTTTTTCCCATAAAATCTCTCACTTTCACTACACTCTTCCAGACTATCATCGTATCTGCATCATAATCTCATTACTATCCGCTTCTTCCCATAAAATCTCTCACTTTCACTACACTCTTCCAGACTATCGTCGTATCTGCGTCATAATCTCTTAACACAATTGTTTGTCGGCTATTTACTTTCCCTTCTACTATTGACACATTGCTATCTGTCCACATGTCCCTCACTATGCTAACAACCTCTACTTTCTCTTCCCACCTTACTAACATGCACTATTTTCTTTGCCAAACCTCGACTTGCATTAATTGGCTTTGTGTCCTCTTTTCTCGCATAGCTAGCAGACTACAGCCGTTTCCTGTCGACTGCCACTCGTTCGGCAATTCATGGCTATATGCCCTAGTCGATCGCACAGGAAACATCACTGCTGTGCTCTTTCCTTACTCCGCGGAGCTTCAGTTACGTGCTCTCTTTCCTCAGGGTTGTCGCTCAACAATGGAACGTCCTAAGATTTCGTCGCATTTCCGCATCAACTCGGTGCCCTGTGCTGTGTCGAAACTTGGTCGAGTTATTCGACAACGTTCACCTTTAGTTCCTACAGTCGTGGTCCTTTTACGCGGAACAGGCCACTCGACCTCATTGCCAGGATGGTTGCGGTCTTCGTCGTCTTCTCCCGCTCAGTTAGGCTCTGCCTAACTCATCAATGGCGTCGTGACTGTGGTGCGGGTTGCATCCTTTCTGGCTCAAAGTGGAAGAGCTGTAGGCCCATGAGGAACTGCGATGAAAGGTTGCGGCAAGTCCAGGCAGCCTCACTGGAGTCTTCCGAAATCGACAGCCACTTCCCGAGCGTCTTCGCCGACCTTCCTGATCTTCACAGTTTCCACAGGGAGCGCGAGTGACGTTGACCCCTCTAGCCCGGATGTCGACTGTGGCGCTGCGCTCAAATTTCTTGGGACGTTTCACGCACGCGCGTTGGGAGTCAGAGATCTTTTCGGGACATCGAAGAGTGAGCACATGTTTTCTTTCCGTCTGTCTGTTTCCTTTGTTTGGAGCTCATTCGGACTCGTCAACGGCGCCTTGCACTCGCAGCGAATGCTCACCTTTCGTTGCCAGTTTCAAACGCTAGGCCAGAAAGCGGTGCGGTGTCTCCGCGCATGGTCCTACTACGCTGACCCGTACCTTTTGAAGCCAGCGCCAGTGGACTTTACCCTCACTCGAGCGATCGAGCCCTGTTGCCCCTGATCTTGAGAGCAACGCTGCATAGTCGCGAGGGTCCATTTTCCCTCAGCGGCATGTCACCATGAATCTATTTGCCCCACAGAGACGTGCTCGCGGCACCGTTTGTGTTGTACTTTTCCCCCATGGCGGGGATAAGCCTCGTTTGCTTTCCCACCAACTTTTGCAATGGGCGCTGTACTGCATTTTGGTGCTGCAACCTGTTTGAGAGCCGTACTGTGTACTTGCTAGCTGCGCTCGGCGCCTTGGCTGTTCACACACTCGTGTATAGCGGCGTTACGTCACGCGAGGCAACGGTGAACACAGCCCTGCGGCTTGCCAAGACCGAACTCACGCTAGTGGCCGTACTCGTTTGGGATACGTGTACACTACAACTTCACCTTGTCCATCGTGTGGTCGTGACTGGACTGCAGGCCGAGGCTGTGGGGAAGGGATCCCACGGGGGGCGACAAGTTCCCCAATCTCCGATTGCAGTGCATGCCGCTCGCCCCCGGAATGTTCATAGGCGCTGAACTTCCTAGTAAACCTGCACAAATAAGATGAGGGGCCCATCGTTCCCTTGAAATAAATGCTTTGAAAGAAATCCAGAAAGAAAACAAAAATCAGTCTAGGGTGTGAATGAAAATAGCATTGCTGTGCTGTACTAACAATAGGATTGCCAACACAGGAAAACACTAAACACTCCCCGAACATTTACCATCATTTAGCAAACACTAACAATAGTTTTACACTCAGACTTCATAATAACAAAGTTGCATCTGATGTGAAAATAAGTTCGTTATACCCGAGAATTTGTACTAATGAAATATTTCTAGTCCAATCTATAGCAAGAATATTCTTCATTTACTTTGATATAACCAATATACATCCAGATTCATTATATCAAGGCCTGAGCATAGTGGTGCACTTTTAAATATGATAAGGGCCTGCTTTAATTGTGCTTTGGTATCTGCCTACCTGAACTTGTAAGTCCTTGCGTTATCGACGTGCTCACAGGGTTGGAATCATTTTCTAAATCCTTGTCTATAGAGGCCTCAACGTTGATGTCTTCCAAACTAAGGTCATCAAGTGCTACACCTGCAAGGAGAACGAGAGAGACATTCTTGCATTCTTGGGTGAAGCCACGCGAGTGAAACGATTCAACTGTCCAACAAACGATTCAACTCACCGACGACGGATTCTACAGTGTTTGTCGAGTGGTAGAAAGAGGACGAGGAAGAGGCTGTCGACGTCATTGGGGGCGGCGTGAGTCCGTGCACGAGCCAGACGTCCTGTTTGAGTCGCGCCTTTTCCAAGGGGTCCGCCATGGGCTCGTTGTCAATGGCCTTGAGCTGTTTCCGAATGCTCGCCTAGAAGGCAACAAGACACACGACTCAAAATATGGCCCGCGTTCTAACACTGATGTGAACCAAGTGATGGATTTAGAAATGCACATTGGTGCAATGTGCACTCTTAGTATCCATAGCCCACAAAACAAAAAGGCTCCTCATCACTGTATCCTTGCTTTGTATGCGGGGCTCCGAGGTCAGTATTCAGCAGCTCTCTCTACAGCAGGCTTTTCTTTCCGTACAAAATTTCCACCATCAATGGCAATCTCACCAAAACTAATTACAGTCCTCGTCAGAGCTCGACAAAGCTAATGTTCAATTTCTGTTGGGCTCTATGCTGTCAAATACCCTAAAACCTGAATAATCTGGGTTCGGTATGCCATCTGAATGCACCATAACTGATGACAATATCCAAGTGCATACTACTAATCCTAAATTAATTAGAGATTATGATCTGCTAATCCTAACAAATTAAGAAGTGTGTTCTCAACCAGTGATGGATTAGCATGTGTGCCCTACTAATTTATAAGACTGCCGCATTTGCAGGAGAGTAGTAAATTGGGCCAGTTGGTACTGGTTTGTGGTGTAACTGCATGAAAAACGGACTTGTGCTTGTTTGTGATTTTCTCCTGCCGTGTTCTCACCTGTTTTTTGCACAGTTACACTATGTACACCAAGTATATCCTACTAATACAGAATGGATTATCAAGTACACTTTGCTAATTCCCAATATATTAACAAGTTATGCTAATCCGTGATGAACTAGCATCTTTGTCCTGCTAATCCAGAATAAATCGGACACTGGCAAACGTCCTCATCAGCAAAGAGAGGACTCACCTCACGGTCCTCTCGTTCGGAGCCCGGCGCCTTCTGGTGCAGCGGTAACGACTCGGACGAGTGGTTAGTGGAAGAACTATACGAGCGCGGCCGGCCAATCGGGTTGGGCAATGGGTTGCTACAATCATTCGCTTGCGCGGCATACCAAGCCTTTTCCCCTAAAGATGCCTGAAAGGAAGAAAACGTCCTTGGCTAAGCACTCAGACCAGTCCATTGGCATATAATGTTGTCCAACTTCTCTTTCTTTTACAAACGTACCTCTTACTGGCCAAGTGTGTGATCAAGGCACATTTGCTAAGCTACATAACTCTACACAGCATTTCTTCTGCAATATGGTGCATCGTGCATTTGCATATAACTTGCACAGCTATAACATACAATTAATTTTTATAATAAGAGCATTAGGCATCATTTGCAGGCTTTCTTACTCAAATTACTTAATTTAAATATAATCACATTAACATATTATTCTTGATGTGTTTGCACACTTATTATGGTCTAGTGCAGCCTGAATTCCGTTACCATTTGCAGGGTCAAAATATGCCCCTGCAACATTACCCAGACCAACCAACACAAGAAAGCTTGACCATGAAAAAAACACGCATTCTCATCATGATGTTACCACCCCTTATAGAATGTTAACACTGTCAGGTTGGACGACATTTCATCCTGTGCCCCCATAAACCCAGTTGCTTCCATGACGGAGTAATTACAGTTAGACGTGTCAAAATAGAAAAGCTGTCTTAACGTACCTTGAATATTTGAAACCTCGGTCCTATTCATAGGCTTACTAGAACTCCACTGTTACAAACAGTTCTGCTTCACTTTGCAGCCCGATAAAATTGGCTATGTTTTTTTGCCACCCATGGCTTGAACGTTTCTACTGTCAGCGGTACGCACAAGTTGCGGCTGTCCCATATTTTCAAATACAAGCTGACCATCAGCTTCCCTCAACTTAATGTTTCTTTTAGGGCCAAAGACAATTAAATAAACATTTATCCCTCTGTTGCAACATCAAATAACAATGCGATGTTTCAATTATTATTCGCAAGGTTGCCATTAGGCTTGTTGCAGTTTACTACACAAAACAAAGAACGCATCACATTTAGACAAGCAAGCTTCTTTTGTTCAATGAAGTGCAATGAGGATCAGTAGAACAGCCCATGGATTCAACAGGGTAACTTGATAAAGATAAAAGCGTACCAAGACACATAAAACGAAACATCACCATTTCCGTTACGTTACCAATTACGTAAGCAAGGCTTAGCCTCCCTACCAAGTACCGCTTCACGTTACTCCCACTTAGGAAATTGACTTGAAGGAAGGTGCACTCTCACGAGGTTTGCCACCGAGAACGCACGCTACAGGGAAGGACCAAGAAACAAAAAGAGAAGTCTGTTACTTTTAACGGGTCTGAGCTCTCCGCTCGCTGGGCATGCACGGTTCAATGACAAAAGACGGCCGGACGACTAGGAGGGGGGGCGCTTGCTCACCGCGTGTTGTTGCTGCTGCTCAGCCATGTGGTCATGAGAGCCCACGTGCGAGAAAGGGTTGTCATTCTTGCAGGCTGGGGAACCGGAGCTTCCCTGCGAAACAGCCGAGTGCAAAAGGGCTTCGCAAAGCGCTGCATTTCGCTACTCGGTTTGCACGAGATTGCTTCAGTGCTCGGATGGGGACACAGGCTTACGGAGCACTGTGAACCAGGAAATTCCGGATAATTCAGAGTGCGATATTTGGTACTCTCGGTTAGTCTAAGCAAACTTCACATTTTCAGTTGGCCTGTCAGGTTTGCATGGCTCACAGACTGTAACACAGTATGAGAAGTTTTAGTATAATGATTACCACACGCTAAAGGCAATGTTGGATCTGATGCAAGAGTCAAAACTGCGCTGATGTGACACAAACTGGAAATGATAAAAAAGAAAGTATGAGCACTACTTAGCTTAAGAATGATGCGTTGCAATCCATGAGCAGTGTGCTTAATAGCTGCTTAATTTAAGCTGCACCATTCAGTGACTCCTAATATTTTTTACTCATGTTTACCGGAAATGTTAGCTACCCTCGTTCCTTTTTTATAACACTTGTACCCCCATACGAGCAGCAAAAGAGAGAGTCGGACTAGTTGGCTTGTGTTCTTATCTCATCCACATATCCATCATAACAGCCAAAAAAATAAAACTAATTGCCTGCCTGAACTTGTGAAACCACTTAAAACCAGGAGCCGACATGGCAGCAATACATTCAATGATTGGCAGTCTCTGTAGTTCCTCATACGCTATACAGAGACATACTTATGCCTGCATCCAATGATTCATACTTCCCAAAATTCAAACGAAATTCCAAGCGTACTCAAGTTTGAATTATCAAAAGTCTTCCATAGAAATACGGAGTTTCTAGACTAACCAGTGCTTGGTATAAGCAAAGAAATTTCCCTCAATGCACATTACGGGATGACGTTATCAAAACTTTCCAGAGCTCCTGTCTACCCAGTTACAGACACACAGTAGCACATTCAATTAGAATTCTCACCATTCAAACAAACATAAGAGAAAAAAGGTGTGAAACCAGCGTAGCTCTCACCTGGTGATTCGCCGAGGACGAAGAGGAGGGCAGGGCGCTGGACAGGATGGCCGCCAGGTTGGTGGAGTAGTCTGGCCCGAGGTCCCGCACGGCCGAGATCTCCTTCTCGACGTGCGCGAACGCGCAGAACGGCCCCCGGGGGCAGTAGTTGGCTTGCTGCATGTCGTTGCACTTGGTGGACTTGTAGATCTCCGGGTGAAACTGCTGCTCGGTGCGCGTGTGGCAGTAGGAGCAGCTGTCGCCGTTCTCACAGTTGGCCGGGTCCCCCCACTCGTCCCCCTGCTTGACGTTGGGGCACGGCGTGGACCTGTCCAGGAAATTGGGTCTCGATGGTTGCGGAGATGCTACCACTCCTTGAGTCGTCATGCACAGCCGTTTACTTACCACTTTCGTTAGTTCCGTCAACAATGAAATTGGCGAATGTTCAGGCACTTTGAATATTAGAACAAATATTACAGTGCTTTGATTTGCTTTGGCACTAATTTTGATTATTTGAAATTTCATTGTATTCAAAATGAGCGAATATGTGTAAACAAAAATCTTAATATATAAATAAATAAATATGACAAACCCATATATAACGAGATATTGTTTACGACAAAGTGAATTAAGAAAAGTCTTGCAATAAATATAGTGTACATATTTTTATAACAAGTTCTTGGATATAACAAACTTATTTTGCTGTAAGGTGCAACTCCGTTATAACGAGCTCCGAGAGTATATTTGAGCCATATTGAAGGAAACTGGAAACATCACAAGACAATGACAGAGACTGAACAAGCGCTGGCAGTTTGTAGTGAAAAGATGGTGCAGTATAGCACGTGGCGAAAACGAGTGGTTGTTGCAATGACGCTTCAGTTGTAAGTACCGCATTTACTTCGTCCTTGCCTTCTTGCGCTGTATTTCCGCAGCTGAGCTTTTGCTGTACTCCGCTTACTGCAAGAATGTCGCAGGCAAACGAGAACTTTGTATTGCAGGAATATGCTTACAGTGAAGCCTGTGTTGCCGAGCGACAAGACGACGGAAGCGTCCCACGTATTGACAAAGTATGACCAATTCACCCAATAAACGAAATTCCAAGCAGAGTAAATTTCAACCAGCTTTTCTTTTTCGGCAATGCACAAGGAGTCACGAACCCATCGTACCTGTATTTGTATTTCTTTGGGCTTCTTCGTTTATCTCGGCTGTTGTGGTACTGGGGGCACGCGTAACCTTGTCGGCAGAGTCGAGGGGGCCGCTTGCATGGCTCTGTCTTGTAGTTAGTCAAAACATATTTCGTATCTGAAAAAAAGAAGAAGAAGAAAGAAGGCATGGGTCAGCGAAGTTCTCAGAAAAACAAATCTCAGTTTAATAGCGAAGCCCTGATTCCAAGCAACCCTCAATTGAAGGGAAAAGTTTCCATTGATTGATTGATATGTGGGGTTTAACGTCCCAAAACCACTATATGATTATGAGAGACGCCGTAGTGGAGGGCTCCGGAAATTTAGACCACCTGGGGTTCTTTAACGTGCACCCAAATCTGAGTACACGGGCCTACAACATTTCCGCCTCCATCGGAAATGCAGCCGCCGCAGCCGGGATTCGAACCCGCGCCCTGCGGGTCAGCAGCCGAGTACCTTAGCCACTAGACCACCGCGGCGGGGCGGAAAAGTTTCCATTACCCGACACATTTTTATAGAGCAAAGTGAATCTAAAATGTTCGCGTAACTAACTGATTGTTGTGGCTGCAAGTGCTTATTGTCGGTTCATTCATACATACGCTTTTTTCTTTATTTTCAAGGAAATACCACTTTCTCAGTGTTGACTAAGACTGCAGTAGGGTTGACAGGCGGGCTAGTTGGTACAAATTCATAATGGAATAATTGGAAGCGCAAACCAATGGGGCACAAGAGAAGAGAAGAGTTTGTGTCTTTTCTTGTGTCCCGTTGGTTTGCGCTTCCAATTATTCCATTATGAATTTGACTAAGACTGTTTTTCTCGGCACAAGAAGGCACACTTGCAAAGTCATTGTGAACTGATGATGCAAATGAATGTGCAAATTCTCTTGAACAGAGAGACAGAGGTTAGAAAAAAACTGCGCGATACCAAATATAACAATGTTTTAACTACACAGGTTTTGAACAATGTTCAAAACCTTTGCATACTACAAAACGGAACTTCGAGACAATTGAGTAAGCTAGAACAAAGTTTTTTTTTTTTAACAACTTATGACAGCAAAGCTCAACATTGAAAATTGTCAATTTTTAACCAGATGCCCCCTTGCCAGAAGCCAGTTTTAATGTCTAAATTTTAAAACTGGCTCTATCGGGCTATAACTTTAGGTGACAGTTTTATATTTACGAAAACTCTCAATGTTTTGGTGCCAGGCACGCAAGCGCCTAGGAATGATGATATTGTCATGATGAGCACAGTTGGCCGAGTATTAATCACTGTGACCCTTGGATGCCAGACACATATTGCGTTATGTCTGATATAACTTGACAATAATTCTGGAAAGGCACAGCCCCCACAACCGAAGCGTGGCAGGAGATCGTTTCCGCAACTAAAAAAATAATCAATCTCGCGCACTCCGCAATGATCTCAGAAGGGGGGAGTCAACAGTTGCCCAGCTCAAGACGTTTGTCCGGAGCACAGTGCAGGCTTGTGTAAATACTGAAATTGTGAGAAAGAAATGCTTCGGACTTGTGAAGCTGTGCCCAAGAATAGTCACGCGTAACATTGAACAAATCAGAACACCTGAAAGCGATTGCCTAAGAAAGCCACCCCTTGATAACGAAGGCAAACAAGGGTGCAATCTTGTACACATCCTGTGATAGAAAGGAACGCATTGTCACAAAAGAACAGGAGGGAGCAAAGAGTTAGCATCTGTGAATCATCTGAGGGAGGATCGTATCACGAATTCAGAAATGCTTTCCACGCATCACTAAATATAGATTTTTTATAAATAGATATTAATAGTCAGAGACATTGTTTTTCAAAGCATAAAACTGAAGACTACGACGACTAACAATTCACTTGCGGTATAGTCTTGGACTGGGCACTAGATTTTGTCGCAATTTCTCGAAATATTTAATGGAGGCCACTGGCCATTTCGACAAGTGAAGCGGAACGCTCACCCTGCCAATGAGGGTCTTCATTGAGCGCGTTCCGCTCCTTGTCCAAGCTGTTGGGTCCGCCATTGGTGGCATCGTCGGGGCCATTGGCCGAGCTACCATCGCCGGCCAAGCACGCCTGCTGCTCCTTGGCGTCGTAGACCGGCGAGCGCAGGTCGTGCAGGCCATGTGCAAAGGCGCAGTGTGGGCCGTTCTTGACGCAGTTGCCCCGCGCGTCCGTGTCGTACACGCAGATGCCCGTCTTGTAGTAGCGCAAGTGGTAGCGACGCTCCGTGTCCCCCGCCGTGCGGTGCAGAAACCGGCACCTGTCAACGACACGTGTAGTCAGGTCAAGCGAGAGTTAAGGGGAGGCGAGTGCCTTGAAAAAAAAAAAAAAAAGAGAGAGGTGTTTGTTTATTATTTTACCTAAACGAAATTGACCTTGCATGTGTATCACTGAATGGAGATTTCAAATTCCTCACTTGGAAAAAACGAAATTACAAATTTCCACATTGTAATATAGTTAGATCATTTTTAAAGGTCGTTGTGATAACTTACAATACAAACCACAAAAAAATTTACAATAGAATAACCATGGGGTTTTTCCAAAAGATCCACACCACAGGCTAAAGCTAATTATATGTCAAAACAGCTATTTCTCTGATCAATTATAATTTTCAAACTTGGAAGGTAAAAATGAGCTTCCAGTAACTAGCTGTTACTTATCAAATATTTGCAATTCCATCGTGGTTACAAAAAGCTTTGTTGCAAAAAAAAATGATACCGAGTTTGTTTAAATATGTTTAAATCACTAACGATAATGATGTACAGCTGGCACTCACTATATATATATATATATATATATATATATATATATATACACTTTTTTTTTAAGCTAAGCTTTTATGTAAATTGAGTCGTTTGGAACCTGTCGTTAAAATCAATTTTCAGACCCATGCAGGTAATTTTACTATTACAAATGCTTAGATACACTCTTGATCCTGAGAGTCAATTGACTGCCTCTGTAGCTACCAAGATACACAAAGCTGAAAAATATATTTCTTTCAGCACAGATATTACTCAAATTAACCTTTCCTTAATGATTAAAAATAATGCAAAATAACATAGAATGTGCACTTGTCCTGTATATTTCTTAGTCCATGCATTGCGAACTGGCCCTCCTTTTCTAAGTGACTTTTCACTGCAACACAAAAATTGCACGCTGTAGCCTAGTAGACAGTTTATGATTTTGTTTTTTGTTACTACAACACCACCAATACTTGTAGCTATGGCTGTCACAAGCTTGCAGCAATGCATCTAACAAGCTCAATCGTTTGCAGCCATGCATATCGCAACCTCAATCATAAGTCGCCAAGTGTTTTGTAATGAGCCCAAACGAATAATGCAACCTGCTTGTTTGTGCTTGAAAAGCAAAGAAATAGGTGTTTTCCAAACATTCGTGATGCTAATAAGGCTCTAAAAAAGAAAATGTGTAGCACAATGTCAAGTTGTATCATCATTACCACCTGAGGTTCGAAGAAATGAGGATGAAGCGGGCGTTCTCGGTAGCACACACACACATTCAAACACTCAATTCATGAAAAACAAAACAACAACTATGCATGTCACTCGTGTTCTATGCAAGAGGTCAGTGTTACTAGTTATAAACTAATCACCAGTTCACATCAAAAGAAGCAAGAAAGTCAAGGACCGCACTTCACCATGGAGATTGGCTGAAGACACACGGAGCGTTCCAGATGTGACGCCTCGCAACGTCGAATGAGGATCGATGCTTCGCTGGGAGTCAAACGATGGGTCGCAAACTGTTGTCATCGGGGTACCTGTGGCGACTCACGCTCGGGTGGACTCTGAGGCGGCCCGTAGACTTGTTCTTTACGATGTCGAGCCACAGGCTCCGAGGCACTAGGCGTCGACAGAAACCCCGGGAACTCTTCTACCAGTTGCTGCTTCTTCCGCCGAACTGCCTTCTCCAACGCACTGCTTCACCGCCCTCTCATTTTCTTCTCCCCAGTGCTCGTGCCACGAGGGTTTACCGCGTCTCTCATCTTCTTTTTTTTTTGTCTGTGTCACGGTGTCTTAACAGTCACCTGCGTTTCCTCTTCGGTCATCTGTTCACTAGGCCCGGGCTCAAAATCCCTTAGTTGTGCCGTATACTTGGCCGTGGAATTGGAGGTTTCGAAAAGACAAGACACCTCGTCCCTCGGTGACTCTTTCTCAGCGCGCTGTATTACCTCACGACCAGGTCGGCAACATTTCACACAGCATGGTGCGTTTGTTTTGGCACAGCAGTTTGGAACTGCATGCCCTGGTCTTCCAAATAAAAAGCACTTTACGGTGGCAGTTTCCCCATCTCTATCAGGTTTTCTGTTGCGAGTGTCGCTTGCCTCCAAATCTTCCTTAAAGAATAATAAATAATTCTGTTGCTGGGCATCCATAAAGATATCAGCTGCTTTTGTAGTAGCGCCCAACGTGCAACGTTCTCTCCCGCGGAGGAAAGTAACTAATTTCCTGCTGCAATCAGATAAAAATTGCTGTTTAATGACAAACTCGACGAGGCCATCGTACGTGTGGGGCAACTCCGAGAGCTCAATCCACCTATCAAAATATCCTTTAATTCTAGCTACAAACTGTGTGGCTGTCTCTCCGTTCTCTAGTTGCAACGCTCGGAAACGCTCACGATACCCTTCAGCCATGAAATGGAAACACCGCAGAAGAGCTCTCTTTACATTGGTATAATCAAGGCATTCATCAGAAGGCAATCTTACATATACCTTCAGAGCTTCTCCTGTGATGCGCATGCTCAAGGCGATTGCCCATTGTGATTTGTCCCTGCCTTGGCTAGTCCCCACACATTCAAACCTCTTGAGGTATGCGCCTAGGTCGTCTCGGGCGTCCTCAAACTACGGGAGAAACTTTCACAAATTTATTGTAGGGGAGCATCCTGCTTGTACTTCAGTTGGTTCTCCCGGTGGTGTTTCGTACGCTGGAGCTGCATCTAGCTCAGCAAGCCTTATGCGTAGCTGAAGGCTGCGTTACTCTGCTTCGGTGCCAGCTCGCTCCGAGACCGCACATTCCACCGCTATTTTCTCCTGCTCAATTGCCAGCAGATAGCGTTCCTTCGCCGCTTCACCCTCAGCTGCCCTATCATCTCGCTGACGATTCTCCTGCACTCTCCTCCACTCTCTCAACTCTGCCTCTGACAAGCCTACATGCTCCTCAAGTTCCCTTGACGTCTGCGTTTCCATAGCGTCTAAGATGTGCCTGTGCCACAGAGAACAACTTCGTCCTGTCCCGCGGATGCCAAAATGTCACAGTGTACTATCACCACCACCTGAGGTTCGAGAAATAAGGACAAAGCGGGAGTCCTCGGCAGCACACATACACACATTCAATTCGTGAAAAACAATACAACTATACATGTCACTCGTGTTCTATGCAAGAAGACGTAGTGTCACTACTTATAAACTAATCACCAGTTCACATCAAAAGAAGCAAGAAAGTCAAGGACCGCACTTCACCGTGGAGATTGGAGAGAGACACACGGAGCATTCCAGATGCGATGCCACGCAGCGTCAAGTGAGGCTCGATGCTCTGCTGGGAGTCAAACTATGGGTCGCGAACGGTTGTCATTGGGGAACCTGCGGGGACTCGCGTTCTGGTGGACTCTGGGGCGCACCGTGGACCTCTTTGCGATGTCGAGCCACAGGTTACCAGGCACCAGGCGTCGACAGAAACCCCGGGAACTCTTTTACTCGTTGCTGCTTCCTCCGCCGAACTGCCTTTTCCAACGCGCTGCTCCACCGCCCTCACGGTTTCTTCTCCCAAGTGCTCGTGGCACGAGGGTTTACCGCGTCTCTAATCTTTTCTTTTTTTTTTGTCTGTGTGACGGTGGCTTAACAGCATTGTCGTCTTTGTCGACATCCCTTCACCGGAGTCCTTACACTCAACACATGACACACACACATTGGTGCAGCCGGCCGCTTTCCTAGGAAAATGTCACAACTATAATAATATGCTGGACATAACACTGCGTATTTCCTTGCATTAAAATATCTGCATGCCAATTCCTTCTTTCTGCAGCACCGACATATCTGCAGCACCGACATACACTGTAACTCCAGTGCAGTTGTTACAATGGTTGAACAACTAATAGTTAGAACACATCAATCTTACTGTAAACAGCAGTAGCAACCATTATTGTGTTGTAAGAGTTATATTGTATGAACAATTAGGTGAATTAAGGAAAGTGTAAAGCTACGGGCTCGTTTCCTTTTGTTTCTTGAGGAATCTACCGGTTCAAAACGGCCCACACCTGATGGCTTCACGGTTATAGCACCGTTTTTTTTAGCATGCATTCGTGGGTGCCCAACCGTGACAGGTTGGACATGTGCTTGAAATCCAGTAGCTAGTAGAATGCGCCAGCAAAATTCCATAACCACTATTTCACTTAAGGATTGTGAAATACAGGACGAATAAAACTGCGAGACTATATTCCTGTTCAATGTCAATGAGCCACTTGTGCCCAAAAAGGTGTTCTATATTACGTTTCAATATCTTTCACCTTATTCTGTATGTGCGTCAAAAACTACTTTGCTTACTTCTACGTATTACTACAATGTACTATGTACCGTCCTTTTCACAAATTACTGGACGATTTCATGAAGCTTTGTACGAAGGAACAATAAACGCTCGCACTTGAAAGCCGACGAAGGCGTTAACAGATGCCGTTCGGCACAAAAGCGTTAAATAAAACTACCGTAATCTCGTTTACAGCTACCCACACCCACGCAGGCCCAAGCACGCGCGCCGTAAGTAAAAAAAAAAAATCTGGGCGAAAACGAAACCGGAAGTAGTATTGCCACAGCGCTTACTTTCGGTCCAATCGCGCGCTTGCGCACGAATAAGATCGCCAAATTCCACGCCGATATTTCGAACGACGCATCTCACGACAGTCAAATCTCGGATTTAATCAGCGAACGATTAACACAACATTCCGGGAGGCCCGGATGTGTGACGCAACCGGTCCCATCCTCGTCTCATCGGCAAGCCATCTAAAGCACGCCGCCACTTTTTGTAACTTTGTTTCTTTCATGTAGCGCGCGCTTGGCGTTCCAAGGGAACGATAAGCGACAGGACGTTAGTTGGCAACGCAGCATAGTAATAGCGAAATGGCGACGTAACGGGGCTCGGTCGCCACTCTTTAATGACAGACCTCCGCGCGCGGCTCGACTGAAATCGTAACGCCGCCCGCCCCGCTTAGCAACAACAAAAAAAAGAAACGCCAGCGACAATCGACGCGGCAGCGTAGCGAACTGGGTTTGTTTCGGAACAAATTCGCGTCCCATGTCGCACAAGCACAGTTTCCCGTGCCCGCTAAGGCGGAACTAACAGGTGTTGTTGCCATGCGAATGGAGGCACCGCCGAATGTGCGGTAGGCGAAGCAAAATGAAGCAACGCCCGCAAAGAATACATAAAGCAACGCTACAGCGGCGACGAAGCGCTCGGCCCGCCAACCAACATCTGAACAAAAAATTAGAAAAAAAAAACACGATCGAGCGTTGGTTCGAGCAAACCCAGGAGACTACCGTTTAACGCCAGCCCGCAGGCTTAACGACGAGGCGGCAAAATCGTAATTACTCTCGCGTAATATCAGGGTAAGCCTGCGTTTACGAAGTCTTCTTTTTTTTCTATTTCTCGCGTAAGAGAGAAAAAAAAAGGATGTTTCCGGAGCACGAAAAACGGGGAGGGAAGGGCCCCCACGAATTTGGGCGCACTCGATTGGCCCGCCGCCACGTTACGTCACCGTTCGCGCCAACATGGCGTAGTCAAACAATATGGCCGACATTGTTTACAAGTGCTTTTAGTACGCACATGTCCACACTTTGGAGCGTTTTTAAGGCGACACGCGAACGACGCGCGCGACCGATACTGACGCCCACGTGTCCTAGAAGAACCGCCCGGGCCGCTGCAAGCAAAACGGATGCCGCGAGAGGCCGCGTCCGCGCGACAATGCAACCGTCAAAACAAACTCGGCCCGAGCGAACGCTGCATAGATGGCCGCGCACGCGAAAAACGTCAGAACTCACCCGTCGCCGTCGGGGCATATGCCCGTCGTCTCGTCGTAGTTTGTGCAGTACACGTCGGGGCTGTAGTTGAAGGTGCCGTCCCGCGCGAGCCGTATCGGTCTTCTGCGCCGTTGGTTCTTGAAGTGCCAGTGAAAGCATGTGAACGGCTTGTGCTGCGTGCACTTGTGCTGTACGAACAGCGGGCACTGCTCGACACGGAACTCCTTCAAGTAGCTGAAAACACCCGAGAGAGACGGCTCGGCGTGAACACGCGGCGCTCCAGGGGTCGTGCGGACTCCGTCAGAGCCCTGACAAGGCGTGGAACTTACTTGTAATGGTTTGGCTTCTCCGTTTGTGTAGGCAGCGCAGCCTTCTGATCAGCAGTCGACGGCATTTTGGATGCCTCTTGCCAGCCCGCGCACTCGGGTTGCGCATGTGACGTCAGGCTCGAAAGTGCCGCCATTGGTCGGATCGCGTCACGTGGGCGCGTTTATTCGTATTTTTTGGTTGGTTTCGCATGGCATTTACACACATACTGGGTGGCAGTGGCTTTTCGCCGTGTTCCGCGTTGTCCCACGCAGAGGAAAAGTGCACTGCCTGCCATGCCAGGCCATCACGTCCCGTACGGAGTGGATTGGCACGTTGGTGGGGACACGTCACGAGCGGTGTGAAGGCGGCTTGCGTGCCTCACCTCTGACGATGGCCAAACAGCGGCCGACATGTCACCTGTCAAGTCACCCAGCTGATTTCAAGTGCCCGGCCCATCGGCATGTTTGTGCGCCATTCCTGGAATTTCTTTCGAGCGACCCGTGCGAATGTCCGCGAGATCGATCGACGCGTATCGACTTTGCTGTCTGCGAGAGACCGGTAACGATGCTTAAGTACAATACGAAATACATTACCACCGTTTTTACGTGGTTCCAAACGGGGGCACGACACGGTAGCGTCCTAGCGAATGCATCTCGTACGAGCTGCAGATAGGAGTACGTGTTTTCCATCCTCTTTTTCTTTTCGAGACCGATTTTGTGCAACAGGTAGCGTGTGGCATCTTGGCTCGATGTCACCCCCCCCCCCCCCGGGGGCTTCTAGTGCATGCAGAATATTTTGCGTTTTATTTTATTTTTCATTTGCCTCTCTAAATGACAGCAGACTCGTGTGTTGACTCCCTCGTAAACAGCATCAGTTCAGCTGGCGTTTGATCTTGCCAACTCCGAATTCTCAACATGACCTCCGAAAATCTTATCACTTTCCGTTGCAAATTTAATGTCCGTGAATAATTTTTTATCCAGTCAGCTTGCGCGAGATTGTCTGAACGCTGACACATTTACATGAGGCACGTCGTAGTCGGGTGAACTTGGCTCCAGATTAATTTTTGACCACCTGGGTTTCTTTAGCGTGCACCAACTGCTCACTACACAATTTTTTTTTTTTTTGTATTCCGTCGAACCCGCGACCTTCCTCACACGCCATGGTTCGGCCATTGTACGTACATGAGCGAACTGAAAGTTAAACACCTTGCTTCCGCTTTTTTTAGAGCCTAATAACTTGTAGTTAAACACATGAGTAGCGAAGTCGTTTGTAGCTGTGTGCCCATTGCATAAAGATGAAAAATTCTTATGTGATTCTTAAAGAGAAAAGTGAACACCGTAACTGTCTACATCAGAGTGCGACACCTCAACAGTAGCTCGCGAGGGATGGGGGTAAGGAGGGATTAAAAGGATAGGATTAAAAGGTAAATAGATTAGGAGAGGAAGGAGAGAGCGAGGCGCAGGGACAGCGAATGACGGAAGTAAACAAGAGCTAGGAAAAATGGACACGGTCGCAGGAGTCCGAGGACGGGCACCACTCAGCAAAGCTATTGTCGGCGGCAGGAGATGGCGTAGGGCGAGTCAGTCGGCCAGAGCTGCGCTGTCGTCGGAGATCGCGTGGGCACAACTGGTCGGCACTAAAATCGAGAGAGCCAGCCGATGAAAAATTCTTGAATAACATGTGTACCTGGAGCCATAGTTTCCCAATAATACGCTAGAGGGAAATATGACAATGGAATCTGCACAGCATGGCGCTTCAGTCGCCATAGAAATCACGGGTAGTGCACGGATTTGTCCGATACCATTGTCACACAGTCACCTTTGTGATCACTATTGGGCCCGATCCCGGTTCGGCTTCTTTACGTGAGATGCGTGTGGGAGCCAATCATTTGTTCATAGGTCTCATCCCGATTTGGCTTAACTAGCATTGGCAGTGCATCGTCAGACATTGGTACAAGCTTCGTTTGCTCGACTCCGCGTGGCCTAGAGCTAATTGGTCACAAGGCAACGTTCGGCAATTCTATTTCGCCACCTTAACCTTTTTAGGCTCAACGATGCAAATCCGCGCACGAAGTGCACAGTGATGCATTAGTCTTTTATTTGAAACAAATGCCAAAACACAAACAAAGTCGTAAGCACGAAGATTAGGCAAATCTGTCTACAACCCGTCATTTCCATGTCCACTCTACGATTGCAGCGCCACAATTCTCTTTAGTAAGTATTGTAGGAAACTGTGGCTGAAGCCGACATTTGGACAACTGTTCTTGTCTCTTTCAAAGGTATCAGCTACTTGCTGTCTTGCAAAAAACAGGAGCACTAGTCAAAATGTTCGCTCCAGCAACAGCCTTTTTCAAGAACTTTTCATCTCTTAATTTAGCCTTCATTTTCTCGTGAACTTCCTTGTTTGGATTTCTGTTGAAATAAAAGACATTACACATGTTTATAGGTCGGTTGTATCGGCATTTATTTTACTTGTTCAAACATTTCTTAGTCAAATTAATTTTTTTTTACATCTTGTACGTGAAGATGACGAAATAAGAAACACTGTCAACATACGATGTGTCAATAAAACAAATGTTCTGGTAACGCATCACATACACATCACGCATTCACTACGCTTTATCTACACAGTTAATTATTGATTATCGCTATTATGCAGACGTTTGGAGCTTAACGTCAGAGGAATTCGTCGAGGCGTTGAGCAGAGCCTTTTGGCGTAGCTTCTTTGCCGTCTTCTCTTGCATCTCTTCGTAGTGTTCGGCGAATAGACTTTTCAATGCTGGGAAAAGCAGTGGAAGCACGGGCAAATCGCTCGGCCGCACCTGAAACGGTAAGCACGTCACGAAACATTTGCAGCGCCGGGTCTAGAACTTCACCCTTCAATGTGGCATCCTGTAATCGCAGCAATGAGCGGCGCAAGAAAAAGCCATACAGAGACAAAACAGGAGAAGCGCGACGAGTGTTGGAAGAGACACACATACGGAAGATTCTGGGAGCTTGAGTCGTGCGACTAGAAATCTGCGATATTGGTGGTGTTGTCACAGATGTTGGGTCACTTTGAATACTCTCAGGGCATCTTTGTCATCATCTTTTGTCGTGTGGCTCTTAAGTACAACAATGGGTACATGTAATTATGCTTGCACCTTAAAACAAGCAATATTTTGCTTAGGAATAAGGTTTGTACTGAAGTCAGAAATGTCTCCCTGCCAGAATGGCTACGTGTAGCGCTGATCGGCATTCCCAAGTTTAAATGCGCACATATGCCCGATCAAGTGAACAGGAGCGTCACTGCCGCCATAGCTCGATCAGTAGAACATTGGACGGGTTACAGCTTTAGTCCTTGCCGACGGCACGTTGCCTTTCATCCACCATAATTTCTTCACATTTATGTCACAATTACTATACCTAACATCCCCAATAGTTTCCTTAATTACAAGTTGGTATTTATAATTACTAGTCAAAAAGAGCCAAAAATGTCAACCAAGTCTAGTCTAATGCAAACCTAAGCCTCTACAATTCAGGAAGAGAGCCAAATACAGACATGTCCAGCACACAAGTGTTTCCCTTTAACAGTAAACCTGTCTGCACATGTGTTAAAATTGTGACAAATTTCACAGCAATGCTATGCTATATACATGACCATTCTCCGGTACAGAGTTCCTGTCAATTTTTTCCCACATTTCACAGGTTTTATTGATTAAAACTGCCAAAACTGTTGGTTGTTTCTAAGTACGAAAGGGCCTCAATGATATGTTCCCGTTTTGTACGACTCCGCAGTACTGATTTTCACAGTATCGTTATCAAACAAAAGGGCATGATGCTTTAGTGAATTCACATTGTGTGCTCGTTCAGGTTCCTGTATCACTTCAAGGTGTACTTATGCAAAATTTCGCGGCCGAGATAGGCTGTGGGATCGATTCCTGTGAACATGCGCGTATAATCTGCGAAATATGAACAGTGAATGTAGCTTGGAAAGTACTTTAAATTGATTTTAAAGTTTGCGGGAGCTATTGTCTCCACCGCTTTGATGACAGCTTCAAAGATGACCCTTGGGGACCCCCTACTTTCCTCACGTGACCACGCTACAGGAAGTTATGACGACGTCGTAAACGCCATTTTAAAGACAATAGTCTTTTTTGGGGACCTTTGACAAAAAAATTTTGGTCTGTCTGTCTGTACACTTGTCTATTTGTCCGTCCCGTCGATACCTCAAACGGCATTAAACGGCCAACCCCATTCGCAGCGCCCACCAATATTGCTCAAGGTTTAGCGTTCATAGTTGCGCAATTGTCAATTAATAAAGCAAATATTGCGCATATCTGAGGCGCCATAACAACACGGCTTTGTTTTGTATGTCTGCCTTTATACTAGAAGGTGCACACACAAGTAACTCTTAAGGACTGTAGCGTTTATCGCACTGCGCTGAGAGTGCAACGCGATGCTCAAGAAGGTGTTTCCAACGCTTTGCTACAACGACACAATGGTGGCACCTGCCCGTCACTTTGCATTCTACTCCTTATCAACTCCGAGACTGGCGCGCATCTTTCTCCGCGGTCGCGCACGCCTTTGTTTTCGGAGATAACTGCCAGATGGCACTCGTATCTAACGTGCCTAGATGCGCTTGTTTGCCTCCGCCACATGCTCGAGGCACTCCAACACAGCGCCTTCAGAATACCATTCATCGATTTTCTTGCGCAGAACATCAAATAAATGTTTTGTTCACTCTCTCCAGCCGCAAGACTATCATCTTTCGACGACATTTACAATGTAACATGTATATTCGGGCCAATTTTTTCTTTGGTTGTGTTTGTTCAAGCAGACCATTACTCAGCAGCTGCTCGCAAGTCCGTGGCCGCGGTGCATGAGTTGGAAAGTTTTTTGTTTGATGACTTTCCTGTCCAGTTTCCCATCCGTAAAAGCTTCTTGATGCGATCCGCGCGGAATTCGTCACAGTTCTGTGTGCTGACATGGTCGAGCGCGGCCCACGCTAGGTGGCGATAGTTGCACCCGGCGCCTTGTTGTTCTTGAAACTAGAACTGACACAGGTCAGTAATAATGAGCCTATAATTAATGATCTGCCGCACGCTGCAGAAAAGGGTGTGTCATGTGATGACTGACAGGCTCCCAAAAACACATTGCAGCAAAAAAAAAAAACGCGACGCCAAAATTTTTTCTGTCGGTACCTTAAGGGGCCTGGCTTGTTCATTCATATCATGTGGCGGGATCAAACTCACAGTAAAGCGCTCAATGGGCCATAACAGGGCTAGCGACGCTCAAACCTGAGTTAAAAAAAACAAACAAGGTCTAAGACAATACAATTAACAGGAATAGCCAGGAAGTTATCAAACTAATTAACCTAAAATCGCTAAAATGTTTCGGAAACATGCGGCTGACTCAAGACAGGCCGCCACTGCCTAACCAAGCAAGTGCTGCTCCCCCTGTGTTTCTTTGTGACTACTTTTGATAGGGGAACACAACCGGATAGAACATGCTGCAGACGATGCTAATCTCAACGGCCGTAACAAACAGAAAGTCGGTGAAGTGCAGCAGAAAGTTGCACACATATTGCGCTCCCAGTTTGTGAATCTGCCTAACAAGATACTACTTGTGCCAGGGAAAGATCGGCGTCATTGGCACTTTGGTGAAGCGAGCAGTGGAAACTCGACGAACGAGAATCGCTGTGTGCCCTTACGATGCAGTTCCTCGGGTTTCACAGTAGTCGAGCTACTATACGTTTTTTTTGTTGTTGTTTTTTTCTTTATTAACGCTTGTGGGGGTGCTGACACCCCTGGTAAAGTAGTTTGCGCTGCGTGGCGCACGTGTCTCGCACAGAAGCCGTATTTCGGGGATGAAAAACCGCCGGGCAATAGATGGCGTTGTGTTCGCGTTGAGTACCACTGTTGGTAGAGTGGTAGCGCCGGTGGGGACCCCTGGCGGAAGCGAGCCTTGGGGGCGGGCGAGGGTTGAGCGAGTCTCTTCTGCGCATGGCGGTTGCCGTGAGCGTTTGTCTCTAGAATGGGTCCTCGGGGTGGGGCACCGTGGGCCTACGTGCCGGGGGGGGTCCACGTAGTAAGTCAAGCGTTGGCGACGTCGCCTTTTGTGTGCTCTTGCGTTATGTTGTTTGAGTGTTTGGTAATTTTGTGTAATGATGACTTAGCGTGTTGATAACGCTTTATGTACCGATTCGGCAGATGATGTCGTTGTCTAAATTAGTTAAAGAATGTATGTATGCTATTTTGTTTGTACCGACCGCGTCTCCTGTGTCTGTTCACTCCAAGAGCGTGGCGCTCGCTCGCCAATTCGAGATCCCGCACGCTTGAACGAGATTCTACTGCAACTTACATATGTGGAGCAGCCTTTCTAACTTTACAAGATGAAATGATGTTTTGTATTCAGGTGTGGAGTTCACTGCATTTTGCGGAGACAACTAGACGCAAAAGGACGAGCAGCCGACATTCTGAAACAATGAGCTCTGTCACTTGTAGAGATGATGCGACACTTTACTTCGTTATGGAATGCAGAAATTGCTGTGCTCACCAGCATATGGTCAAAAGCGCAGCCCACAGTGCCGTGGAACTTGTCTGAGATGAGGGGCAGCTTGGCGTAGCGCTGGCTGAAGTGGGTCAGCAGGGTGAACTTGGCTCCCATTCGCTCGCCAACCTCGATCGCCTGGCTCGTTGTGCTGCGTGAACAAAGCAACGTTCAGTCGGGTTTCGTAATAAGTTGCGCTCGTCATCATTCACAGCATGCTCTTTGTCCATTCCAAGACGGTGACCTCTCCGACAAATCTTATTCGGAGGGGCAGAAACTCGAAGCGTGTGTGCCACGCGTGCCTCGACATGTCCACTCTTGTCTTGCTACTCTTGCGGCACCGCCCATGTGGACAGTGCGCCGCTGCCTGCCGTGCGGAGGCACCGATCGGCGAGATGCCACCGTGGCAAGCTTCTCCGTCAGTGCGCACGTACCTTATCTCTGCCACGGTGGTGTGGTGGTTATAGCGCCTAACTTCGGACCCAAAGATCATAGGATCAAGTGCCGGCTGCGGTGGCCGGATTTCAATGGTGTGCTTCAATTTAGGTGCGTGTTGAAGAGCCCCAGGTAGGAGAAATTTTCGCAGCCCAACTCCACGGTGTCTTTCATCGTCATATTGTGCTTTTGGGACGTAAAATCCCAACGATTATTATATTACGGATCCACTATGTCTCGCAACCCATTCCATCACTCCAACTAACCAGCAGTTACCTGTTGTATGCACTAATTGACCTGCAAGCTTCATTTTCTTTTTCTCTCTTTACATCAAATACAGTGTTGGCCACTCCTTGGCGCTCTCTGACCCCTCACTGCTGTCTTAACGTCTCGTAATGTTATACATACTGTATTACATTGCATCATTTGCTGAGTAGTCCTTAGCGTCTTCTGAGCTTTTTTTGCTACTCTCCAAGTTTGTGCCTCATCATGATCAATAGCTTATCGCTATCCCTGAAAGAAAACTACAGTACAATCTTGTTAAAAAGAACCAGAAAACGAATTGTTTCCCACCGAACTGCACGTAACGCAGCACTTGCCACTTCACAGTGTGTCCTTTGCCTGCCTCGCTATTTTGCCATTATTCATGGACTCTCTTAAAGGGATCCATTACCAATTTTTATGGCACCCATTTTTTTTTTTCTTTAACGCAACGGAAAGCTTAGTGGTCAGAGGTCTAGTCATAGAACAGTATGCTTCGTGATTCTTCCGTTTAACACCAGTCCTATTAACTGAAAGATGACCGTGGTGTCAGAACTCGTCTGAAACCGATTCGGGTTACGAGGAACTTCTGTGCTAGCAATGCAAAGAAATGCTCTTCGAGACATGTTAGCGTTTTTATTAAGGACTGCTTCATCAAATAAAAGATTGCGCTCACTACAACCAAGTCAAGAATTACAAACAATCAACGAAAGAGTTAGCCACAAATTCAGAGTGGCAGAGTCACCAATTATCCACTTTTTTTGGAGTCCAAACTCATTGAGAGCTCCTAAATCTCTTCATCCAACGAATAGTGCAAATGTGATACGCTGACTTGTCATCGCTGCACCTCTCGGATGCTGGCAAAGAAAGGCAAGCCGGCACACTCGTAAAAACACGGGTGCTGTTTCTCATGATAGTTTTACTACAAGTTACTATCACGCTTGCATGTCCAAACAAGAGGTGTCCCTTTGAGCGGCAAGAGGCAATTTAATGAGGCAAAGCCAGTGTGCTACGAATTGCCAGTTTTCGGGAGTGTGTGGCCGCTTGAGCTTTCTTAGGATCGGCAGCGAGAGAGTCGACTCCCTGTAGCGAAACTGCACTGCTTAAATCTGTGCAGTAAATTCACCTGTGAGTCTTGATAACAGCTTCCTCGGCCAAGTCGTCCTCCATCGTTGCCTCGTGAATGAGAATGTCACTTCCCTTCCCTGCAAAAGCAGAACCAGGACACGAAACAAACATGATAAACACATACATAAAGCTAGCTTTGAGAACATCGGAAAGAAAACAGTGCATCAGCAAAAATGCTAAATGCGTCCCCATGCATCGTGATTTGCCTTATCTTCAAAGGCATTCTCGTGCAAGCCACAATACCTCTGCTGTGTGCGCTAAAAAATATAGTGCCAATGTAATTCCACACCAGTACTCAACTTCTAACCATATTTAATTATTAAGTATTTTACTCTCATGCGAGGGCTGCATGAAGTCACCGGCGACACAGCTGAGTTCTTGGGACAATATGTTTGAATACGTTGACATCTGCAAATCGCATTCATGAGGGATAGGACAATACAAGATGGGCCATTTATATTTACCTACTTTTGACACCAAGTCTCTATTCATTTATCTGTTCCAGCTCCTGCCTGATCGGCCAGCAAGCCCGACCTGTTCTGACCAAGTGGAAGATTACTTGTTCCATAAATTTACTGAATGATGTCAATACTGCTGGTAAAGGTGTCGCACCTCACTCGCATGAGATGGAAACACTTCTGCTGATTGCCATCGTGCTCACCCACGGTTCAATTTCGCATCGGCAGTTGGCTACACATTCCAAGAACTGCAGAACCCAGCCCCGATCATTGAATTTCATTTAGATCAAATTCCATCACTAAAGACTCTAACATGACCAAAGCAAGTGTCGAAAGCTAAGCTTCATGCTTCGTTTTCGTCACTGTTGATCGGGGCTTCTTAGTTACTCAATTTAACCATCAGATTTTCACAAAACGCAAAAAAAAGTGAGCCCACTGACCGGCTTCGATAAGGGCGTCGCATGGCATGGTGTCGCCGGAGTACGTCAACTTCCAGCCCGTCTCTGCGGTGATTGTGACACCGTAGGCATTCTTGCAATGCAGAACCAACACAGTGCTGAACTGCACATGTGAACAAAGGAAGAGGCAAAAAAATATAGTAAAAATCAAAAGTTAGCAAACCTCATCATGATAATATCCATCCGACACAAGAATAGCTTCAATGTAAACAAGTACTAAGGGGCACCGTGTCAGAGGGGTTATGAAGAGAAAACGATGCTGCCTGGTTATTATTTTTGCCGTTTCAGTAAGCATCGGGTATGTCAAGTCCTAAATATTTCTGCACAATATTTAGCCTCTATTTAATAATAGTCTATAGTTAATAACGCCCGTTTGAAATCCTAGCATTCTTGCGCTCCTGAAATGACAATGCAGCCCCACTTGCCACCATAAGCGCTAACAAGACATCATTTTAAGGCATTTGAAATCGTAAGTGGATCATAAACCTTGGTTTGCACTCAAATAATAGATTTATATGAAATCCAGGAAGTAATACGCTCATACCTCGTTATAACGAAGATGCACCTTACACAAAAATAAGTTCATTGTATTTGACATTTTGTTTAAATGTATATTCCTAAAACAGCATCTATTACAAAAGTTACTCTTCATTTACTTCGTTATAACTAATATTTTATTGTTCACAGATTGTTATATCGAGGTTTGAGTGTACAGAAATTTTTTATTTCACAGTAGTGCTTAAAGTCCAAAAGCCGGTGGTATTTTAACTTTAATGGAGAAACATGAGAGGCGTGTGATGGCAGCTTGTCTAGGCCCCTTCAATGGAAGGCAATATACGAGGGAAAATGCAACATATGCTCATTTGATAATTTTGTATCAAATAAAATTGTCCTCACATGTATTAGGACCCTGTGCACGCTATCTTTCGTCCTATTTCAAGGCAGAAAATTATGAATACTTTCCCCGACACAACTTATACATGGTTTGCAGAGCAGTGAAAAACTTCTCTTGCTCTTCACATGTTCAGAAATCTATTCATTCCACAAGAAACCACGCAAAAGCAATGCACATGCTCGAACAAAAAGAACAAAAGTTCTCGCAATCTACAAGCTGCCTTGGAAGGAAACACTGCCTGCATCACTGCAAGAAAAAAAAAAGGGCGGGGAGAAACTCACGTCTTTAAGCTTTAATTTCTGCAGCAACTCCAACTTCTCAGGAGACGGCGACTCTTGGTCGTAGAGCAACGACGCGTTGTCTACATACCTTGGTGAGAAAGGACAGGAATGAAAAATAATGATGCACAGTACGTTGTAGCACCTCAGGAAGAATCTCATTACAGGTCAAAATCATCTTCAACAAGAAAGATGCTACAATCAAACCTGCATATACTGAGCCCGCATATAATGAATCAATACTGTCTTTATTACACAGTTGTAAAATTCTGTTGAAGATACTTTTAACACATAAAATATACATTGAATTACCTAATTATACAGAACTTTTTTATGATCCCCTTCAGGCTTAACATATCTGGGTCCGACTGTATAATACATCAAACAGCACTGGCTGATATGCCTTTTCGTACATCGTATTCCCTACAACCATTTTCTAGCTCACATGGTAAGTTTACTCAGCTCCTACCATGCGTCCTTCAACTTGGATCTCCACAATGTGAATCTGCTACAGACTGGGGTGCCAAGAAGCAAACTGAAAGCATAGCACGTTAGAACTTCTCCTGTCATATACTATAGCCACTCGCCAACCCAGCCAATGTAGCCAACAGCGCTTTTCCCAGTTTTCTTACATACTGCTAGTTGCTCCGAACGCTTACAATCGCATTTAGCATGTGAAATTTTGCATTCAGCCCATTTTGTACCTGCACTATCATTGCATGGTGCTAAAACAGACGAGTTTTTTTTTTTAAATGTACACAGGTGCTTGTTACAATAGTTGTTTAAAAAATAATTAGCTAATAACCGAAAATAAGCAGCTCACCTGAAAAGCTCCATCACCGTGTCGAAAGCCCGGCTGCAACGGCTCATCCATGGCACCATGAACCTAGGGGCCACCACAAGAAGAGGCTCGTACGGGACGCCCAGTATTTCAAAAGCAGATTGTCTTTCTTTCAATACCTTGACCAAACCCTGCAAAAGATTGTAAGAAAAGCATTAGCTCACTACTTGCGTTTAATACTTCATGGTGACAACGTTGCAAAACCCTAAATGTTCCTGTAACAATAACAGGCTGTTAGATCAGAGAATGACGTCTGTGGCGAATCCACAGGAGAGGGCGGTAGTGCAAATTTCCCCCACCCCCTCCAAAGTCTGTCAGCACTCTCCCTACTTCTGTGCGCTTGTAGTCACTCATTTCAAGAAGAAGGGGGGGGAGGGGGGTCGTTTGAAGTAATATTGGAGAGGAGGGTGTGGTGATGACTTTGTTTTTGTTAGCAGAAAAACCCCTTCAAAGCATAAATACTGTACCGGTGCACATCTGCGCCAGCTCGATGCCAGTGAGAGAAAAGACGACGATGTCCGTGTGTCGCGCGCTCAGCCTCTTGTTTTCCGTGCTGCAGCTGTTTTGCTTGCCATCGCGCGTCTCTTGCTGAAGCTCTTCCGAAGAACACGCTCATTGCAATATTCTCAATGTGTGCTCCCAGTGGCTTCGCTGTACGTTGTAAGGGTGGTGACGTTGTAAGGGTGGTGACACCCCTTGTAAAGTTGTTTGTGCCTCGTGACGCACGTGTCTCGCACAGAAGCCGCATTCAAGGGTCGCAACTATCGCACACTAGGTGGCGTTGTGTTCGCGAGCGTAGATCACCGCTATCATCATCAAAGTTAGAGCGGTAGTGCCGGCAGTCAAGCCTTGGTGGCGGCAGAGAGAGTTGAGCGAGTCTCTATTTCTGGTGGCATCTGGCACGAACGCTTGTCTTTGGCGGTGTGTCCCCGGTGCACAGCACCGTGGGCCGTCTGCCGGGGGCCACTGTGGTGAGTCAGGCATTAGCGACACCGCCTTGTTTGTCATGTTGTTGTTGAGCGCTGTTTAATATTGTGTAAGGATGTTTTAGCGTGGTGATCACAACTCATGTTATAATAATTCGGCTGACGATATCGTCGTTCTAAAAGTAGTTAAATAAATGTATATTGTTTGGCTTGGTTCGTTCAGACCACGTCTGCTTTGTCCGTTCACTCGAAGAGCGTGGCGTTCTGTTTGCCATTTCGAGACCCCACAACGTGGACTACAAGTGCTGAAGTGAGGGAAATGGGGGTGCTGACGTAGACCTTGGGGAGGATTGCCCCTATCGTCCCCCTTCTGGATCCACCACTGTGATGAACACGCCCCCCTCTCCAATGTTACTCCAGACGACCGCCCCCACTAAAATGTGGGGCTGGATCTGCCCCTGTATGACATGCCAAATGCATGCAAGCAAACAGCACTGTCAATGACGCATTGTTGCATAGCACACAGTAAACTATGGTTGATAGGTTTTGAGTTTGCATCTAAATCAATCGTAGCTTAACCCTTCGTAACAGTAAGAGCCTCTCTCACCAAGCCCCACTTCAATTTGGGTTATGCACCGTAACTTGCAAGGTACTCTCTAGAAAAATCTCTCGAATAGAAGACAATGTTATGTTGTCATGACACCAGGAGGCACACTTCCCTCAATGTCAATGCTTTCATATTCTACCTCAACTAGCTTTCCTTGGTAACATGGCATCCACAGCTACCACACCGCAGCTGAAAAACCATATAATGTAATGTCACGACTAAGAAGCCCCTGCTATCTATTTTTTTGCTTCCTCCGTTTGCAGTCCTTATGCAGACCACAACCCTGGTACTATTGCGCATTTTACGTGAGAAGATTCACCAAGGTCACATGCAATCACGGCCAACATCGCAGGCATTAAATCTTGCATAAGCTGCATAAGAACATCTGTGTGTGCAATTATGGCTCTCTGGCTGGAATGGGACCGCTAGAGAAGAAAGGCACGTGGGCTTGTGCCAGAAATTGCGTTCAGCGCTCAGGAGGTAAGACAAGTATGGAATCAGACGAAACACTGGCTCTTGTGGTAGAGCGCGTGCCTCCATGCTTCCTTTTTCTTGACAGTAGGACGGCCAGTCTGGCAGCGAGGATAAACCAGTCTCTCTGGAGAGGCCCTGTAGCCTCTTTCAGAGGGCTATTAACTATGCTGTTAGCATGCAATATCCCCCCCTCCCCCTTCCAAGCTCGTGGGACAGGTTACTTTTCCTCGGTATGGAAAACAACCTCCGATTGGAAGAGGGAAACCGGAGGTGTGGAATAAACTGACGAGTGGACAGGGTGACAGTCTCTCTTGTACCAACCAGCGGCCACAGACGCTTCACGTCCGTGACCTCCGTAAGCCACGACCGTCAACTAAGAGTAAGCCATGCCGTTTGTTCTCAGCGGACTATCCCTCGACGCAACGTTTGCGCGTTCATGCCATCATAGCAATGAAGTGTAGTTTTGTTATCTAGCCTGTTGCCTTATTCGTCCAAACCCATCGTAACTGCGATAACTCGAGCTACGGGAAGGGGCCGTTGATTACGTTCAATGGTGCGACTGTGTACAGCTGGACCTGGAGCGAGGCTTCAGCATCAGTCGTGCATATAGCGAACCCCCTTCGCTCTCAAATAAAACTTATTTTAAAAAGCAAGAAGAAAGAACAAAAACCAGATTATCATCAAAATTAGTGCACTTTTTATATCTTGTTTTACAAAATAAACTTCACTTGAGAGCCTAAGCTGTTCTTGCTGTTTTTCCTACTTTGTCAGACTCGTGAGCACTACGGGAAATTTCGTCAACACCAACCAACTGGCTCTGCTAATTACCGTAATTTCGTTTGAAATTTTGGCTCTTTTTTTTTGCACGAAACTGTGCCAAGTGGTACTGCCTGTGCTAATGGTGCGACAAGAAAGAGAAGGCGTTCCACTTTTATACCATGGATGAAAAGGCGGTTGGTTGACTCACCAAGTGATGGTCAGCGTGGAGGTGCGAGACAAAGACGCAGCTGAGTCGAGTCAGCACATGCCTGGCCCGCTCGAGGCCGTAAAACCTAACCAGCTGATTATATGTGCCTTCGCCACAGTCGAGTAGCACGGTCATGTCTTCGCTGAAATCACAAACAAAAGAGAACACGGTAAATGAGGCAGAAGTTCAGGCAAAGATGGAAGCGTCAAGCAATAAAAAAACGTCAAATGCCAGATGTCACTGTAGAGAACGTTTCTACAAGCAGTCACATTTTCTTTTAGCAGGGGTTTATGCCTTGAAGAAAACATGATTGCATGATGAAAGAGCTCCAGCAACACCCTGTTGTTCGAGGATTATTCAACACAGTAACATAAGTTATTCAGCTCAATTTATTCAACATAGATTAACTGTAAGAACAGCATTACATATTGTAACTATAAAAACACCTGCAGATCATCTGCAAAAACGGTATAAACGTGAAACTGTTGATTAACTGTAAAAAACAGTAACTGTATGAACAGATTAATAGTGTGAATGCATTTCATAGCACTATTTAGGCAAGTCATATCTGCGCGAACAGAGCACAATATTCTTCATCCCAGAACACAGACACACCTGACATTGATGAGAATGGCACTGACGTTGCGGTCTTTTCCGGGAATCGCGGACGCCGTGCCGAGGAAAAGAATTTCTGGGTGAGAGGGCTTGCCTACAAAAAAAGCAACAACGTTTTCAGTTGTGTTTAAAAGATGTTCGGTCATCGGCAGTCATCAGTTAACACTTGTGGAAGCGACGTTTACCAACGGAAAGCGTAATAAATGCAGTGGGAAAACTAATTAGCAACTACTAGAACCTAGAACTCCTATTAATTTTCACAAGGAAACTTCCACTCCTAAACCCCACGAAAACCTGGACTTGGCATTGAATCAAATATCGACAAACAGCATACCGAATCCAACAGACAGTCATTAGACAACGGGATATGGATTACAACTGTTGTAAGAGAATGACCCACCCATAAGACTGTCTAAAAATGATGCTTTATAAGAGAACGTCAACAGATATTGTTAGGTGGTTGGGACGGTGCGAAAATCTACAGCCAGGCTGGGAAGTGCGGAACTATTTAGTGAGCAAAATTATGCCTCAAGTAAAGGTACAAGCCATTCATGCTGTGCACTGATACTGACATCAACTTGTCGACTGTTGAGTAATCTGATCAGTGGTAAGGTGCGTCGATATTAATACAGGAGGCCTTGAAAATTTCAGCCTCATCACCAGTGGGCGCGCTAGCTTCGGAATAACGTTTACATTGTGTGCTCGAGCTCGAACCAATTTAAAATATTCGGGAATGTTCAGCATTCGAACGCGACGCATATAAGGCCGCTGCACGTGTAGCTGTTTAGTTTCACAAAACGATAAAAGGAACAGCGAGGAAACGTCCGTCACTTGCTGGAGGCAACAGGCACGCACAACGTGCGAAATTAAGAGCTGCGGCTAATAACATAACGCTTACCAGCTGCTTCGTCTTTCTTCAATGCAGCGGCAGCCTTCAACTCCTCTAGCTTCTCGGTGAAGCCATAACTGGAGTGGGCTTCCTGCACATAAGCCTCAGGGTCGACGCAGACGACAGAGTCCCTGAAGTCATGAATAACAAAGAACACAGGAGCCGTTCCAACAGATGTAGGCACCGAAAACAGAATGAGCAGCTTATGCCTGCTGCTGCTGAATTATGAAACACACTACACCAAAAATATCGCGGGAAATTTAAATACTTGCGACCATGTTTTTTCAAACCCTTAATCTAGCATTACTGCACTGATACTTCGTGCCTGCCACCTGTACAACCTTCATGTTTCAGTTTCGAGATCACGTATATTGTATTTATAAAAATGAAATTGCCATTTTGTAATAATGACCCTAGCATTCATCAACTATCGTTAATAATTACTATAGCATGACTTAGCCCTCCCTTTTTATGTAAAAGTACCCTGAAAGGGCTCTTTAAGGGGACAATAAATGATGATGCTCTTCCACCTGTATTTATGTTATGACTGTGCACTGGACATTGCATTAGAGAAGTATGCCTTTACGGAAGTGCCTCAATCTTAAAGCAGTGACAAAAAATCCAGCGAGTTTGCCTCCTACTCCAAGGATGAATCAAACAGAATGTATGTGGATCGCAACAAAAAAAGCACTGTACAAATCGGGTAATTAATTGTTCAAGGGAACACTCTAATGAGCAGGTGAAACAACACAGGCCGCATGTGCTGACTGTAAGTACATTAATTCACGACACATTGTCGAAATAAAAAAAAAGTGTCATTGCAGTAGGAACAATACAACTAGAGTGCTGAGACAGGAGAAAGAATGTTTGACATACAAAGACACAATGGCTTTGTCAGCTACAAGCACTTGATGGTTACCAGACGACAAGAATTCATAAGAACAAACTGACAAGCTATTTGGTAGTGCATTGTTCGGAACAGTAGTGCAAGGATGCAGGCAGCGACAGATCAAAATAGCACACAGTGACAAGAATTTACACTTCCATTTCAATTCTTGAACAAAAAATGAATGAGAATTGCAGGAAGCAAGGCTACGTTCCCCTAATAAGCATTTACCGTTTTTCTCGAACCACTCTGTGACCTCAAATTTGGTTAGTAATCCACATTTTACTGGTCTTGTACAATCCTAATTGGTTACCACGGTACCTAAAATATGTGCGAGGCTTACCTCTGAAGTCCATGAAATGGTCGAAGCTTGTACCTTGACAACGTTTCACTTACAACGCAATTGAGTTCGGCAAGCTCCTTCGGGAGACCAGAAGACTCCTAAAAATAAAATAAATTAATCGTGAGATAGCCAACCCCTCGGAGTTCCTACACATGCCACATTGTACCGAGACAAAAAGATCCATCCAGACTCTCCTAGTCACGTCACAAAACCACGTCCCAGTCGGTCACAAAGCCACATATGATCATGTACAGCTAGTCAAGTGACACGTTCCTGCCGTTGACTACACAGCAATCACTTATGTGACTGAAACAGCTAGTCGCGTGACAAGTTCCAAAATATCGATCTAGAATCTCTGTGAAATGGCATGTAAACGCTCTCGCTTGACTCTTTTGGGACCACCCTGCAGAGCGAGATCATATATGAACGACAACTTTTTGCACGCTGCCCAGTTAAAATTTTCAAGCATTTTTACATGTACTGCTATTTCGGATGTAGTTTCGTCACTAGACCATCAGTTTCGGCATAGTTTGTGATTTTTGCAGACTACGGCAATACGTGAGGGATATTTGTAGGTTTTATTTATTATTTACAACTCGGATTTTATATCCGAAAGCCGTTCGGGGTAAAGGTCAATTGCTACCTATCGCTACCTATCGGTAGTTGAGGCTCCCGAGAACACGCAAGCTAAATGTAATAGCACCGGCCTGGAATTTGCAATAAATTCTCAAAGCCGGCTAAAAATCACTTTCTCTCGACAGACGGCGCTGCAGGCTGAAAAGTTGCTGCGTCACGGGTCAAAGCGTCGTCATTGGCTGATTTGAGCATGGCACACTTGGGAGTTACTGGGGCCGCGACCAGTCTATGCGTTCTAAAGCTGCGCATTCAAAGATAAAAAAAGAGAGATAAAGTTCTCAAGGTCAAAAGGCATGCGTGACGTATTTTCTTCCCCCATGCCATTCCTCCCCTGCTTAGATTCCAGCGCTTTTGTTGGCCTGATAGAAAAGAAAAAGCAATTGCAGCGTGCAAGAAATCTTCGTAACTGCGCTCATAAGGGACGGATTCTAAACATTTCTGTGGCAATCTATTAGTAGTGAGGCAATGAGTTCCTTTACTGAATCCATTCCACGGCTACTTGTAATGGTGTTGCAGGGCCCCTTTGAAAGGAAACGAGGTCTCACCTCTACGTTCAACAATGGGAATATGGATGAGCTCAAAAGATGGAGACGATGCTGCGCTCGATGTAGTGCAACACTACCCAGAGAGCTGGCGCTCTCATTCAAGACCAGGTGAGTCGTGCTTGCAGGGAACCTGTGATAAAGAATCGTGAACCGCGGTTCGAGGTGCTCAAGTTCAAGCATCAGGCACAGCCACGGAGAAGGCAGATTCAAGAGGAGGCAACCGACCAACCGCAACAAAAATGTCAGCTGCTACTCCAAGACATACCAACAACATTCGATAGACACACTCAAAACTCACGTGATATATTCATACGAGTGTCATTGTTCTGGCTTCCAAGAATAGGAACAAGAACCGAGTCAAGCTGCTATATTGGAGCTTTTCGTGCCTGTCCTGCATTCATCATGTCGCTGAGACAGTAATGAATGTGAAATAAATTGATTCATTGATCGATTGAGTTAGTGATCAAATGACTGAAAACTGCTGCTGCATCATATCTTCATTTGCAATGTCAAATGCTATGCTATAAAACTGCTTGTTCTAGGTCAAAATTCTATGCACAAATGATGTCACAGCTCCGCAGTAGGCAACACCTTTGATAAGAAAATAATAAAAGGATTCCTTCAGAATTGGTGATGCCGCAGTTCACTTTTAAAGCAAGTTATGCATAGTGTTCAGGTGGATCTGCTTCTTCGCTTTTGTTTCCTTAAAGACCCCCCCCTCCCCCCCCTCATCAGAGGGGCATTATGTTACATTTGTCTGAAGCCCCCAGTGTGTCGTGCGACCGTGCGACTTTATGGTCTGAGGCAAAAGGTGCATAGATGACAACAACAACAAAAAATACACACACACCCACAGGCCACAGCTTCTAACAATGTTGCTGAATCGACACACCTATTTAACTATCTGATAATGACATGACTCAAAATGCAAGCAACAAAAGAAAACAAGAGGAGGCAAAGATGCAGAGACGTGCACAAAAATTTACACACTAATTGGCGATAGCTGTGATTCACCAGACTAACACCAAACAACACCGCAATACCATGCAGCAGCAAATGTAAAAGCATCGAGAAAGCTTGTGTAGTATCCTCACCTTGCAATCAACATGCAACATCGATGTGCAAGTGGATCACCTGTGTCTAAGGCTAAGGTTGATAAACAACGAAAAGTATGTGACGGCGACATGTCTGCAAGTTTATGAAAACACTGTCTCAGTTTCATGCAATGGTCCTCTGTTTTTCTTTCGTACCGCTGTTCAGCAGTATCAATAACTTTTTTTTGATTTCCAATGGTCGAATATAACGCGATGTCAATGCGACATCGGAAGAATTATTCTACAAAAGACAGTACAACATGCTTATAAATTTATCCCGTCAATAATATAAGTCATATCCTTCAGCACAAAGTGTGGAGCACGAAGTCGGTGAGCTTAACAATTTGGGCACATTCAAACACTTTTCCATTATTTAAAGAAACACTTAAAGAAAAAACAATTATAAAGGTCCAGTCTACAGGCTTCGACTTGTATTTAAACCCCTCAAAGAAGCTCGGCAATTAATAGGGCAGACCGCAGTGATCACATTTACCAAATATCACGGCTCTATATGCCACGCAGAGCCTCCATTTCAAAAAACGATTCCCGTGCTCCTTTTCTAAACCGGACCGACCCTCCTTTAGCACACAGTGACACAAAGTAGCCGATCGGCCCCTTGACGTAGCACATAGCTCATCGATTGGTCTAAACCAGTCACGACGATGTGCTAAGCCTTTCCTTTCCTCTGAAGAAGAAGGGTGGTGAGGCCGCGTAAAAATTTGGCGCCAGCTGACACCGATGTTCTAGACCCTGAAACTTTTTTAATATAGCACATATTCCCAAAATTCTTGTGGCAGCATATTCAAATAGCAAGAGTGCACACATTTTTATTCATAACTTTTGGACCTCCAGGTTGTTTACTGACCCTTTAAGGCACCTTTTCATCGGTCGTGTCATGCTTTAAAGAAGTAGGGAGCTGGGCAGCCCTATTTTTTACGGTTTTCTCTTTCTTTCATCTCTTTCTTTTTCTCTCTTCTTTTCATTTTGATGTGTTCTTCGTCGATGTTTAGTTCTATTTCTTTCTTTTTATATACATTCTCTTCCATTTCTTATTCGTTCAATCCTTCTGCTCTTTCATCTCTCGCTGTCTCTCTCTTTTTCTCACTTCTTTGTTTTACTAGGGGTGTGCAAATATTTGAAATTTCAAATATTTCACAAATAGTGTTTTCTATTCGATTCGCAGCGAAATTTTACTATTCGAACTTCCCGAAGACAAACACAGTCGACGTGCGATTAACCGTGGCCCCATCAAATTTTCAGTTTGCTTCACCCCATCACACACTCGTATTGCGGCAAAGCGGCCTTTCAGTCTCTGCTGCAGTTGCTGATGAATTTAATCAAGAAAACACTGGTTCTGACATGGAGATGATAGATGTAGCAGAGGTGGGGGGCTTGATTAATGCTTTTTTTTAACCTGAAATTTTGGCAGCAAGTCCCAAGAAGTCGAACGCCAAAAGTTATTTCATGCAAGACTTCAGGTGTTTTTATACATTGATGTATATGAAGCAGATTTAGAACTCGTAAACTCGAAGGCAGTACACTAAGCTCGCGGTGATGACAATGAATACCATCTGCGAGTCATTCAGCCCAGACGAGACTTAAACTGCACCTTTTGATCCATTCCATGTACAAAGGGTGCCTCATGACAGACGATGGTGTGAAGTGGACGACCACTTTGGCTGCGTGCTCTTCTCGGCTAGCCGTGACTTGGTGACTTTTGAACGGCTCGGCCTCCAGCAGTGACTGCAGGTAGTCTTCGGAAGGGACTTCGACGACTAGGAATAACGCACAGTGAATCAGTCACTCAGATGCGAACTTAGACTAGCAACGGAACGGAAGATGTACTCGACACTCTCGTGGAAACTCACCGATAAAGACAGGGCCCGCTTCTTCGGGTGACACCACGTCACGCGACTTGACCTGCGCGCAAAAAGTAAGTGCATAGAATAGACGAAATGCGTTAGACAAAGCAGACCACTAGTTTACACTACAGTAACATCAATGAACTTTCAAGAAAGCTGAAGTGGATGTTTGGATGAGCCAGTACGTATTTGAAATAAAAATGCCAGAATAGACAGAGGACCAGTAAAACTGAAGAACACAGCCATATAGGGCGAGGTGGTAGGTTTCTGCAAATAACCAAGTTGGTAGGATCCGACGACCAAATAAAGAAGGAAGGAAGGACACTGCTATGAACAGTACTGTGCTACGTGAAACACTGTTGTCATTGCACTTTTGACAATCCTCTGTCGCTTCTGCTGCTTTTATTGTGAGCTTTCAAGAAAGACTGCTCGACATGGCACACAATATTCTCATAGGAACAACGTTCCTGTAACTATTAGCATTATGGTTGAACTTCATCGCATGCTCCTGTGCAATAAACAATACTGCAATACCACAAAATATACAATGGGCCGTCTTCGACCGTATGACACCATGCAAACGAGTTACAGCTTTCGTGTTTTTTTTTCCACAGCAATTCTGCTGCAATAAAAGTGTGACATCTTGTGGTGTTTTTCTTTTTCCCCGGTAAGTACAGATCACCACATTATTCAAACACGTTTGAAATGCAACACAGCCTTAAGTGAATAACTGCTATTGGAAACACTTACTTGGTGCATTGCAGTGTACGTGACATTGAAATTTCTTTCATGGCCATACAATGAGTAAGCAAGCTTAACTAGAGTACAACAAATTTTGCAGACACTAACAAGATTAATCTCTGTATTACATCAAGAGACTACTTACGACTGTGCCATTGGGAAGTGTCACATCTCGGCCAGACTTCAGTTCTCCCAGTAGAGGGCCACTGGGGACAAATGAAAAATGAAACTCGCAGCAAATATATGCATAACTTGCCCATAATTACACATTAATTAGAGTTGGCAATTACTTTCAGTGCACAGCTTTCTTTATTCTCTTTTCATCTGATGAGCATAGTCATCTTGCAAAGTAAACTGAATCCCAGGGATGGTCCTTTAAAAAGTGGCGACTTGGTGTGTTGATCCCAATACAGCGTGATGTGAAATTGGCCAAGGTAGTTTTGACTCGTGCCATAGAGGCACAAGAAAGGTGATGATACATAACTAATATTTTGTATCATCTTTTTCTTTTCTTGTGTTGTGAACCTAATAAAGTGTAACTCCGATTATATGACTTTGGGGGACCACGCAAAACCATTGTATAATCCACGGATCGCATAATAAACAAACTAATAATAAGGGCATTGGGGTTCTGTCAGGCGCATAGTATGAGTAAAGTGTGCCTGAATAAGCCTTTATAACGACCCTAGACTTCTCCAAGAAAGATGAATTACATTATATTTAGAAACGACAACTAAGCATTTATTCTGAGGTGGTGCGAGTGAATGTTTATTCTCAACTTCAAAGAAAAGTTTGAGTCTAACACGCATCTTCCCAATATGAGTCCGGAAATTGCACGCACATCAAAAAAACCAAGCCGAAATCACGTTGGCAACAGTCTCTTGTTAAAAGAGTTTGATACAGTGTCATCGCCATAGCATATAACGATGGAGTGCGTTTCATTACGCGTTCTAGTAATATGATGTCGTATGCGACTGAGCTGACATGTCATATTTATTCCAATGTGAAGTGCGATTTGTGCTACGCTGCTTTTATTATGAACACTCACATCAAACGAAAGTTATTTTACACGCTAGGATAATGGCTTTGCGTCCCTTTTGTGCGCTTGAGGCCTGTGACGACGAGTTCCATAAACAAAGGGAGATCTTCCACTGCATGTTGACTAGGAGAAGTTTCCGATGGCCAACGAAAACATAAAAAAAAATCCGGACCTTGAATATGAGCTTGTCAAGATAACAGCCCTGGGATACACCCACGATTGAGGTGTATCTTGGAGCAATCTTAAGGTAAGAAAAGCTGAATCACAAAAAAATGAACTGCTAGGGAAATAAATATTCTATTTTAAGAAGGCATAACGTAACTGTCTTACTCCCCCCCCCCCCTTTTTTTGTAAGCGTCAACCTAGGGACACCCAAGTTTCTCTTTTGCATCCGTAAATATTTTCTGGGAATTAGAATCAATTAAAAACCCAGATTTTTTTTTTTCTTGGGTGGTATTGAGGAGTCGACATACAGCTTGTGGTCAACAGAAAACTTTCACGTATAATTGAGGTTTTTGATACATTATATGTATAGGAGTACTGTTGAGACCAAACATATTGCATCATAAAATACGGGTCGTCGCAAAAACTACCGACGTATAATCGAGGTCACAATGCACCTTGAGTGCACGATGCACGCTCGTGTGATGGTTTTCATGCTTGTAACTTCCTTGAGTTGCAGTGGCAGCATGATGCTAACAAAGCTAGCCAAGAAGCATCACCATCAGCCTATTTCTGCTGGTCTTCGGGGAAGCCTATCACCATCATTCCACTATTTTGATCTATCGCCTGGCATTAACAACACCTAATTCTTAGTTTCAAGTCGCTGTTAATAAAGACAACAGCAATGTCTTGTTCTTAGAGTTATACCCATCTTCCTTAATGGGGCACGGCATCGATAATTTTGATAATTTCTGACCAAACTCGACTATTGCTAGTGCTACTTACTATACTAGGGTCTGTTGAATCGTGCTGAATCTCAGCTACTTTTCACTACCTACAGCTGTAACGTCAACACTTTTTTCGTGCAACTTCAATTCAATAGTTGAGCTGTCGTCATGAGCGCCAGACAGCTTGAAAAATGAGTACACAAAAAGAAACGTCAGGGACAAAAGTGCTGATGCATTAACTCATGCAAACATAAATAAATAAGCTTCTCACATGATAGGAGGAGGATGGGTATTGAAAAATCCACGCATACCCTTGAAGTGAATGCTGGCGATCGCACGAAGCACCATGCCACATACCGTGAATCAGCTGTGAAATGACAATGTTTGATAAATCATGCCGTCCTCCTTCATAAAATAGTTCACACGACCTGGAATGTTCGTTGCAGCTTCTGTGCGGGGTATTCGATTATTCGATCCCTTAAATATTACACCCTTTAGAGCTAGTATTAATTATTCTAGGTTTCCCTTTTTTCTGCGGACCGTTGATCTATGAAATGAGCTTGACAAGTCTCTACGCAGACTCGATGCTCAGCAATTTGAAAAAGCGTTGTGTAATCATGTAGTATTTTGCTAAATGATTTTTTTTTTCTGTGTTGAACATATGTATCCACTCCTGCTATGTCTCAATAATTGAGACAGCAGTAATTGTAAATAAATAAATAAATAAATAAATAAAATGCTTCCGCTCTTTCAGCTCTGGGTCTGCTTTTCTATATTGCTGCAGCTTCTCGAGCTCTCAACTTCAGGTCGGACCGGTGGCATTGCCGCTGAGCCGCCACTGAGCCGCCGCATGGAGCATCTTCCAATCACTTTCTTTCATGGTGGCAATCACTCTTACATTAGTGACTCCTGGCGGCATTATTCTGTAACGAAGTCAATCGAAGCGGTTGTTTTTCGCACGGCATCGCACAAATGACACACCTGCGTTACATCTGCTTTAGATGACAGCGGTTTACAGACAGACATTGCGGGATCATGGAGTGCTTCGCCCCTAAAAGCATATGCGTCCTACCTTACACAAAGCATCAGCTTAAAGATGTAGATAGCTAATCTCTTCATTGGTTAACGCTATTGAAGGCGGACTGCCACATGCTGACTTAACGTTATGAAGCTCAGAAATCCCGGTATCAGGAAACGACATGTCTCAGCTGAAAATAGTCCTGTCATTTCACCTGCGATAGCACTAACCAACGAAGAGCTTAGCTATCTGCACCGTTAATTTGATGCTCATAAACTAGGGCCCATACACTTTTATGAGCAAAGCTTCTTAAGGTTGAGGGTTGTCCATTGGCAGCGTTGGCGCTCCCCGCAGTTGAGCACACGCAGAGTACCCACCATACGCCATGATGATGACCATCATCAGAGACATTGACCATCTTGTGCAGTATATGAAGTCTCGATATGCTCTACGATGCACTTCGTATGACTGGAAACAAAAGGAACGTGCACAGACCCCATCTTTGCCAACTTCAGGCTATATCTGATACCAGAAATCAGTAATAATGCAGGCGAAATGAAATTCACAACTCGACACAACATACCATTTACGACCAATAAATATTGTATGTTACTGTGCACTACTTCGTCACTCATTTAAATGCATGAGCGGTCAATGTCGCGGGTGATTCACGGCAACGCAGAATGATCCTGCCACTGCTTCGCCCGCTCATAATCATTCACTTCGTGGATATTCATTATTTTCTGCCCCTCCTTTCGAGTGATGAGCATTATTCATTTGTGTTCATACAAACAAATGCATAATCGGTAGTTCAGAGCTTAGTCTTGGCCGTTTCTTTCTGTGACCCCGTTTTTCCAACTGTTTCACACTCATGGAGCATTACCAATAAGCTCAGGCCCCATACCTTTCTTTTAAATTGAATTGTCTAAACAATTTTTTTTTTTCAACGGTGAACTCTCCACCCCTGGTCAGTATCAGCCTATCTCCCTCTGCTATCAAACTATCGCTTGTGTAGCAAAAGCTCATTTACGTAAATTCTGTTACCCTAAAGTTTTTTGCATTGGCTTTACAGGAACACATCTACTGTAAATGACTTACGGTGGAACGCCGAAGCTCACGCACTTCTCCAGGTTCAATTGGCCGGGTCTGCTGTGAGGCTGAAATGAAAAAACGAGGTTGAAGGTACAGCCATGCTAGTGGCAGAAATGCGCTCATCAAGTTCACACGCATCATGAGCAAGCGCCATCGAGAGACAGCACTGTTTTCTGTTGGCCAGTCGAGTTTCTCTTGTGCTGCAAGATGTCTGGGCTTAAAACTTGGTGCAGAGCGGTGGCAGTCTGGTCGCCGCGGCTACGCGACGTCGCCCTCATTATTACTGATAGGTCATTAGCCACACAGGACGCGTCATTTGCTGTAGAATTGGGTCTTCATCGAATTAATTCTGCACGCAACAAAACTCCCCATTTCTGCCGCTAGGCGCGCACTATGCCACTGTGGCATGCACACCATGATGAGTGCATTTCTTGCCCTTAGAATCATCATCATCATCAGCCTGACTACATCCACTGCAGGACAAAAGCCTCTCCCATGTTCCACCAGTCAACTCGGTCCTGTGCTTGCTGCTGCCATTTTATACCCGCAAGCTTCCTAATCTCATCTGCCATCTTAACTTTCTGTCTTGCCCTCACCTTTAGCATAGCCATACCCTAAACTTCAGTCAAATATATCAACAACAAAAATGTCATTTACAAAAATTAAGCAAATAATAAATTAGGAAGTTGGATATCTAGAACAAGTACTCACTAGTGACAATCATTCAATGTAAGAGGAACAGACTCAACCAGCAAGCTAGGTAATGCAGATTTTAGGCAACATTTCTTGCTGTGATAAATGCATAAACCTCAATCCATGCACTTATTCCGATTCAATCTGTTGGAGCGGTGAACTTGTTGTGCATGATGTTTTGGTCTTTCACAGCACATGCTACCATGAGTCAACACTGCCAAGTTACATGCAGTAAAATTTCACTTGAACGAACGTCAAGGGTCTTTAAGGGAAAAAGTCTGTTAAGGAGAAAGTTCGGTGAACTGAAATAGCCATGCTGAAACTCGTTATCAGAAGCTAACAAAAAGACCAGTTGCTCAAATTAAACTTGAACCCTTTAATCTACAATGCTGCTTATATGAATGTGAATTTCTGCTTGTTTAGCATGTTCTGAAAAACGTAGTAATCTTTTGCTGCACTTGCGCACTTAAAACTGCAGTGATTACACACCGAGTCATTGTGTCCAAGCTCTCACAAACCTTCTCCGGCACTACACTGCTAGGCAGCAAAGATTTCACCCTTTTTCAAGTACGCCGGTGTTTCTTTAAACTGAAATTCTCGGTGCTTCCTCAACAAAGGTTACGTCCTCCTGCTCCGCTTCTTCCCGAGATAGTGCGCTCGATGCAGTCTCTTCGATAGACTGAGTGGCACATGTCTCGATGCCAGAGTCACGGGTGACATATTCCTCAAAATGCAAACTGCTGTCTGTACCCAGTCTTTCAGAGGAATCTGATCAATATTGCGTGATAGGCATTGGACCGTGCTTTTGACGTGGGAGGCATTAGACGTGCTAATTTTTACTGAACTGCACAAGCATTGGGTTACTGACACTTCAGCGGGGAATTCAAATAAGTTCATCCAACTAACTATACTATATCAAAGTGGACGGTTGGGCCAGTTGGTGATACGTGATCTAAGTGTACTACGCGGTAGAAAACCTGGACGGGAAAAAGACAAGAACTGCGCTTGTCCTTGTCTTATACGGGCTTATGTGTGCTATGTATAGTCAAATTTAAAATGCAACATATTATATCACTTATAACTTGTACTCTGCTGCTGTTCAGTGATGATGATGAATTCTGATCATTTTTTCAGCCCTTCCCTTTGTAGCAGGTGATAAACAGTGTTGCCAGATCGTGGCCTATTCTTTCTACTGTTCAATGTTGCTTACACCTCACTTCAGACCAAAAATGAGACATTCGAACATGCCTAGTTCCAATGCTTAAAAACATAGTGACATTTAGTTGGATCATAATGAAAATGACCGTTTTTTTTTACAATAGATGATATTCAAGTTAATCCCCCCCCCCATAATCAGAAATTATTTAATGAAATCACTGCTTGCTCTTTCCTACGAAATGCCCCAAGTGTGCAGCAGGCAAGCTTACCTTACAGATGAAGGCAACCACAGGAGCACTGTCAGGGTCATCTTGCGAACATCTTCGAGGCCTTTTGGCTGCAAACCAGTCACAGTCACAACAAAGAAATTTTCAAAAGTTTCATCAAACAGCAAAAAAAAAAGCGCGAGAGAGAGAGGAAGCACTTTGAGCATTCACCTCGATCCCAATGTTAAAAAATGAGATCCAATTCTAATGAAATAGTAATGTTTAATATTCTAATTTGACACAATGCTATGGGCAAGACAAAGAAGTACTGGAGTAAGCACACGTTTTGACCGCCTAGAATTCTTAACATGCACCCAACATATAATTACAAAAGTGTTCTTGCACTGCACGCCCTATTCGAATAAGGCCACAGCTGCCGGGAGTCGAACCAACAACTTTGTTCTCAGCAGCTGATTGCCATCATAACTGAGCCACCATGACAGGTGAAAGTTCCTGCAGAACACTTGTCACAAACTGTTGCTAGATTTCTATACACAAGGTGATGACGTATATGAAAGTATCCACATAAAACTTGCATCAGGTTACAAGGTTAGCACAGCCGTCGAGCTGAACATTTCGGCTTTGCATCACGCTAGGAAAACACAGTGAACCATGTCTATTTACCTACACAGATTTGGTATGTCAAGATGTAATGCAACAGAAAAGTCAATGCTCAATCGCTTCTCGTCACTGCCAGGCAATAAAGCACTCCGTTTCAGCTCTGTGCAAGAACCAAAATGTTCATACCCCTCACCAAGCATATATGATCAATGCACTTGAATCAGTTCAGCATCATGCCACAAGATTCATTCATTTTTCATATTTATATAACGTCAGCATTTCACTATTGAAGAATCACGTTTCTCATTTATCGCTTTTCGTCAAAATGTTGCCACGCTATCTCCTTTTTCAAAATTCTTTTACAGCTCACTAAACTGCCCACCTTGCATCGCCCCATCATCAACATGCACATCATGTTAAACTGTGCTCGAACCTGAACCGTAACATTTCAAGCCTCAATTTTCCTCGGGCTGCCAGAGACGGGAACCAGGTGCCTCAATATGCTGCTGTCGTAACAGTGTCATTCTAAATTTCTGGACATTGTATAAACATGTACCACACCCTAGCACCTGATCTAATTGCATGCTAATCACCCCTTATGTAATACCCCTCATGAGGTCTTTCAGGTAACAAAATCATATTAAATCCCCTACTAAATTATGATCGACTGTCTGCAACGTGTCAAGTTTGCACATCATTCAAAAGGTACTAAATACTACATTTCAAGCAAGAAAACAAAGCAACATACTGCTTCGTGTGAGCTTTACTAATTAATTCTAGTTAGTATATAAATAAATACTTAAATTACTCTGCAGCCAGTTATGTTCTCTCTTAAAATTAAAAAAAAATTAAATCAAAGGCTCAAAATGTATATGATATGCCTTTGGTTGCATTCATTTAGAGCAAACAAAAATAATAATAATTTCTAGTGTTCTTGGAGTATGGCACGACAACCAAGTTCCACCACAGAAGTTGTTGGCTGCCATCACATGCAGCACATGAAGGTTAAGTAAGAACATGGTGGTAATGCAGAAGTTTCGATTTATCCTATGAGTGATGATATCTTGCTCTGTCTTGCCAAACACTACAAAAACAGGATGCGAGAATTAAGTTTTGCCCACATGTATGGTCGTTGTGTCACAAGGGGATATCTCAGCTTTTATAACATGTGGTTAGCTTTAAACAGTTTTGCGTTCTAGGTTCTATGACAATGATGTCAGAAGGACACACTAGTTTGTTAAAATGTAGCTATAATTGTAATAAATTAATGTCAGATTTGCTGTCAGATGGCATAATGCATATCTTACAATTCTCTAAAATTTATGCATCCTGCTCTGTTTTTTTTTTTTTTTAAACAAGGTTCATTAATACGGTGTGGTGGAGCATTTTGTGCAAAGTGAAAAGAGCGTTGGGGAATGCCCCGACAGCAGAAAATGAACTCACCACCATTTTCATCAGATTCCGACGAATCTAGGGCTTCGTCTGGGAACAAAGGAACGTAGACAACCTCCATGCAGTTGTCCGAAAACACCTTGTCCGACGGGTTTCTCTTGGCTGCACGCAGAAACGAAACGAGACAATATTTTGTTTAGTGGCAACTTCAGGCAGAACAGAACCGTGTTGTTTTCAATGCATATGCAAGAGCTATGACAGAAATGGCAAACTTAAGACTAAATCAAGCGAATGTTTTTGTTATGATAGTGGATAGACATCATAAGCCAACACTACCTGATGATGAACAGCAAAAAGAAGCAATGGCCAATATTAGCAATAGTTTAGCCAACATAAACCAATCCAAACCAGCCTCAGCATTACGCTAGGGCATACGTTAGGCCACGACACCACTGATAACGAATCATCAAGGGTGGTCGCTGACACATGCTTTCGCACACAAAATGTGTCATCAAAGCTAACAACAGTTTATGGACGTAACTGTAAGCACAAATTGCACTTTGTCCACATAAAAAGCATGCAAGCGAAAAACCTCCTTGAATTCATCGAATGAAGCAAAGGGTTGCAGCAGAGGTCTAAAACATGAGACTTTGATCATAAGAACGTAAGAAGTTTTAAAACGTACTTATCGTTATATTCTGCAGCATCATGAATCCTTTGGTCATTTCAAATAGCTGCTCCTGCAAACATAAAACATGAAAATTCGGGGAGAAATATTTGTGCATATACACTGTTTCAGCGAAAATTAAAAACAGACAAACATTGAAGATGCTTTCGTCGCTGAATGAAAGTCTTATTCACAGTGAGGATCAAGACCTTTTAATTGTGCTCATGTACATTTCAAATAAACAGGTTTACGCTGAAGTCTTGACTTTGTATGCAGATTTATCACCTTGAGGCACAACCGGGCAAGTCAATTTAGCAGATCAAAGGGTTGGTGAGAGCAATGATATTTGCATGCAGTTTGAAAACACTAGAACTGTCTTTAATGTTTGAATAATACGTGTAAAGTGCTTTAAGAAAAAAACAAATATGAAATTACAAAAGATGTTTGATACCAGTTGTCAGTATGATCTTATGTCACAAGCTCACTTCATTGTATATATCTTGTGGGGGTGCTGACAACCCTTGTAAAGTTGTTTGCGCCGCGTGGCACGTGTGTTTCGCACAGAAACCGTACATCGGGGTCACAACTATTTAGTGGTAGGTGGCGTTGTGTTCGCGAGCGTAGATCACCGCTATCATCATCATGGTTGTTAGAGTGGTAGCGCCGGCGGTGACCCCTGGCGGCAGGCAAGCTTTGGTGGGGCAGAGAGAGTTGAGCGAATCTCTTCGGCTGGTGGCGTTTGGCGTGAACGGCTGTCTCTCGCGGTGGGTCTGCCGAGGACGGCACCGCGGGCCGCTTGCGGTGAGCCCACGTGGTGAGTCAGGCATTAGCGACACCACCTTGTTTGTCACAATGTGCAAGGACGTCTTAGCGTGTTGATCACGATTGATGTTATAATAACTCGGCAGACAATATCGTCTTTCTAAAGTTTGGCTTGGTTTATCCCGACCGTGACTGCTGTCTCCGTTCACTCCAAGAGCGTGACGGCGCTCGCTCCTAATTTCGAGACCCCACACTGGATGCCCAACGTGGAGCTCTTAGAGCATCGGACGACAGTTTTTGCGGTTCGGTAAAACCTTTGCTAGAGCCGGGGTCAACAGGTGGCGTTTCTAAAAGTAATTAAACAAATGTCTGTTGTTTGGTTCATTCCGACTGCGTCTGCTACGTCCGTTCACTTCAGGAGCATGGTGCTCTCGCTCGCCATTTCGAGGCCTCACAATCTGTAAACATAGCAATATGATTAACACTTCATTCCACAGTGTGTGTGTTTCATATTTCTGAAGATGCAAGAAACAAGATAACGCTGAAGTTTCAAAAAGAGGATTGAATGGCACCTCAAAACGGTATAACTGAAAGAACAAAGTCAAACTAGATCAGTGGGACAGAGGAATCGTACTAACCTGGGTCAGTCAGTATGTTGGCACACCATCTTTTGTATGTGCATCATTCCTTAGTCTTGTTATATTGCAATAAATTAATTTCGCACCATGGCAGAGCAAACGTAATTCGCTTTGAGGGAATTACGTTTGCTCTGCCATTTACCATGGCAGAGCAAACATATTTCGCTTTGCCACTGCCTTTTTAGCTCAATTTAGCAAGAATCACCAAGGCAAGAATGAACACAAGAATTTGATTGTTATCTAAGATGGCTTCCTAACACCTGGCTTAAATAAAAGAAAAGCTTTCACCATCAAATTATGCTGCCATCTTTAGTAATACAGTAAGTTATTGTATGAGATCAAACTAAACCCTGCGTCCTGCTAAAGTGTTTTCCACAACTAAATCGACATTACTATCTCTATACAGTACACACTAGTAGCACTAATTGTTGATGCAAAATTTTAAATGTTGCCTGAATGTCAAGTTCCAAATGTTGCTGCAATGTTATGGGGTCAATGTGTGCTACTAGACAACTGTAGAGAACTTAAGAGTTACTGTATATGACCTAAAGGTAGCATATAACCAGTAACTCTAGGGAACCTGCTTTATGAAGGCCATCTTTTGGGCGAGCCGGAACAATTTAACAGACGAGCAACAAAGAGCATTAGCTGTTACCATGTTGGCTGGGCCGTGGATGAAGAATTCTGGTATACCGATGTCTTGCACCGTCAAAGCCAGCCCTGCGGTGACAAATGTATGCAAGCTACAACGCAATATGCAGCGAATGTTTCCAGATGAAGGAAAGTAACAAACCTGCGTAACATACCGTTAGCTGGTTTTAGTCGTGAACGTTTTGATGGGGGAGGTTAAGAAAAAAAAAGAACACTTACCAGGGAGCCCTCCGATGTTCTTCCATTTATTGTGGGTGAAGAAGAGGTGCTCCAATTTGGACAGCTTCATTCTGAGCAAATTAAAGCGTGTTGTCGTTGTTGAAAAACGCTCACGACAGCCGGTGTCACACTTACTTGTGTTCGGTCGCCAGCCTCTGCGTACCCTCTCCGCAGTTGAAAAGGTATCTGTAACGATAAAACGTGCCCCAGTTTCATTCGCTTTCAGCACTTCGACGTGCATTTACACTTCGCCGTCTGGTCGCGTCATTTCGGGCTCTAACCGTCACCAGCCACAAAAGGTAAGCGGCACCCTCATACTGCATGCGAGGACAACGAAACGAATAATTACTGATAACTGATTGAATGTGGCCCCCACTAAAACAGAGCGCGAGCAGCCGATTGCCGCACATTTCATTTAACATCAAAGTGCACAGTCTTTTGTTCGGTTCTAATTGTCCTTTGAGCCACGGATTAAGCGCACACCAAGCACAAAGGTGTCCTAGCTGAACAAAGTAGTCGATTTTCTTGAAGCGATGAAAAACGTTGCGAAGTTGGGTCACACAGCGGGCAAGTTCGACTTCTGCTAGGCTCCGCACCGAAGAAGTGCACCGCGGATAGCACCAAACTCTTGCGGAGAAGCCACAACTACAAAAAAAAATTTTCTGCCATATTTAGCGGCAGTCTGGCAACAACCACCCTTCCAGTCTGGCAACCATTTATGCAACGCCAAATGGAACCTTTCATTTAACATCAAAGCGCACAATCTTTTGTTCAGTTTTAATTGTCCGTCGAGCCACCGATTAAACGCACATCAAGCACAAAGGTGAACTAGCTGAACAAAGTAGTCGATTTTCTTGAAGCGATGAAAAACGTTGCGAAGTTGGGTCGCACAGCGCCCTTGATTTGAGCAACGTCTGCCACTTACCTCCCTTGATCGGTACTGACATAAAGAGATTGGGGGTTTGCCGGTCCCCCGTTGCCCAGGACCCACAGCGATATTTCGGACGGCCTAGGCTTTGGCTTGGTGGCATTCTTGGCCTTGGCGTTGATGCGCTGCGCCCTCAGCTGTATCGCCGCTGTCGGCACTTTCGGCATGCTTTCTATGATCTTGAGCAGTCGCTCGGTGGCATCCGCGTTTGACTTGCTGTAGGCGCGGCTAAAAATTGCTCGGGGGCAGGAAAAGAATCTTTGGACAAAGGCGAGCGAGGCCGTCATTTGAGATTTCGCGATTCGGTGCCATTCATCGGACGGTGCTGCACATGACCTACTACACTCCTGACCTGTTCAGATAGCGGGGTTCCTATGGGAGCGCGTGTCCCCGCTCTCGTTCAACCGCTCACCATTGGTGGCGCTACCTATAACCTGTTCGTCTGTTTCTTTACGGTTGTTTTGTAGGCGCTGGTATAAGAATGCCTGCATTCTGTAGTGAACTGGCGGCATATATGTGACTATTTCTTCCCATACATTGCTGGTTAAGCAAGGTGTTCAGAGCGCTTGAGTATTTATAGCACACTGGTTGACAAACGTGGGAACCCGTAGATTTACACGATGTAGGGCAGCCTATGCGTGGTAGCGTGCATTTTATTGCAAAAAAATTCTGAATGTCTTTTAGTATTATTATTTCTGAATAATTCTAAATTTTGGATCATAAATACGCACTACGAGTGCTTTGTTGGTCAAAATTTGACCACAAAGAGTGAAGATGACGTCAGCGAGCAGGTGCTGACTAGCGCCACGCCGCTCGTAGGTGACGGCCCTAGCGGCAGAAGGTATGAACTAGAACGTGGGCGCTGGAAGAGGTGCTCTCTGGGCAGGTCAGGAGTGTAGTAGGTCATGGTGCTGCATATGCTGCACTGCGTTACATGGGCGCGGCCATGTTGAATTGCCCGTAGCGCCCTCTCGCAATCAAACGGTTACATATGCCGCCGTTTCTCCTTTGACACGACGTTTTTGATGCTTTTGACGCCAAATTTTTGCGCACCGTACAGAATCCACGTCCTCCGCTCCCTCCGAGATTATGCAAAATCATGACACGACAGCTTCAAAATGAAACGTTCCAAAAATGACTGGAAGCAGCATTCGATCTGCATCGACTCAAGCTTGCTTGAAAGCGGTCGGAATTAAAGGCGCTAATCCTCCCTAGACAGGATTTTTAATTCGCCATCAAAAGCACACATCGTCACCGATGCCTTCGGGCAATGCAAGAGGCCCATGATGCGGCGGGCAGGTACTCCCTGCCTGTTCCTACGTGGGAGTGGCCCGCAAGAGATTTGGGGTAAAAGCCAGCTCCTCTCCGTCGGTGCTCAATAAAGTTCATCCGTCCGTCCGTCCGTTTATCCATCCATTCATACATAGTCTAATTTGTGACTGGTCACCGAAAGGAAGGGTCGCTATAGGTTGATCATTCGTAGGCACCAATAACCGTACAAGACTCATTCATGCTAATGGTTAGCACCACAAAGGTGTTGATGCTCTAGATACCATTACATGCGTCACCTAGCTCCCAGAAAACAATTGCACACACCCTAAGGGCAGCTTTCATGCTCAGTCAACTTGCCCGTGCACTAGTAGCGCAACGTCGTCAAGCATTGTTTAATATTTATTGACTGAGGAGCATTCTTGTGCTCATTATAATGGAAGCCTTGAGTGTTACAAGACACCCATATTGAAAAATGTCGTTTCTTCATCGTCACACCCCATCAGGCACTGTGTTCGCGTATGGAGATGCAACTTGTTTTTGCCAGTTCGGATGACTAAGTGGCCAGGACAGAGCAAAATACCTCCTGCATATAGTCTGTATGCATTCACTTCACATTAGTATACTGCATATATACGACTGAATTAAGCTGATCACATTGTCGAAGACACAATATTCGACAGACCATTCGAAGCTCCGTCTTCCAGGAGCAACATTGAAAGTATAATTTTGTTTTGTTTGAAGCTATATACAACCAAAAACAAAATGTACATGCATTTTGAAACTACGCTTTGGTTCTGTCTATGTAAAAAAAATTGACGGCAGATCCACGACGTGAATGATGATGAGATTGGGCGAAGCTCCTGGAAGTAATACTTGGTAATAACGTGAAATTTTATTCCGTTAACTGGAGCTTGGCACTGGAGGAGAAGCTGTGCGGACGTGCCTCGCATGAGCTCCGGCCCGGTGGCTGACTATCGGCGGACGCGCTTTGTTCTGGACTTGCTGTCAGTGGGATCGTCTGCAGGAGGTTGCCCTGTACCTACGGACGCCACTCGTATAGGCAAGTTTGTCCCTGTTTTCGGAGTTTCCGAGATTGTCCTATCAACCCCGCGGTGGCAAGGCTAGACCTATCTCCTAGGCCAAGCCTGGGCCGCGTCGCCGGGCGTCTGGCTTCCGCCTGGTGACCGTGGGCCTTGTTAGGCTGAAGATAGAATACTACGTCGAAGGGGAGACTATAACGCCCGAAGGTTTTGAAGCGGGAGAGTGGGCTCCAGTGCTGAAGGCACAGGACCGATTTAAGAAGACTCTGCATGGCGACAACGCCAAGAATAAGCCTTGCGAGACGCAGGCCGGCAGCGACGGGCGCAAGACGCACGGAGCGCAGCAAGTGGAAGAAACGCGGACCGTTTCTCCAGTTGCCAGCCACGGATTTCAAGGTTGTGTACAGGCCCCAGAACTGGGACTTGAGTGTTGTGACAGCGAGAGAACTCGGATGTGCACTGAGAGCAGCAGCGCGTCTAACGTGTGCAATTGCCGCAGAAGAAGACATTGTGCGGGTTAATGACACAAACAACACTTTGACGGTGAGCACACCGTGCATAAATCGCAGTGGGGCATATGCGACTGTGAAGACGCTCAAGCTGGGTTATCGTGACCTGCCGGTTTCGGCGTTCGTGGCGCCGTTGGAGAACTCCGTGTGGGGAGTGATTTACAATGCTTATGGTGGATGCCCAGTGGAAGAAGTTCGGGCGGGATTCCTGAAGAAGAATGAAGGCATAGACATTCTGGACGCGAGACCTTTGGGAAAGTCAAAGGCGATTCAGATTACGTTCGGGGGAAAACGCATACCCCGACAGGTTACTTACTGGAACTGTCTGTACGCTGTGATCCCGTATAGAAATTTAGTCGAGGCCTGCTACAACTGCAGATGAGTTGGACATCGAGCGGACGTTTGCTATCATCCGAAGAGTAACCTATGTCACCGTTGCGGGAAGGACCATCCTGCCCCGCTAGAAGGAGAGTCACTCACGTGCACGCCGGACTGCATCGTGTGCCATGGTGCGCATCACACAGGGAGCCGGAACTGCAACTTTCGCCTGGCTCACAAGCCACCGACAGGCCGGCAGCAGAGCATTGAAACAGAGAGCGAAGCTGGCAACGATGGACGGTCCTCGAGGGCCACGGAGCGGTCATCGAGGGTAGAGTTCTTTCCCGCCATTGCCAGGGCGCGGGGGCGGCCAAGATGGCGGACGAGTATCCAGTCCCAACAGCTACGCACGCGACACCAACAAAAAGGTGAGCTTGTCAGACACGGCCTACCAGAACGAAACCGCTCGAGAGAGGGAGTTAGCAGCGCTGGTTCAGCGACAGGGAGATTTTATTTTTAAAAAATGGAAAACAGAATTGCAGAGATGGAACGCGCACTTAGAAACGACCAACGGCAGGGGACACAGGCACCAGCAGTGCAAGGCCTACAGAAAGCGACGCAAGAGGCGTCTGCTCGCGTACAGGAGAGTGCAGCTATGGAAGTGGAGAATCGGGGGACAGTAAAGAGACCACTGCCGGGGGATGAGGAAGCTAACGCAAAACGATTAGCCGAAACATCACCAGTAGATATGCCACAGCCTGTTTTTAAGGTCACTAGTCTTATAAGTCGGATGTAACTACACTTGCGGATAAAATTGGCAAACAAAGAAAAAGACAGGACAGGTTGGAGGCTCGAGTCGAAAAGATCGAAGCCAGATTAGACACAATAGAGGAGCGCCTCGGCATGCTCTCCAGTGAATTTAGGGATTACCAAACCCAGGTCATGGGCATGTTTCAGCAGCTTCATACTTTATTGGAGGCAAGACTGCCTCCCGTGGGTGGCCAAGTGCCATTTGTCAACCTGGTGCCTCATCATGGCGCCTCGCTAGCAAATTGAGGTTTGGCAGTGGAACTGCAGGGGCTTTCGTCAAAAGGGAGGTAACCTGCAGTTGCACATACAAAATCTGGACAGTAAACCAGACATAATAACCTTACAGGAGGCTAGTGGTTCCGTAAAATTATCTGGATTTAAGGCATTTACAGCGCCAGGAATTGCCTCAGGGGGTGTATCACGCGTCTTCACAGCCGTGCTAGTCCATCGCAGCATCGCTGCCATTCAGCATTCCATAGATAGCAGCAGAGAAGACTATGTCCTGCTAGAGATTTTGCCTAAACGAAAGTATGAGAAGAGTTTATTTTTACTTAATGTGTATAGTTCTCCAAAAGATAAAGGATTGGGCTTGCCACAACTCCTGATTCAAACTCAACGGTTAGCAGCTCGCGCTCCACTTATAGTGGTAGGAGATTTCAATGCGCCTCACCCGGAGTGGGGTTATATTCGAGCCAGCACAAAGGGCAATCGGCTTTGGCAAGTTGCCCGGGATCAGCGATGGACGCTGTTAAACAATCCACAAGATCATACGAGGATAGGCAACAGCATAATGCATGGATACCTCTCCAGAACTTACGTTTTTTAGAGGCATCAGTAATGCAAAGTGGATTAACACGGGACAAGCACTAGGAAGTGATCACTATATACTTTTCACGACGCTTAGCGCTGCGAAGCATAAAGACAAAGTGAGGGGGCATAGAATTACAGATTGGGACAGATTTAGGAAAAACAGAGCAGACACTGTGAACGGGAAAATTAATGACCTGGACCCATGGGTATAGGCGCTCAAGGAGGATGTAAATAATACCACGGTAGAAGTGCCAGTCGAGCAGGAGGAGTTTACCACTGACTCTAGACTATTACACATGTGAGAAGCGCACGCGAGTCTCTTGAGAAGGTGGAAGAAGCAAAAACATAATGGCGTCCTTCGCAGAAGGACTGCCAAGTTAGAACATAAAATCGAAAACTATACAATTGAGTTGCAAGCCAAGCAGTGGGGCCAGATTTGTGATCGCATGAATGGACAGTTTGGATGCAAAAAGACATGGCAGCTGTTAAGGCATCTTTTAGATCCGACAGCAACAAAATCGGCGCAACGGGGACAAATGACTCGGTTAATGCATCAATATGAAGGCACAATTGGAGAGTTTATACAGGAACTCCGGAATCGGTACATAACTGATGGAATAGATGGTTGCTTACCACACTACTCGGGGGTGGAAAACTCAGAACTAGATGAAGAGTTTACAATTGTGGAGGTAGAGTTTGCCATGGGGCAGCTGCGTACTACGTCTGCCGCAGGTCCGGATGGCTTTACTAATAAAATGCTGAGAAACCTAGATTTCAAATCGGTCGGGGCGATCGCTGACTTGATAAATGAGTATTGGGTGGCCGGGGAGATCCCAGCACAATGGAAGCATGCTAGGATTATATTTATTCCTAAGCCTGGCAAAAAACTCTGCTTGGAAAACCTGCGCCCTATATCGCTGACATCATGCGTGGGCAAATTGATGGAGCACGTGGTTCTCAGCAGGCTTCAGAATTATGCAGAGGACAAGGCCATTTCCCCCCCAACTATGATAGGTTTCAGGGCCAATTTGTCCACACATTATGCCATGATACAGTTGAAACATGATGTAGTCGATCCCGGGTGTGGCACGGGCACCAAAGCTGTATTGGTGCTTGACCTGAAGCTTTCGACAACGTTTCGCATGAGGCAATATTGAATAACCTATCAGAAATTGGCCCAGGGCTCAGGACATTCCGCTACATCAGATCATTCTTGGAGGGCCGAACCGCAGAAACTTCAATAGGAGATATCAAATCGGACTCATTCGCGTTTGGAGGCAAAGGGACGCCTCAGGGTTCTGTTTTGTCACCGTTCCTGTTTAACCTCGCCTTAATTGAAATACCGCCGAGGCTGGAGTAGATACCGGGACTCAGACACACATTTTATGCAGATGATATTACTCTATGGGTAACCAGGGGTAGTGACGCGCATCTGAAAGAAACACTACAACAGGCAGTTAATATTGTCGAGGAGTTGGCAAGGGAGGCGGGACTTTCATGCTCTCAGCCCAAGTCCGAGCTCTTTGTGGTTCGGGACAAACCCAGAGGGCTACATGCAAGACACTATATTCCGCCACCGCCATTAGAGGTAAAGTTAGGGGGTAGGCCGGTAGCTGAAGCTCAGACGATTAGAATTCTTGGCCTATATCTGCAACTGGAAGAATAGGGTGGCCCTTGAAACACTTAAGACCACGGTTAATGCTACTGTCAGGCTTATCAGAAGAATTGCTAACCGTAAGAGCGGGGTCAAAGAAAAAGAACTCTGTAAGCTGGTACAGGCGTTTGTGCTCAGCGGGATTACTTACGCGACACCTTATATGAAGTTGGATGCTGCAGAAAAAGGTAAGGTCGAGGCTATGATCCGGCAAGCTTACAAGGCAGCGCTTGGGTTGCCTAACAACGCGCCTACAGAAAGGCTGTTAAAACTAGGGGCACACAACACCCTGGATGAATTATGGGAGGCGCATCTGGTGATGCAGCACGCGAGGCTTTCGACAACCAAATCGGGCAGGATCATATTGGAAAGTATTGGCATAGGGGCAGATGCTCCCACTGGGGACAATAAAATTCAGGTGCGGCGAGAGTTACATAAGGCCCTGTACCTTTGCCCAAAAATATGCATCCGATTCACCATACGCAGCGCAGGCAGGCAAGAGCCAGAGCTTTACACGTTGAGTACGGCGAGCACAAAGCGGCAGTCTATACAGATGTAGCGGAATATAAGGACAACGACGCTTTTGTGATTGTGGTGGTGGACAGGCGAGGACGCTTGGTCGCCTCTGGATCGGTCAAAACCCGCTCCTCAGAAACCGAAGAAGAAGCGGCAATAGCGCTAGCTATAACTAATTCGCAGTCGGATCTGATTTTCAGTGATTCAAAGACAGCCATCCGAAATCTGGCGAGGGGCAGAATATCGGCGACTGCCGCACGATTTCTGCATGGGGTCACGGGACGAGAAATTGGAGAAATAGAAATTGTCTGGGTACCAGTATATTCTGGGAACCCTGGGAACGAGGCGGCTCACCTGAATGCTCGAGGTTTCGTCAGCCGGGTAGATGAGCCGCCAGATCCGGGAAGGTCCGCGAGAGATGGGCTGGTGTCCTTTGACGACATAACGAATCATTATAAACTAAAGCAAAGGTTTTATCCCCCCCCCCCACCCGCACAAGCGGTTGACTAAGGCGCAGGAATGCGTCTGGAAAAAACTGCAGACGCGATCTTTCCCAAACCCTTACGTGTTGAACAAAATGTACCCGGAGGAGATAAAGCCGCAATGCAAATGGTGTCAGGCTGTGGCAACATATGATCGCATACTTTGGGAATGTAGCATAGTGCCGCCGCCGGTGGATATTATGCGTGATCCCTCTCTTGAGCACTGGGAGGCCGTGTTGACCAGCTCAGACCCAGTCGTCCAGTTAAGGGTCGTGGAGTGGGCCACACAGGTCGCCGCCAACCTTGGGTTGATGGCCACCTAACACGGAATCATCCGCAGTTGCTTTCTGATGAAATAAAGTTTTACCATCCATCCATCCATCTTCCGTTAATTCGCCCGATAAAAAAAAACAAAAAAACACCAGGCTTCTTTCGTTAAGCAGCTGGCGTCTTCTTTTTGTTTAGAAACATCTTTAGAAACATCTGGCGTCTTTTTGATTTGCTTTTCGAAAACATCTGACATCTTTCGTTGGTTTATTTTATCAATCAACGGCGTCCTGAACAAAAATTTTTTATTGTCTAATCACGCACAGGAGAAATCTCACCAGGCACTACCTTGGAGGTAAACAATGGCTGCTACTTGGAATGAGAGACAGCAGAAGTCGGCTTTTAACACTTCTACTACCGTTTCCTACTGGAACATGCCAATGGCTGCTACTGGGGAATGAGAGACAGGAGCATTTGTCTTTTAGTTAACGCGCACGCCGCGAACTTTTTATTGTTCAACAAAGCACAGGAGAAATCGCCCACCAGCGCCACCTTGCAGGTCAAAATGTATCACTTCTTACACACTACAACTACGAGGAACGAACGGGTGCCGCTTTAAGGAGCTTCACCCCTAAAATGTAACATATTTGACAACAGATAAGTAGATAATCGATCACATCGTAATTACTGCTCATTGATGAAACTTGCAAAAATGGTATATTTTATAATTTTCTTGATTGAAATACAATATTAATTGGCTTGGAATGAAGCATAAATTTGATAGTTTTAGGCAGACCCTCATAATTAATGCCTGAATGGGTTAACTGCTAGGGGACACATTAGAGTGAAGTTCACAGGAGTCGAAATTTTCAGAATTTCAAGAAACAGTCGAATTACAGCCTGCTTTAGTCCACACCTATATACTGGTGTCCTGGCATATTGTAAATACAATACATTTACAAACAGTAAATCTGCATTCAAGGACTCCCAAATAACCTTTGACGATGCCGAGAACTAGCGCCTTATTCCCTCTTGACAATTTTCATCTTGTCGGCATAATTACTGATGCCGCGATCTGTTCACATGACATCACAAGGAAATAAGCTCTCAAGATGTTCATATACAAGAAACATTAGTAGTGAATAGTCTCCTAACCTGCTTTGCCATGCAGTCACATGCCTGTTCTGCATTGTCTCTCGCAACTATTGTGCGCGGTCAACCGATTTCACTTCATTTTGTGCATTTCTGAATGCTTATCGAAAACAACATGTAGCCAAAAAGTGCAAAACTATGATAGGCTCAACGCTTAGTTGTCACATTGTCTATCTCATATGAAGACATAAGTGGCAAGTAGGAGATATTACCTGTAGGAAGGGTAGTGAAGGCACGAGAGAAACTACTTCCTCGTCGAACTATGAGTGGTTTAGGGATGCCACACACAGGACACAATTTACTCTTTATGGTACAACTTTATTTTGTATGGTGTTTCGCACATCCTTGTATGTCGTACACATAATAGGAAACAATGGAAGTATTTCGAGGGCTCACAGTCTACAATAAAAGTTGTCCGCACTCTCCAGACCAAAGAGGAAGGACATGTGAGGTGCAAACACGAGTCATTATAAGATTTTTTTATACACGAAAAGCAATGTGCTGACACAAAACAGCTGACACACTGCGTGGAAGAGTGTGCCAGAAATGTGCATTCGCAGCACTCAACACTAACATTCGCACCACATAAAAACTTCCAAGTCTCGGCTCCTAAAACACGAATGAGTCGCAAGGCACAAGCCGTGGTGCAGTTGCGGCTGTCTAGCAGCGTTTGTTGTGGGCTTTCCAAAAGCTGCAATGTCTACTTTTGTTTTGCGCTTCTTTTGGTGGCAGTGAAAAGTTGCACACTGCTTCGGAACCTTTTGCATCGCTTGCAGACGAAACTGAGAAGTGCCCCTGGTACAACGAAGGAGTTCTTACAGCATTTTTTCATAAACTCAGGGTGAAGCAAAAAAAATCTACGTGAGAACATCACTTTCCTTATCTACGGCCTTTTTGATAAGTGCTGCATGTGAAAAGCGAGAGAGGTGCAAACAGCTTCCACTGCCTCCATTGCTAATTTGTTTACAGCCAAACGTTTACACTGAGGTGGCATTTTGCAGTGCATTTTATTTACCACAGTGGCTGCAACAGATCAATCGCCCCCTTTGTCAAGAGCCTGGAGTACGCGTCATCCACTTCATCGCGGTGAAAACCAATGACAGAAACACCCGCTCTACAAAAAATGGAACACCCACTGTAAAGATGACGTAAGGTGCAATATTTATTCCATAAACAAGCAGTGCCAGTGCTTACTTTACGGAAGGGATATATTTTTTTTCTCTAATATTACTTCAACACATGGTCAATTTGGAACATAGAAAACAAGTTCTGCATTCAACCACACACACACTGAAATGCCACCTCCACACAAATCTGTCTGCAAGCGTAAGGAACCAACCGAACAGGCCTGTCTTGGCAACACAACATTCCGTATGACCAGAAGACAAGTGAAGCGTAAGGGCATACACACACACACATACAAAGGCATCCATAACAACCAAGCACAACTATCGAAACAATCGAGTCACAAGCTCAAGCATCTACACCTTTGCTTCCTCGAGCAAACTTGGAAGGATGGTTACATTCGGGCCACACAAACAAATAAAAGCCACCGTAATGCTGCCTGGTACTTTTCAGCTAAGTTGGCGTTTTGCCCTTTCGAGGCCAGAAGTGTGGCAAGAAATTTCATTAACAGGAGTTCCTCTCTATCTTTGTACAGTCATCTAAAAAGTCCACACAGACAACACATTTGAGTCATGCGCTCTGTGCTCTCTCGCAACGTCAGTAGACAGGAAACTGAACGTCGGGACCTTTTTTTCCCCCTAGAAATCTGGAAAAAGACGAGAGGGGCGCAAGAAAGGTGTCGTCGTGCGAGACACTTTCAACAACAGACCAAACATGTTTTTCGCATAAAAGCTCTCTTCCATGTTTCGAAAACAGTGAAAGATATAACAACCCCTTGGTGACCCCCTCAAAATATGCAAGAAGGGCCCCGAGACGCCCTTCAAAACAGCTTGAACAGGGCACGCTCGAGACACGCGGAAAATGTTAACTATGTTGTTGCCGGCTGCACAAAATGCTACGTCAGGTATTTTATAAGTACAGCAGAGCAGCCTGGGCCATCTAATGGCAGTGTCAGAAGATGTGGAAAAAAGTTTCTACACAATGAAAAACAAAAAAAGTAGACTCTAAGCATCAGTCATCGGACTCGCTTGTTCCACCCAGAGTGCCAAGAACGAGTTGTTCCCAACTCCGGATTTGAAACGTCGAGAGATGAAGCCGCAATGTGACTGCTCTGCAGGCTGCTATTGCAAACGTAGCAACTTGCAGTCTTTTTTTTTTTTTCAGTGAAATCAGTCTTGCAAAGCTTGCAACACATCAAATCTCGCTTCATTTATTATTTATTCTAACTTGGCAGGGGTGCAGGTGCCAACTCCTCGCCACTAATTTGCTTGGAATGTGAAATGACTTTGAGCTCCGCTGACGAAACTGTCAAAAGAGGAGCGTCGATGAAGAGAGGCAAGCACTCTGAATGCGGTGCTAGTAAGAAGTTAAATGCAGCCGCAGTATGTTTTACAAATGTTATGTGTATCACATTGGTGGTGTAGATAGAGCGTAGAGTGTTTGTGAACATGACATGTTGAGAGTGAAGCGCAAGCCTTGGTTGAAAAATTTTAAAAAATGTGAGCGATGAATGCTGTTCTTCAAGTCTTCAAAACATTTGCTAGCCAAGATCATTACTTCAGAATGAACAAGTAACAAACATTCAACAAGTCTGCTCTATGTCAATGATGAGAAAATGAAAGGAATTACAGCACCTTCGCACATTAACTACACGTAAGATGACCTGGAGACATGTGTGCTCATGAACTTTCATAACCCTTTTCTCTTTTTTTTTCTTTTTCATTGCACAGCAGTTGAATATGCATAGTTAGTAACAATCCTTTTCTTAAACTTACTTAATCCTCAAAGGTCAGGATGAAACCGGCACTCGTTCGTTCGAATTAGGTGGCTTCAAATTGCATAGATAACATGCCTCGCCTATGAATTTCTGACATTCCTTGTAGTTGCCAACAATTTATAGTTACTGAAGTCTGAATCATAAACAATCTAATGCACATGACTGAAGTTGAACCATTAAGCGGTCAAGAGACAAACACACAAACAAGACTATATTTTTTTAAAGAAATGATTCAGGCGCACCTACACTTGGGGACAACTTTCTGTGGCAACGAAGGGAAAGCTACGGGGGTGGAGCACATGTACTTTTATGCGAAGTAGTCTGGCTAGACTCGCTTTTCGAATGACGGCCATGCCCGAATAACAGCATGGAACTTGCAACATCTGCTTGCACAGCCATTTGTGAGTGAATTTCGACACAAGCTTCTTTGGCGAGTTGTTGGAATAGCTAAAGAGCAACGCGCGCTCACCTAAAGACGATGACCCCATTTTGACTATGAGATGCACTTAAAGTGTGAGATGTTTTCGGATGTGCAAAATGTGAAATTACACTTCACAAAGCAAAACAAATAATTATACCCCCTTGGTTCATTCAATGTCTCTTTATAAACAGCATCGTGACGAAAATAACGTAATGCTGTTTTTGTGATTTTGGCGCCAAAAACACAGACACACTTGTGGGACTATATTCTTCAGTGGTGGCACACGCCCACTTTGGTTCTGTAGCTATCCCTACATCGCCACAGAAAGTTGCCCCCGAGTATAATGATGCTGCACTCTGTCTCGCCAATTACGCAAAGTTCAGCGAAGGCTATTACCCTTGTCGGGCAATCAGCAGTGAATGCAGGCTGCTGGTTGAGAAAATGTAGTCACATTCAATCATCTGCTAAATGCTCTCCTACACTTCTATTCAGCTGGTGTCATGCTAATGGCAATCAGAAGCAAACAATAGAGGAGTGAGTACTTCTTTTGGTTGTCTGTTCTGAGAAGCTGATGCAACCAGCAGCTATCACTGCACTGCACCGAATTGGTGAGAGCAGAAGGGCAGGAGCATAGGCACCGTGTGAGATCTGGTCGTTAGTTGCAAGCCAAACTTGTGAAAGGGTGCACTCGTGCAGCACAGGGGAAAGACTTGTGAACGTCACGTGTAAGTCGCATGTGCAAGCGCGAGAGTGTCACACGTGACAGTCGCATGTGTGAACATGTCAGTCATACCAGTCGATATAAGACTGTCACAAAGAAGTAACATGCGACAGTCACAAGTGACCATCAGATGGCTGTCTCGTGCGAGTCATATATGCAAATATGCGACTGTCTGATGGTGTCATGGCAGAGTGTCACATGTGTGACCATATGACTGTCACATGACATTCACAGTAAGACTTCCAAGAATGCACAACTTCACTATGCGATTGAATGTGAAATGGCCACGAATGAGAAGTGGTGGGTGCTCAGCTATATGCATGATTGCGCCGTATGTCTGAAAACAAACAAAAAAAAGCCTAAATGAGGGGCACAGTTTATGGGTACACAACACGAATGCGTAACAAGAAAACAGGAAAGGCACAGAACACGGCGTGGCACACCATTCTGCGCCTTCTATGTTTTCTCGTAATGTGTTCATTCTGTTGTAGTACACACGAACTACGCATCGCCAACTATCCTGCCAGCAAAGTTGCTTAAATGTGGGCAAAGACATGTGGGACTAGTTGCTGCAATAACAGACAAACAAGCGTCACAGTGTGACGCCTGCTTCACACAACCCTAGTTTGGGCGGCTCCAAAGCAATGGAAATAGAGTGATATAATAATTATCATATAATGCATTGTAGTAAAAAATACGACAAGAAACACACGGTGCATGAAAACAATAAGAAAAAAAAACATGCCATCCAAAAGATACATCGCTACAATATATGTAGAAGCAGTCCATTAAATAAGGTGCGAAGTTACAAAGCACAATGACACACATCTTTCGTTAAACAAGCACTGCAAAAAATAATAAGAAAAAAAGCTACTTTGCACAGCGTGTGACGGAAAGAAAGTTATACAAAAATAGAAATGTTATCACTTTCTTGAGTCAACATTTGTTGTATGTGCTCAACAAGCAGTGCCATATTTCTTGATCTATCACAGCAAATCGTTGTTTCGTTCGCTTGACAAATGCGCAGCTGTGAAGACTATGTCAAATAAATCAAAGCGCCACTCGAATCCCCCCAAAATGAAATGCTTGAGTTTAGCTGCGTATGATTTTGTTCGGAGCCGTTCCAAGCCGTCTTCTACCAAAAAACAAGTGCAAAAAATTAATACAGCTGGTAATCGAGAGTCAGTTCAAACATGTGACGAGTTATTCCAACAGCGACGGTTTGTGTGGCCTCCAGAAAAAAAATTCATCTACGAGACCTAGTTTTTCGCGACATGTCGCTCAAGAAAGAACTACCATAAAAAAATCATACATGCTTTTTTTTTTTCGTTTACAAAGACAACATGCACAATACAATACAGAAGCAAATTACAAACAGAACAGATACCAAGTCAATTAAAGCAATTAGTAGTAAACAAGACTACTTGCTTTGTAACTAGACGATGTGTTCGGGCTCAAAAAAGTAAGAGAAGCGAAGTATGTGTCAAAGTTTTTAGACATGCGACGAATTGTGACTATGTACAGAAATGAGATAGCATCATCTCAATAGCTCCTTGCTCAGTATCAATGTGGAACAACAACAATAACAATAACAAAAAAGAATGCACCGATCTTCTTGCAAACCTTGACAATCTTGCATAGAGCAGGAGACTGAGCTCGAAAACCGAGCACCAACCATGCAATCCTAGGCGGAAGTGCCTCTGCCACAAAGCGTAGACGAGGAATAGCGCGGACAACTTTGTACAATGCAAAAACTTAATGAACCGAGAATGGAGCACTTGCCGGACAAAATCTGAAAAAAAAAAAAAAAAGAAGAAAGAGGCAGAGGTAGAAAAACTCTACTCATTGTTCTGTTGTGATGGCAGTGACAGTATGAAAAAAAAAAAAGACAGCTGCGTTTTGTTGTGTCATTCTATGTCAGATAACCTAACTTCTTATCATACGTGATAACCTTTTCTTTCTCTTGTGCAAGTCAATTGCAAGTATATGCACACATATATGCATCGTTCAATAGCAACGACAAGGTGAGCGGTCCGAAAGCAATGCAACGTAAAGACAAACAATACAGAGACCCGTACAACTGTTCACCTAAACTTTCGCGCACACAAACACACACACACACGCCACACTAGTAAGCGATAAGTCAATGGCTTCTGCAATGCATCCAAACACACTGGGACACGTCAGACGATGCGGTAGCTGTTTTGCTTGGCGATACGTCTCGTGACAAGACATGGCGTCGACATGTCGAGCAGCTTTCGAGAACGCGCAACAGGTGCGCCATCCGCTGGCGAGGCGGCAGTGCAGCCACTTGTTCTGTCGTAGTAGATGACGCAACTGCCGATGCAGAAGACTTTAAAAAGAAACTATGCGATGAAAGTCACTCCACGGCGAATCCACAAGTCTCCTCGATGGCCTGGGTTAGCTTCTCGCTGAGTTTTTCTTGTGTTTCATATGGAGGCAGGTCGATTCGGTTAAAGCTGCACAGGAGAAGGTGAAAGATTACGTGAATCTCATGTTGCATGAAATGTTGGCCAGCAATCAACCTTCATAAGTGCAGAGCCAATAAATTCTATTAGGTAACTCTTTCTTGGAAGTGAAGCAAATGCCACAAAGTGAAATAGCACATATTCGGACAACTGCCTCCCTATTTTCAATGTGAGATATAACTACTCCTTTATTACCTACACATAGCTCTTTGAGACAAGATGCAACACACACCAGTGAGGTACACTCAAACCTCAATATACGAAAACTGCACATTACACAAAAATTAATTTGTTATATCCAAAAATTCCTTATAAAGGTATATTCCTAACATTGTCTATCAAACCTCTATATAACGAGCCCAAATATAACAAAACATTGGTCATAACAAAGTGAATGAAGAACAGTCATGCAATAGACAGTGTAAGGAATATGTATTTACTCAAATCTAGGCCGACCCCAATTCTAAGCCGACCTCCATAAATCCGAAGCCCTGAATAAAAAAAAAAAATGACCTCGAACGTAGGCTGAACGAAACAGTGTTCACCAAAAAGGACCATTATTGAACACGAAGATGAAAGAAGGCAGTTGGTTCATGATGCAAATAACTTGAGAAACATACAGTCACCAGCCCTGTTGTGCGTGTTTCTTTTGTTGTCATTTTTCTCACGCTGCTTCTAGTTATTTACATCATAAAGATACCGCGCTTGCCAATGCCGCGCTCATTTCGAATCGCCGTCACTGTCTTCAAACAGTGCACAGTTCTTTGCGCCATCAAGTGTATTGGATGTGCCGCACTTCTTAAAAGAGCGCACAATCAAAGTTTCCAAGTTGTCGTCCCACGCTGCAGCCCCTCCAGTCATGCACATTTTGTCGTCCACTCCAAATCCCGCCCGGCTTGAATGTTGGATGACGACTCCGCGGCTAGGACAACTTCCTTTTTATAAGCGGCACAATAATAACACCGCCTGTTTGGCGCCATAGAGCTACACCACACACAGACCACTCGAAGCGCGACTCGGAATAACGAACGGTTCGCCTCGACATTCGCTACAAAGATCAAAATGGCGAACTACCATTTTTACTTAAACCAGGTGTTGGCTTGGCTATTAATGGCTATAATACCGTCTAGGTGGTGCTAGTTGTGCACCACTTTCTCAATGAAAAATAGTGCGTTTTTCAAAATCGAATCTCAGCGACCCTGAAATTTAATGCAAAAAAAATTTGAAAAAACAAACAAAAAACTATTGGCCTTGGCCTAGATTCGAATAGGTATAGTACACCTTTGTAAGAAATTTTTGGATATACTGAGCTGATCTCCATGTGAGATACAATTTTGTCAAGTTTGAGTGTATTTGTATTTACTTTACTTTTAAAAGTTGTCAACTTTTGCTTTTGCACGTGTGAGAATGTCTAGTCTTTCGCATGCACATCGAACGCTAAGTGGCATAATAACATATTTACAGTAACGTATTTGAGAGGTTATCACGTTCATTCTACCGAAAGTCAAATCCTGCTATTATTCAAAGATGTTTCCACCTCCTTTGAACAGAAAAGAACGACAATTGCACACGCCTTGTTTTTAATTTAAAAAGAAATATTGCACAAGTTGGTTGGGTCACGACAAACGTGCTCATTCTTCTTCATACATGATATATATAGTATTCAAATTTGATTCAAAACTGTTCGAACCAAATCACTAGTATTTGCTTGGACATTGCTTAGACACTCCCCCTCCCTCGTCCCCACTTCTCTTGCGTCAGTTTGTAGTATGGCATCGACGCATACTACACAAAATTGAGTAGCTGCACTAGCTCGATGAGGTCAGGGAGAGATTCACTATTCGAAACAGCAGTTCTGAACAAGTGAATGCATCTCTGAACATGTTGGTTTGTGGTCTTGAAATTAAAGCACAGAAACCGGTAATAAACCAGTTTATAGTGAGTGCTTGCCCTTCTGTCTTCTTGTCCCGTCTTTCTTGTGGTCCGATTTTATTCCAAATTCTTAAAAAGTGATAGCATGAAAAATCATAAGCATAACATAAAAAGACAGGAAGATGGCAGCATAAATTAGCTCAAAGAGAGGTATCAGTGATACAATGAAATGGAGTTGATGACTGCAGAAAACTGCAAGGCATTATAAAATAAAGGGATTTGTTGGTCTAACGTGACGCTAGACCACAAGGCAGGGTTGCACTTAATGAAGATAGCGAAAGCATCAGACTTATAAATGAACCACACAGGCAAGTCATTCAATGAAATTAAGCCAAAAATAAAAAAAGGGATAGTGAAAAGTGATACAGAGCGAGAGGTCAAGCAAGACAAGGTGCTTACCACGTGTGTGCCTTTGGCAAGTTGTCCGTGTTGGCATCGATCATGTGTATCGTGAACAACCTAGGACCGGCCGCTCCGGTGGAACCTGCGCAAACCGGTGCAAACGCGAGACGTTACTTGGTGCTCAGAGCCGACTGTGAGGAGGCGGGCACGCTTTGACACTGCTGTAAAGTAAGATGAGAAAAATGTAGCGATCGCACACCTTCGAACTACATACTTCGCCACAGTACCTGTGGGTTGCTGCCTCACATGATTGCGGTCAATGGGGCCGTCTGCACTGCACGCTTACAGCGACCTCGACAAAAGTCTACATTTTTCCGATTCTATTTGTCATTATATCCAGACACAACTTTATGATTCTGCGGCATTTCTTCTTCATGGGCAAGTGCACTCCAGACGAGCGTTATGAGCCAGTCTCTGCTTTTGGAGAACATTGCCGAGCGCATGAGTGGGACTATTTCTATAATCGTGGAGCAGACCTGCTGCCACGCTTCAAACACCAGGGCTGGGCCCATTAATACTTCTCGCGCGGTTTGCGAGTATAAGAACAACTGTCGTCAAAAGTAATCACTTCAGTGGAAAACTGAGGAAATAAATTTGCAGCCACATTAGTGACTAGTTGTTAAGGGTACTCTGCTGTGAATGTTGCTGCACTTTCCCATGGAGCAGTCTCAGAATGCTTAAGACGACAGAACGACGCCGGACAGCCACGCTCAACTATTGTATAATGGCACTCATGTGAAGTTGTCACAAAGCGACTCACAATCAATTCATGTACTGGAACATTACTGGCACTGGCCCGTATCAACTTCACTACTTTGTTTCCTTCAGATTCCAAATACTCTTCATCACATCTATGAAGGCATGCAATCACACAGAAAAAAGCAGCTAGAATAGACATAGGCCTCTGCCTTTTCACCTTGAAGAGCCTTGAAACCCTGGAGGGGGACCCGCGAGCTGCCCGTCACAAACTGGAGGAGCCGTGCTCGCCGCTCCTCGCTGTATGACTCGACCGTCAGCCAGAACCACTTGACCACGTTGCTGTCGGCGGTGCAGTGCTTCAGCCGCGTGTTGGCCTTCCAGTCGGCCAAGTCGATTTTGCCCAGCCCGCCGATCACCAGCTGCACGGGCAACATAACGGCGATTCGTGATGAAGGCCATGACACACACAGCACATGTGAGGTACCTCACTAATATGCCTTTAGCTGGGTTACCGTATTTACTCGCGTAATCCTCGCACCTCCCCCCCCCCCATGGCCCAAGAAAAATACGATTTCTTTTTTTTCCTCGAGTAATTATCGCACCCCCAAAAACTGCCGCAATAATGTCGTCTGCTCGTTCCAGCCACTGATGATGATAGCGCGTGCCATCTGGCGCCATTTCTTAAGCATCAAGCGTACTATTGCACGCAGATTTAATCCAATCCAAGCTAAGCCGAAGTGGCCAGTGCGCGTTGCGGCGTGTTTTGTATGCTGTGTCGGTAATCTTGACACGTTATGGGGTGATACTGAAGCTACACGGCTGCTTCAAGTTGCAAGTGATAGATCATGCACTAAACGACGGCAACAGGGCCGCTGGTAGGCCCTTCGGAGTCTACGAGTTTTGTGTTCGCTACTGGTGACGGCAGCTGAAAGCCACCAAGACGCGTTGAGCCTGCCGTGGGCCTAAAACTGGGATTGATGGTAAACTTTATTTCTTCAGAAGGAAACTGCGGATGATTCTGTGTTTAATGGCCATCAGCCCAATACTGACGTCCTACGCTTACCTTTTGAGGGCTCCTGTTGAGCGATGAACGTTACAGTTACGCCCGCAACGCCCGCAAGCTTCGCGTATGGTATTCTGATTCTCGACTATTTGCTTGCACTTTTTGTGTTTCAAATAAATCTTGCCTTGTGTTGAACCTCTGCTTTTATTGTTGAGGTAAGTTCTAATTATTATGTCTTAAAGCTTGCTGTAAGTTGCTGGTGTGAGAATCCCGATTTGCGGCCACTTCGTTTTTCTTTTTCGCTCTGTACGTTTTCGTGGAAAGTTTTCCCCGCGTAATTCTCGCACCCCCCAACTTTGCATCAGTTTTCCGGCAAAAAAAGTGCGAGGATTATGCGAGTTAATACGGTAGTTAGTACCGACCTAACATGCCATAAATCTACACGGCTATGGAGTATCATCAGGTCCAAGCACAAGTATTAATGAATCAATAAAACGAGTCAAAGCGCGCTATAAGCTTGACAGAATGACACAGTAGCAGATGTCCTGAGCTGTTATTATGCCATAATACGGAGGCAAATTACACATGATTTAATATCAGTGAGAGAGTATGAGACAGGTTCATTTCAAGCAATCGGCCTTTATTGGTGCAGCTTCAGTGACGTTTGCTGAGCAGAACCTTCTGCTCAGCAAACGAACGCCAAAGCCAAGTCACGGCGGCAGGTAGCTTTAGGTAAAGCTGATTCTCAGAGCAATTACAACAGGTATCACAGGGATCGAAATTACACTCTAGAAGAAGCATCCTTTACAACAGTGAAACAAGGCTACTCCCCTGTGGATACAAATTATCAAGAGGGTGTACAAACTAGTATTGCTCTCCAAATCAGTTCTAGAAGGTGCACCATCTTTAACAGTGAAACAACACTACACTTCTAAAAAAGTGCAAAATACTAGGAGTGCATATCATCTTGCTCCCCCACTAGTTCTACAAGCTGTTTCATTTTCTCATCATAACGTTACCCCTCTAAAGATGTAAAATTACGAAATGGCGAGCCGAATCACCCCATCTTCTAAGCGGACGTAGAAGGTGCATCATTTTCACAGAATCCACAAAGGTTACTCCTCCTCAAAGGTGTAGGACACTGACGGGTGCATTACACATTCAAAACACGTGATTTCTCGGCCTTGTTGGGCAAACAAACTTCATTTGAGGACCTGACGTATCCCACAGAAAAAGCTATGAGAGAAAGCTCACCTCGAGCTCCTTCTCGTCAAAGGACTTGAGCAGGTTCGGGTGAATGAGTTCACTGAAGCCCTTCTGTAGCGCCAGGAACTGCTGCTCGATTCCTCGCATGAACCGGTAGTTCACAAACAACCTGCACATTAAAAAATTAGTTACAAACACACTGCCATAAAGGATGGCTCCACTGTGTTTGCTGCATGCTCAGTTTCTGCAGTGTGGAAAGTAGCGTGCGGGCAACTATCTAATGTACAGACGTGTCCAGCGTTAAAGGGAACACCTGGGTGCACAGCATGTTTATATTTCTCTATCTTACAGAAGCATAGCGGCCTTGACTTGCATAAGAATACTGGTGGTTGAGAGTTCCGACACCTTCTGACAGATTAATGACATGCATGAAGACTGTTTCCTTATACACTTGCTGTTAGAGGGCCAGCAATATTGATGACGTTCATTCGAGTGTTCCCTTTACCAGTGATCCGTGCTGTACAAGAATGCATCGAAAAGACTACACTCACACAACGTGCATTTTAAGATTATATTTTGAAACTGAAAAGAGCACAAAAGAAAGCAGCACATGATGCGAACTAAGAAAGCCTCACATGTGCACAGATGAGAATGCACCAGTTATACGCAAATCACAAGCAAAACGTAACAGTGTATCATGAGCATAAATGTAACTTTGTTACCGTTAAACGTTTCAGCAAGGTTACTTGTTACGGTTACTGCTGATAAAGTGAATTCATTAATTATTTGTTACCAGTGGAACTGTAAATAAAATGTCACAAACGTGAACAATACACTTAAATTATCTATGAGGCAAGAAGACGTTATTATAACATTTCTGTGATTATATTTCTGTGATTATATAAGGATCGGTGTTATCTGCCCATTTATGAAGAATTGTATTTCTGTACCAAGAAAATATATACAACTTGTTAGATGCAAACATACACATTTTAGTAACTATTATGCAGTAACTCAGTCACTGCCCATAAAAAGTGCTACTGCCACATGAATAAAAAAGAAATGAATTACAGTTTGAGGCTATGTACTCTCAAATCTCATTATAACAGCCACATCTGCCATGAAAATACTTTATTATATCCAAAAATTCGTTATAAATGCATATTTGCAGTACTGCATCTATGAAATAACTATTCTTTCTTTATTTCATTATAACCAATAATTCGTTATATCTGGGTTCGTTATATCAAGGTTAGAGTGTAATACCCCAATGGGGCCTTTAAAGCAACAATAACTGATGGTGACGATTAGTAAGTATATTAACTAGCTACCACTCAGAGACTGGCACATACCTGACATATTCCTTCTTATTGTCGTCCGTGACTGGCAGGTCCTTGCCGTTGGGCTTGAGTTCGTGCACCTGGAGCTGGCCAAAGGCATTGTGCTCCACAGAAAAGGTCGTGTCGATGTAGTCTCCAATGTCATTATTCCTGAAAGAATGAAGACACAGAGATTTAACCCTACAGCCCCCGGAAGTGGCCGCATCGGTCAACACCTCCAACAGATGGGTTTCACTAAAAGAGGTAGTCAGCACGGAATGTCATCATGATTGTGAGCCTATTTCCAGTGTGAGGCAGAAACCTCGCCCAATAATACCCAACTTACCTGTTCCCACTTCTTTAGTATCGAAGGCCTTCGTCGTTGATGTAAAACACCCAAAAATACATAGACTTGCAATTTCCCGCCAGGCTGCTCCGCGAGTCACATGTAGCGCCCACAAAAACACCATTTGGTAGATGCAACCACAATCTTATCATCGGTTACCACAGAGTAACCTTGCCACTACAATGTAAAAATCATGCATTACACTCAAACATCGAGCTAATTATAAGAAAGCCACATCTGACACAAAAATAATAACTTTGTCACATCCGAAAATTTATTATAAACGAGTATCTGCAACACTGCATCTATGACAGAGATATTCATTTAAACAGTCGAACCGCTTTATAAAAGACACTGATATAGGAGACAAATAGGTATAAAAGACACCAGTGTGCCTATATTGAAACTGGGGTTGATCAAAACACAAGAACAGTGCACCCTGCTCAAAAGAGACACCTCGTATAAAAGATGAGAATGCCGCTCCGATGAATGTCTCTTACAAAAGGGTTCAACTGTAACTCGTTACACACGTGTTCGCTATTTGAGGTACGAGTGTACTCGAAAATATAGGTGCGTAACATAGACAGGGATTTAGAAAGAGGAAGGACCTGGGCATGCACTAGTCCTCGTCTTCCCAAGTCAACCATTTTGACAAATGTACCAAATGAAGAACAGCTCCAGTACATTGAACCAAACAAGTTTTGCAGGCGCGGCAACTCACAGCATCCATGTGAGGCTCCGGTGCAGGTCCGGGTCGACGGCCTCGATGTCGTCCAGGTGGATGGGCTTTCCCAGCAGCATTTTGTAGAAAGGCAGCGTGAAGCCGCCGTCTATGTAGTGGCCATGGAACACAGCCAGCCCGATGACCCGGCCCACAAAATGGAAGTACGACAGGTGTTCCTGCGCAATGCACAAACCGGGATGAGCGAATGTGTCGAGAATTGTGGCGAGCTGTAGAAGAGCCCCGAAGCAAAGCCTTTGTAACTTCCACAAGTGACGCTTGAGTGGGACAAGTCCGCCAGCTAACGACACAGTACAACATTATGTGCCGTAACTTGCCAAGACAATTGTAGAAAGCACGGCATCTTATTTTTGTACAACCATCAAAACATCATCATTAAAACAGCCAGAAAACTCTGTACACGCACCGGATTCACCGAAGAGTCAGGGTTGATCTGGAGCGTGTAGATGTCATCACGTGTGTACTGGAACAGGCCGTAATACGGGTTCAGCATCTCGTGCGACAGAAGGTACAGCCACTCCCTGCGTAAAAAACGAACATGCGTAAAGCAATTAGTACCAAAGAAAGCAAAGTCGCCGGCTATACGCCGCTATGTTTATCAATAAACGACGAGGCTGACATTCACAAAACTGGGCAATAAGAGCTAACGTGCTGGAGGCCCTCTGATTCGGAATGGTTTCTACTGCTAGAGTCCCTACCAAAATGCTTCTAAAGACCAGTAGCATTTAGACAGGTTGAGAATCCTTTGAAAAGGGTATACTCAGTGGCTGCACCAGAATGTTTTTTACTGGGGGGCAACCCACGACAAGTAAGTTCCTTCAGGGGGACAGGGAGGCTGGGTACATATCAAATCAAATCAAATCAAATCTTTATTTCCACCATGTACAATTTAACAGATGGGGGACATTAGACGAAAAGCTGGTGACAATATGCATTGTGCTCTTGGGAAAAGCAGGGGGGGAGCAGGCAGAAATGTTGGGGGGCTTCAGCCCCCCTCATAACCCCTTGCAGGTGCCACCCCTGGCTATACACATTCACTTGGATTGGTTGTCGACAGCAGCAACATACATTTAACAGCAAAACTGTAATATGGCTAGGAGCTGTGAGATCGTGTTCATGGACAAAAGATGTGTAACAACAATTTTTGACGAACCATTCAACTCGAGTAGTCGAGCATTTTTTCAATTAAAAAAAAAAAGGGAGGTGGAGGGGGATCATGGTGTAAAATTAAATATACGGTGTATGATTTCACCGACATCGCAGAATGTACAAAAAATTTCGCTTTAAGGACAAGACCACTTGCATAGGAAATGAACATCATGCCATTTTTGTACTTTTAAAAACAACGGGGTTTCTTTTGAACTACAGGATATCATTTTGAGACCGCCGTTGATAACACAAGTCACGCACAAGAGAGACATTGGTATCTTTGAGTGCATGCCTCTTATTTGCTCGATATAGTCAACAATGATAATATATAAATCCAATTAACCAATATTTTTATTATACCAGGCCCACCAATGTCGCAGCTTGGTTGGCTTCTATCTTCACAGATGAGTAAGAACTGAATTTTTCTTTCCAAGTTCATTTTCCTTACAAAATCGATGCTTCAATTTATAAAAACACAGTCATGTTCCTTTACACTTTCTTTATCATAATCCCACATAGTACATGTTAACCCAGCACTATGCAAATGAAGAAAATGTGGAAGATATGGACACCTAACATGCATTGGCACACCATTAAATGTGAACAAACAATAACAAGTAGGAATATTACACATTAAGTCACCTTATGCACGCTACGGAGCTGTTACTAGCTTATTCACAGATTGTTCGTCCCGTTCTTTACAGCTCGAAAAATAAAAACCGTGCCCACCTGGCCACGCCACCGTAGTCGAGGCCCTCCTCGCCACGAAACTTGACCATGAGCCGCTTCTTGAGGTCCTTGGGACGCATCTTCATGATGAGCCGATACGACTCCTGCATCGTTAACCGAAAACGTGCTTGCATGCTTGAGAAGTGACACAAAACAACGAAAATGGGAAAAAAAAGAGAAAAATAAAAAAGTGCTGTTCGCACGATCATTTTCGCTGCTTTAAAGGTAAAACTTTGACCTGCTCTTTGTAACAATAGAGCAGATTGTACTTAGAATGTATGCATCAAAATGAATGAACAACATAACATGATGTAACACAAGCAAGCTTACATTGCCTGTACTGATTGCTTGGTCATGGAAAAAGGCAGTAACCATGGTGCGCTTATTTAAAAAGCTGACCAGCCATGAGTGCCACTGACTGATTACTTGTTCCCAACCAACTTCGCAGGGTACAAGATAACGATCGAGATCAAAGCTGTGCTGGGGATCTTAGCGTTCTTGCTAGTTGCACGAAGACAATTTTTCTTGGAAATCTCAGCGCCCCTGTCCTATCAATTGGACAAAAAAGTGGGAGGGGGACTGTTTGAAAAAGACGGTCACTTGGCCGGCACCCAGCCGCCAAAGGTGTAACACGGTGTTTGATGGGTCAATTTCTGTGAAACATCACTGAAATTGGGCTCACCAACATGCACGAGTCCGAATGAAAGTCAATGAGAGTAAATTCAAATGGACCTAAGTGTATACCTGTTGTGGGGGTGCTGACACCCCCTGTAAAGTTGTTTGCGCTACGTGGTGCACGTGTCTCACCCAAAAGCCGCATTTCGGGTGACAACCACCAGGCGATAGGTGGCATTGTGTTCGTGAGAGTTAGCCACCACTATCGTCATCATCATCATGGTGTAGCGCCGGCGGTGACCCCTGGTGGAAAGCAAGCCTTGGTGGCGGGCGAGAGTTGAGCGAGCCTTTTCTGCGTGTGGCGGTTGCCGCAACGGTTGCCTCTAGCGTGGGTCCTCGGCGCGTGGCACCGCAGGCCTGTGCGTCGGGGGCCCACGTAGTAAGTCAAGCGTTGGCGCCGCCGCCTTGAGTATGTTATTGCGTGTTTGTCGTGTTATTGTGTTTGTCATGTTTTGGAGTGTATGAAAATTGTGTGTAAGGATGTCTTAGTGGGTTGATCACGATTGATGTATCATTCGGCGGATGATATCGTCGTTATAAATTAGTTAAATAAATGTATGTGTTCGTTTGTTTGCCCCGACCGCGTCTGCTGTGTCCGTTCACTCCAAAAGCATGGGGAGGCGCTCGCCTCGTCGAGACCACACACTGTGTGATGTGTTAATGAGTGCGAGCGAGTGCCAACGAGTGCAAACGTAAGCAACTGTAAATGTGCGTCAATGCTTAGGGGCGAGTGCAAGTCAAAACGTAAGCGAGCACCGGCAGATGGGGGCACACGTGTGCAAATGGTTACATAGCCAGCAAGAATGCGTTGGTGAATGGTTATGAGTGAATAACTAGACTTTCTATCGAGCTATGGTAATCCGCACGGTGCAGACCACACAAATGAGAGAGATGACTAAGGAATATGAAGGACCGCGTGCCGATTACTGTCCTATTTTTGTGACCCGAAATGCAGGCCTTGTCAGGAGGCTTTACCTCTAATCGTCTTGGTGATACAGCTTATATATTGCTACTGGAACTGCCAGTGTTCCTAGTGTTATGCACATTGCTCTTTGCAATGAAGGGGTTGTGAACCAAGTGAAATGTTGACGGCCCCTGCGACAAGCAAAGCCAGCCGAAGTGCACCTGTCCACCCTACACGTGCGCGAGCTTCAACCGAGAGGCCGGAGCACATGACAAAGAAGGAAAGTGACGTTCAAGGCCGGTGGCTCGTGAGATCGACAGACTTTCATATCTTTCCGGACTCCTGTTATTCTATTTTAGCTCTGGTGACAAGTTCGCTCCACAACAAACAGTGTTCAATTTTCATTCTTGTTGGTGAACTTTTCTACAATAGGTGCACGTGCCCGAATAAAGCAATCTCCAAACCTCGAAAATGTCCTCCCGAGAGACCTCCAGCCGGCAGTGGCCTGACTGGGGCTGCACCGTTTGCAGCTCCTGACGCAGCGCCGTCAGCTTCTGCACCAGGTCCCGCTTGTACTTGGGCAGGCAGGACAGCTCGGGCGAGGACGACCGTTCCATGATGAGCGCCGATGACGATGTGGGACTCGTGACCGTTGGCGCGGGACTGTTGTTCGCCAAGTAGGGTACACCACCCCCACCTCCACCACCACTGCAATCAGAGAAAAGACAAATAAAGTTGAAAGCAGGGAAAGTTGACAGTTGATCAACATACTGTATAAAGTACCCTAGTTCACTTTAACAAGAAAAAAAAGTGTAATTTTTTTTACCTTCCGTCCTCATCGATATGCACTTGTTCAACTATACGTTGCGATCAAGACACGTAAAGTGGGGGGCTAGTTGGTATGGCATTGAAACTGAAATTAAACTGCGAAAGGAACAGAACACACAAGAACAAATAAACAGGCTGAGCACGGCTCTGTCTACTTCTCTCATCTTCTATCCCCGGCGCAGTTTTACAAAAGTTGCAATGGTTATGAGACGAGACCGCTGGGGCCAACACGCACACTCACTTCGGAGGCTCAGTGCTCACCACTTGGGTCGAACAACCCTATGCAAGCTCCATCTTTCGAAATTGATAGGAGTGTTAAACACTAGAATAATGTTATTAAGAGTGCTATACATTGCAGTAACTTGATGCTGTCAGATTCTGAACCCTCCCTGACATTAAAATCTCCATGACATCTATGACAATGTTGAAATTTGTGGGGATCTGAGGCGCGCCTGCGACCATTTCGCCAACATTCCACCGTACGGCCGCTCCTTTTTCTTTCTTGTGCTCTGGTAATGGCGCGTGGCGATAGATGGCGTGGCGCATGTTCTCGGGGGCTGCGAGAAGCAGCGAGGCCCAGTCACGTGCATGCCAGAAAGGGTCTCTCCTCCGTTGGCCAGCGCCCAGTAATCACGCTGTTTTTCCTCCGTCTCTGTCCCCTTTGGGAATCTCTGGAGACTGTAGCCTGCCTGGGTTCCTAGACATCCCCGACAGGCGTGTTTACCTGAGTGTTAGCTTCAGTACCATACGCTAAGCCAAACAGCGGTGCCTAGTGCTTGAAGTGGTCGTACCACGCCAAGCCGCTCTTGCCGTAGGCCTACGCTTACGAGGTTTGCCCTAACTCTCTAGACCAGGCCCAGTGGCCATCGTGAGAGACCTTTTCCCGACCAGCGTGTCAAAGCTCGCCATTGCCAGCTGCGATGTGCTCGCGGTTTCCCCTTTATCATAAACATCCACGTGCGAGAGCCTTTGCTCCCCGCGTACCGGGAGCGGACGTTGTACTGTTGTTTGGGGGTGCCGCCAAAGGCAATAAAGTGTTTGTGTATTGCTGTTATTCGAACACTGTCTGTTTTGCCGAGCGGCACTAAACGCTTTATAAGTTGAGCGCGCGCGGAGCGGTGCGCCACACATGAGTAAATAACTGAGACGTGGCCCTGTGGCTCGTTAAGCCTGAACCCACGGTGATCATCCCCTACGGTGAGTAGCGAGGTCACTACAACTTAAAATTGTTTTATACTTGCCACATTATAATTACAGATATATATGAATGGGATCTTAGAATAAAAAATGTCCTCAAACGACTTGACACATCTCCATCTATGAGCAACTGACCTCAATATCTTAAAGAATCAGTCAACAGGCTCTAAACTTTTTTTTTTACACCCCCCAAACAAGCTCGGTAATTCGTAGAGTAGACAGCCGTGATCACGTTTTCTGAATATTAGAGAGCTGCGCGCCGCGCAGAGCCTCCATTTCGAGGAACAGTTCCCAAACTCCTTTCCTACGCCTCACCAATGCTCCTTGCACGCGCAGTGACGAAAACTGACGCAGCATGCACGTGACGCAGCGTACACGACGTGACGCAGCATGCAGCTTGTCGATCGGTCTAAACCAGGTCTCAACAAGCAGCAGTGTAGTCAACGACAGTTCCTGTTCCCACCCACTGCTACGACAGAGCTATCTAATCATATGAGTTGCGAAACTCCCCATAGGCTCCTTGCATTGAAATCGGAAGACTTCACAGACCCGGTTTTTGGGAGTGAGCAGATTGTGGTGCCACCTGTTGATCACCACACTCACTAGAAGTGCATCATTTGTGTTTTGTGTTTCTGCTCTCAGATGGCACGAAAGCCTGCTTCAAAGAAAAAAAATTAAACTCCACAAAAATTGGGCCAACTTCATGTCCGGGTTTTAGAATGCAGTTTTGCTGCAAACTGTTTTCGGCTGAAATCGAGAGACTGGGATGCAGAGAAGGATCGGCACCGGGTGAACAGTAAACAAACAGGCATAGCAGCAAGCGGAAGTGCATTGCAACTGATCGAGTTCGCCAATGACGTCAATCGCTGACGTCTTGTCACATTGCCGAAGTGGGCGGAGTCATGACAATGACCCACGCCTTCCCCTCACTCTGAAGAAAGGTGGCAAGACCGTGCGAAAATTTGAAACCAGCTGAACGCGATGTTCTAGCCCTTGTAACTTCCTTAATATAGCACATATTTGCAAAATTCTTGCGGCAGCATGGTCACGAAGTAAACGTGCACATATTTTTATTTAGACTAATAATAATCATGAACCAACTCGCCCAAGCAGCAGTTTTAGCACATATTTCTCTTTACAACAATTTTCGGACCTTGGGTTTGTTTACTGGCCCTTTAATAAAAATAGTTGTGCTGCTGGAAAAGTTTGTGCGAATCTCTTCACCAGTCCAACAAATGTATCTTCATTACAACTAAGTTGTAACAGTCCCAGTCCTTATCTGCATGCCAGGCTATCATCTATACAAACCAGAGAGGCTGTTGATGGCAAACAAGACCTCAGATTATTATCTTGCTACAACGGCACATGGTCATGTAGCTTCTATTATCATTGCTGTTAGAACTGCTCACAAGCGGCAAGGGCACAGATCAATCATCCACAATCCCATTAGCTTTAAAAGTTAGTCCCACGATGAAGCAGCACTCACAAGAAGCTGTTCCTATGGTTGTTGGCCGCCGTCATGGAAGGCACGACCGGCGGCAGCCCGTTGACGTTGATGGGCGACATGGGGCTCTGCGGTGGGGGCAACGCCGCCGAATTGCTCGGCGGTTGAGGAGGAACATTGTTGATGTGAGGTTGAATGACTCCACTGGGTGGGTTGGCGTTCGTCGTCAACGGGTTGGGGTGACCGGGTGGACTACGTGGTCCCGCAGTGGGATGGCTCGCAGGTGGTGGTGGTGGCGGAGGTGCCTCTCGGGAAGAGCCGGTCTGAGCCATACTGGGCTGACCTGTCGTGCTTGATGAAGTCAGGTTCGAACATCCGGACGTCATGTTCGAGGTCGGAGCAGAGGGCGCTGGCGACGCGTGGGCGGGAGACATATGCTGGCCTTGCGCCGACGATGTCTGTGACATGGGCAGCGCCCTCCTGGAACGAAAAGATGTCAGTTAGACTTTGATTATGCCATCTAACGTGCACAGTTTTATTTAATGATGGTCTAGGGATGGTTCTTTTTAACATGACGGGATAGTAAAGATCGACACAAAGCAACAAACTAGGAGCCGCATGTCATTTAGTGTCTTTCTTTAGTTACAAGTCAGTTTGACACTATTCTAAGACCATAAACAACTACAAATGGCGCAAATACAAATACGTAGAGGGTCAGGGGACGATGAAATCTTGGAGCGATGAAAAATCCTAGGAACACAGCAACTTCAACACATTCATGTTTATACACATGTGCCATAAAGCAGGTAACTGCAGGTTTGAAGGAGACTAGACTGTTCGGTGAACACTTTGGCTCCAGCAACACCTCATGATGCAAGAATTTGTACCAATGGTACAATTATACTGGCTCAGTTTTTGTTTGGCTGTTGGACGTTCAGTTTGTGCTTATAATACTGTGATATAGTGAATTGTTGGGCTAGTTAGTTCGAGATCTAGCTTAGAAGAGCGAAGGCTTGGAAAGAAAGGAGCCTACTTGCACCTTTTTTCTTCCAAGCCTTCCCTCTTCTAGGCCAAATTACAATACTGGCCAGAAACCAGCTGCCTAAAGATGACAACTACGCTAGTTCAGTGCGGAAGCTGAAACGAAATGTTTTAAAAGCGAGCAGAGACCAAAAGTGTTCAAGGTTCTGCCCCGATCCATTTAGTTTACTATTTTTCTTTTTTTGTTTTGCAGTCGGCAAAACAGCCATGAGCAAACATTGGAGAAAAGAACAAAACAAAAGACATGCTTCCTCTTGCAGTTTGTTCACCTTGCAGCTGGCGCGAGTCCCAGCAGAGGAAGCCGGGGGTCGGTGAACTGTGTGGTGCGGTTGTTGTGGTCCACGTAGTACAGGCGTCCCGTCGGAGTCGAACGAATCTCCCAGCCCCGGGGCAGGGGTCCCAGGGATTCGAGGTCGCCAGAGGGGTAGTCGCGGGGAACCCGGGGGTCGTGCCATGTGCTCACCCCCGTTGCCACGTGGTAGAAGTAGACTTGACCCTGCTGCGTCGTCCGCACCTCTGCGACGTCGAAGAACGGATGAACCACTCGTTGAAATTCTTCACTCGTGGCAGATATTTATGGGTCCAAAGGCTTCAAGAGCATGCCTATATTTTCATTTTTTCAACTCCCTAGTCATAGTTGAGGGACTTGTAACCATAGGTCGGTGAACTCACTTATGAGTCGACTCGCTCGGACTCGGATCGAGCCGTGAGTGTGGGTGAGTCTGCTTGAGTTCCGCTTTTTTGTTTTTTTTTTCCGACCTATGCTTGCGACAAGTGAATGCATATTGACACCTAGAGATGCTATCATGCGACTTAAAAAGTCAGTTTATAACAAACAATCTTGACTTGTAAGTGCACAGAGGCACAGTTAGTGTGCGGCGACACCTAGTAGAGGAAAAAGAGAAACACCCCGTGGCATGCGACACTCGAGCGACGCGACGCGAGTACCAACACTCTCGTTTGCTTGCATGAGCTATACGACTTTTGAGACTTGAATGCTTACTGCCGCTTAGAAACGCTCATGCACAGAAAAGTGCCGTTCAATCATTTTATTCCATTGCCATTCTTTCCTTACGCTCCATTACTTTACACTCCGAAGTTGCTGAAAAGCGATTTCCACTAGAACAAAGGCCAAAAACTTAAAGAAGAGTGTACACCAAAAAAAAAAACTTCACCTACACACATTTCCGCGAATCACTGAAACCTGCTCAATATTTTTTTTCACCGGCCCTATTCATGACCAAGTGAAAGGCTGCCTACATGTGTTCACCAGAGTTCTCGAGTGATTAATCTAGCTATTCCACAATTATGTTTATTTGCCATATAGGCTTGTCTCGATAGCTGTGATCTACATTTTTGTTCTTGTTAAGCAGAGTTACTTTTGTACGATTATTTGATCTAATAAATGATCACATCAAAGTGCCGTTTCTTTGTTGACTTAACATGTCACATGGCTGTTTTCAAACGTATTTTCCCAAATGGGTCCCCTACTTGTCATTGGCTATAATGCAACATACTCAGTGTGAACCGTTTCTAAAAAAAATGTGCATAATAAAGAATTTAAAGGTAAACATATTTGACAGAGATCTGGCTGGCCGGGTAAATTTATACAAATAAACAGACACTCCAGCCGTGTTTAGTCTTTAGTTTTTAATATTAAAAAAACTGGACAGTTTTAATATTAAACACTAAAGATAACATGTGGCTGAAGACTCTGTGTATTCGTATAGTAAAGAATGAGCAACACTGCCCAAAAAAGTACACATTCTCACCATATCCCTCGGGCAGGTCAGCCGCCCTATGAAGCTGGTTGCGGGCCAGGTAGTTGCGATGCCGTGTCGACCGCCGCCGAGCGTTAGACTGTGGCATGTCCGCCTGCGGAGAACTCGCGGGCGGCGGAGACGGCGATGGCGGTGCTCCGTTGCCCTCATCCTGAACAGAAAAGGCCATCTCACTCAATCACTACGGTCATGATTCAGAATGTAACTGCACCACAGATCCTCGACAAAGGACACTGACAAGTGCCAGCTGTGAATCCCCAAATCTAGCAATATATATGCACGTACTAAAGATTCAAAACAAAGAACGAAAGGACAAGCACATGGCAGCAGAGATTAAAAAACATAAATTGAAAACATGATACCTTGTCACCTGTATCACAATCCACACTTTTTAAAAATGACATTTGTGACTGAAATAAATAGACTAATGCCTGGCATGCATCTGGCATGCCTCAATGAGCTATCTGAGCTGCTACAACAATTTCGCAAGCTCAGTGACTACTATATTTGGTGCTGACAGTGGCTCATTGAAGCCAGTGTGTGCAGCCAGAAGTTGAGAGTCAAGCAGCTAAAATTACTTTCTCACTATTCCGCACATTGTTACTGCTTTGAGGCTGAGTATGCTTCGACCCATTGCACCCCGTTCCAATTCAGGTCCTCGTCCAATGTTGCACCGTTACATCTTCAGCCACATAACTCAGTCTAGACCAATAAAGATACACAACGGTGTCATGTAGAGAAGTGTAGCATGAAGGTGTAGCTGTGCGAAATAGCACTGCATTGCTGTTGAAAAATACGTAGGTGCGAGAATGGACGGAACTACCATCATTAGCCTGACTACGCCCCCTGCAGGGCGAAGGCCTGTCCTATGTTTCACCAATCGACCTGGTCCTCTGCTTGCTGCAGTCAGGTTACCCCCTCGAACCTCATAATTTCACCTTAACTTTCTGCCTTCCCCTTGTGATCTTGCCTTTTTTTGGAATTCAGTCTGTTGCTCTTAATGACCAGCAGCTATCTCACTTTCTCGCTACACCCCGTGACCATGCCCATTCCTCCTTCTTGAATTCGATAACACGTCTTGAGCATCACCCGTTTGTTCCCTCACCCACTCTGCTTTCTTTTTTAATGAAAACCAGCAGACAGTGAAATCAGGGAAGGTACAGGGGACGTTAACTGAACTGTTTCAAGTGTAGTGTAGTGACTGTGACACAGATGGGAAGAAAGTGGACGAAAACACAATTCGCTGCTGACGTGGACCGGAGCTGCAACCAGGACCGAACCTGCAACCCTCGGATTACACACTTGATGCTCTTACCAAATGAGCTACGGCGGCAGTCGTACCCTCATCAACATTGCAGGGTATCTATGTGAATGCAAACCTGGGGGTGCCAGTCAGCACCGCTCGCAGCTCTCAAGGTTACCGTAATTACTCGAATCTAAAGCGCACCTTTTTTCTGGTTAAGCGAGTTCATAGATCGCATGCGCGTTAGAATCGAGTACGAAAAAAATGAATACATTTATTCTATTGGCATCGGCATTTCCGAAATGGCCACCCCCTGCATGCGTCGGCATGACGCGTCGGCCATTTGTGCCTGTGTTTCTCATGCGCGGCACTTTGTACGTGTGCTGAGGAGTTCGTCATCTGGTAGTGCATTAGCATCGACGGCATGGAAGGGCCGACTCCAAAAGCTCGACGAGTGCACCACGATGCCACTTCTAAAAGAAAAGTCATCGCGTGTGCCGAAACGGACAGAAATCGGGCCGCATCGCGGTCGTTCGGAGTTCCCGAAATGTGCGTGCGGGACTGGCGGAAATAAAAGCAGAATATTGTCGACAGCAAAAATTAAGGCTTCAGTGGACCACAGCAGGGTCGGTTTCCGCAAATTGAAGAGCTCCTCGGCGAGTATGAGATTGAGCAGTGAGCGGCACAGCGGCCCGTGACGACAGAACTGCTCCAAGTGCAGGCTATGCAGTTAGCCTTAAAAAAAGGGCTAATGCCGAGCCAGTTTAAAGCGAGCAGGTGCTAGCTAACTAGCTTTATGAAGAGGAAAGGCTTTTCCCTCCGAAGGTGAACGGGCATCTCTAAAAATTTTTGCGGAGAAGTGCGATGAAAAGCTGCACAGTCTTCAGAGGTTCATCCTAAACTTGTGGCACAACAACGGCTACCTGCTTGGGCAAATCCGGAATGCCGATTATATGCCTGTTTACTTCGACATGCCTGGCACCAAAACTGGCGAGAAGAAGGGGGGCGAAGCAAGTTTGCGTGCTGACATCGGGCCACGGTAAAACTAGAGTGATGGCAATGCTCCGTTGCATGTCGAATAGGCACAAGCTTCCCTCGTACCTCATATTTAAACGGAAGACGCTCCCGAAAGGAGTCATTTTCCCGAGTGGTGTGATCGCGCAGGCCAACGAGAAAAATGGGTGCGCGTTGCAATCGATGTCTTACTTTTTTTCTTTTCGTCGTGGAAACTGGGTGCGCGTTACAATGGAGGGCGCGGTATAATCGAGTAAATACGGTATACCTATCCTTTTGTCCCCCTCAAGGTTACCCCTATCACTCTTCTTTCCACAGCCTGCTGCATCTTTGATAAGAACCAACCATAAGTAAACCATGACCAACCTGAGGAGGAGGAGGAGGCGGAGGCTGCATCTCGTCGTTGGTCGTGGAGGACGCGGGCGGAGGCAGAGACCGGCGTTGAGCACGAGAGTTGGCCGCGCTGCCTGCGCTGATGCTGCCGCTGACGTGCATGCTGTTTCGGTTGGAAAGAGGCGCGACCATGTTGACCATTTCGTACGCCGGCCTGCAGGAGAGAAGAGGCAGGTAAAAGCAATGTCAGCATCCATGTTTATGAGCACAGCGCTGTCGACGTCACGCAGAAGAAATTTCGTTCACTTTGTCGAGCGCGTAGACATTCACCGTAATCAGCCCTAACAGGCCTCGGCAAACAATTCCCAAGACTGCTATAGTTGTTTGCGAAACTTGATGGTCTATAAGTCAAACGAGTGGGTGTTAAATTTCAGTTCTGATCGTCCTCAAATTGTTATCCACTTAACTTGTGAGCATGAAGACTTCCTACATGGACTACTGCGAGAGCCTAAACACACAGTAAAAATCTCATTTTTTTTTATGTGAGAGGCCGTCAAATCAGACAGATAGTCATAGTTGACCTCTGGAATGTCTGGTGCTGCATCACAAAACTTATGTGTCGTGCCAAAACACGAACACAGTAGCACTAAATGAACATAACCAGTACTTAAATGCTGTGAGCATCCATGGGTATTGTCTGTGCTCAGGTTATTATTACAGAATCTACAAATACACAAATGCAGTAAAAGAAGACAGAATGTCTGGCTGGCACAATTGTCATACCTGCTCTCCATAATAACAAATGCTTACCAACGACTCACCCAGTTTGCCATTTCAATGATCCCCCATCAACACGTCATGCACATGTCGTGCGGCATAATTATTGGTAATGATGATAGCGGGGATGACGATTTGCAGTCTGCATCAGAGTCACTTGGTGCGGCCAAGTGAAAACAGCTCATAGTTTCAAGTGGTTCAAATCGCCACACTTCACTAGTGTTTCCAAGTGACACCATTGGAAAATAATGAGCCAAGAAGCAACACAACAGGTGCTTTACAAATGCTCTCTTGCAATCATAAGGCAGAACGATTCCACAACAGCTTTGCCGACTAACCTGAGCGGCTTCTCCCACTGTGTGGAGCGGCTCCAGTGATTGACGTAGTAGACGCGGCCGGTCGCTGTGCGCCGCTGCTCCCACCTGGATGGTCAAGACAACTGTGTCATAACCACCCAGTAGGCATCACTACAATCACCAATATCGACTGGGACTATCAAAAGTGTCTGGAGCCATATTCTCAAGCAATTACTTTCAGATGTGCATTCAGTCTTGGATAAGGCAACAACCCACACAAACCATATGCACCATCCTTCTGACATAGCACCATGACAGAGATAGACGTAAGACATCACTGATACACATCTACTACTCACCATGCTTTCACTAACAGTCACTGCAGAGACGAAGCAAACATAACACAAAAAACATTTATTGTAGAACTGTGCAATGTTTGTATGGCAACCTAAGAGCATTGCCACGCTGGCGGCAAAAACGTAAGCATCAATCCGTGTGTAACACCTAGGCAAGACATGTGCGTCAAAAGCAGCAGAAATCGGGAGCTTCGCCGTGCCCCACGTGAAATGCGTCAAGACCCGATTCTACGGCAAATGACACATGCCCCAAGACAAATTACCAATCAGTAGCGGTGAGGGCAACATCCTGAAGCCATGGAGACTCAGATTCCACCATTCTGCATCAAGTTTTCTATCGAGACATGCCACAGGGTAATGAACGAGTGAATGACAAACAGAAAACAATTTTCACTCTCGACGTCACTCGCAGTATCTCAACATGCATGTTATCTTGTCACACTACCATGCGACATGACACTTGCCAAGATGGCCTTCTTGAGAAGGCGCTGACGCACGGCAATCGCTTTCCACGCACAGTACACGCTTGTGTATTTTGCCGCTTGCGAGGCCATAACCTAAGAACTTGAAGGTATTCATTGGAGGTAGTGGCCAAGTACTTCACCAGGGTGGCCAATCCTGCTCTGGTGAGGGAGTTCATTACCCACAGATGGTCGCCAGTGAGGCCGCAGCCCAGATTTCTTCTTTGTTTCTTAAAAACCACATCGAAATAATCTTTTTCTGAACACACTGATGCGCGTGCTGGCTTCCAGCACTGCGCAGAGGGTTAGAGATCTTGTCTACTTGTTCCTTAGGTACTACATCGAAATAACCTTATTGATGGGAAGCATCTCTTGCTCGCAGGCATGGCACACGTCCGCACTCTTCTCCTTTTGTCTCTCCACTTCTCTCCTACCACCTGCTTGCGTTCGCTCCCCCATTGCATATACGCGTCCCCTCCCATCTCTCTCCTGCTGCTACAAATGTGCGAGTGAAGATAGCACAGCACCAGCTGAACGTGAGTGAACAAAGAATGAAGGTACTCTACGTACCCTTCCGGCAGGTCCTCGTGGCAAGCGAGAGCGCTCAGGTTGTTGTCGACCACAACGTTCTGGCTTCCCAGGCCGTGCCCATCACGGGAGAGTAGGCTGATGACAATCTGGCCACGAACGATGTCCCCACCCTCCTCCCCCGCCGTATTCCTCATCAGGTCTAGCCGTTGGTCTATAGAGAACAAGAAAAGTTGGAGAGCATGAGCCACGGCGCTATACCGGAAATGCAATAATGCGTGGGAATGCGCTAGTTGGCAATACAAAATGCATTGTCTAACCAGTGTGATGATGACTAGGTCAGTTGAAAGCAATGAGGCTGGTCTAGGTTCTAGTGGAGAGTAATACAGAGCACAGTAAAATGAAATACAAAGGGGTGTGATGATGACTAGACTAGCTGGAAGCGAGGCAGCTATTCTAACTGCTGACCTGTTGGGAACAAGAGGACAGGCTGGCAAGCATGAGACACAACACGATAGTGAAAAGGCAACTATGTGTGAGACTGCACTAGTTGACAATACAAAATGCAGTGTCTAGCCGATGTGACACTAACTACACTATTGGGAAGCAAGATGGCTAGTTCAAGCCATTGGTCTAACGGGAACAATAAAGATTGAGTAGCATAAGACAGAACACTACATTGGAAAGGCAACAATGTGTGAGTGTGCTGGTTAGTGATACAAATAGCAGTGTCCAAATGCTGACTAGACTAGTTGCAAGCAATGAGGCTATTCTAACCGCTGGTCAGTCAGAAACAAGATAACAGGTTGCCTAGTGTGAATCTCTGTTCTACATAGAAAGACATTAACTGGTTTGTGGACATGCCTGCACATGTTGATGTTCCATGGTAATGCTAAACAAAATATACAACTGGAAAACAAAATATGCAACTAGATTTATTGGAACAAGTGAGTGTTTCCTCTCTATCATCTGCAGTCTTTTTCGAGTAATGTACTGCATTTTTCGTAACTAAGAAAGAAGTGGGTAGTGAATTGTGGAGATGCATGCACTTAAATTCACAGGTCTACGCCCACTTGTGACCGGTGTCGGACGAGGGTAGACCTTCTCCCCTTTATATTCACACGAAGTACGAACCAACATTGTTTGTACAGTCCTCACTTTGCATAGTTTACCCCTTTACAAAATTAGGTTTTAGCGCCGCACTTGCAGCTACCACGAATACGGCATTCATAAAGTTAAAAAAAAAAATCCACGGATAGAGTAAACTCACAGCCAGTGTCTTTGAGCTGCTGTATGGCATTGGCCATGATGCGCACACATCCGAGAAAGCCGGCTCCCTGCTTCTTTTGGACTTTCTTGTGGTTCCACACGCTGATCGTAATCGAGTCCGATCGGCTCAGGTACCTGCGGCAGTGGCAAAAGACTATGCGTCAACCGAGCACATGGCACATTGTGCTCGCACGCGCGAAAAGAATGACCACAAGCAAACACACACACACACACACACACACACACACAAAATTCGAAACAGGCACTAAAACGAGGCATGGCTGGCAGATGAGGAACAGGACAGTTCCAAGGTGGCCCTTTTGAACAAAGTCAAACCAAGCCGACCAGAGTGCCCCCAAACTAGAGGCCCCACTCACATTCCATTTCATCTGTATCCTTAAAAATGGTTTTCTTTCTCTTTTTCTCAATGCATAGGCGAATATTTACGACAAGGATCCCCGCTTAACAATACGCTCGCTACCAGTTTTAAAAAACCTCGAGCCATGTCCTGAATGAGATTCCAAAGCGCAAAACATTTGAAATGTTTTAAAAATGATATGGCAGTGCACACCATAATGATTAAAGCGAGCACACACTTGACGGCACTTCACTTAAATGCAAGCCCTAGAGAGAGGTATGTCGAGAAATAGCTGACTCACAGGTCATAATGCTGATTCCATTTGGGATCGAGAGTATTTTTACAGGCATCCGTCGAATGGCACTGGCCCGATCCATCTACGCTGATCTTGCAAAATGGGTCGGGAAGACCTGGAAATAACAAAAAAAGAAAGAGGAACTGCTTAACCCAAGACTTCGCGCAGCAAACGCGGTTTTACCCCTGGAAAAAGCTCCGAGAGCATCGAAGAAACACTCGAGCGAAGCAATGAATTCGGGCTGACAAGTTATTCTCAAGAAAGCCCACTGTCCTTCGCTCCTCCATCATTGACTTATTAATACAAGATGAAACGAATGCCAAAACTTCGTTTTTAAATTTTGCACCAAAACCTGTGCACATGAACGTAAGGCTGAGGTCACAGATTTCGAATAGCATTTTCATGTTCTGCCCACATTGCCTTACCGATGCTTCCAGAAACGTGGGGCATTGCCTCTCTGTTGAGACAACGTACTTCACTTATACCTACCTGTAACTACACAGGACAAGGGTTCTCAAAGTGGGCTCCTCAGACCCCTCCTTGGGGTTCTGCGAGCCACTTATCGATTTTCCCTTGTTAAGCACACGACCACACAACTCGCTTGGATGCCGATTCCGAGGTGTGATCAATCTAGGGAACCTCCATTATTCACGCAAGAGTGCCAATAAACACATTTCAGTGCTTTTATTTTTATTGAAAATAAAAATCAAGAAAGCTTGCTGGGGATAGGGGAGAATTTCCTGGCACCAACATGCTTGAGAACCGCTGACATAGGCCCTAGCAGACACTATCAAAACCAGTGATGTTACAGTGAGCCGTCTGAATTTCCACACGCAGTTGCTGCCAGAATTTCTATTTTTTGCAGATTTTCTTGCCTGCAGAGCATACTTTTTAGGCAAGAGCTGGGCTTTCAGTATAGTGTACTAACACGCTGCTTTTTGTATTGTGAAATAGTAATTTATCAACACACACACAAAAAGGTTTTCTCCTTACTGTCCCATTGAAAAGACACCAAAAAGAAAGGACTGCTACGCTATCACACAGCCAAAAGAACCAGACCTGCCATGAAAAGCCACCTGAGAATCACAAAAATGCGCAAAAGGAAGATAGATGGTTGTCACACTCCCAATTTCCACATCAGCTCACCCCGACATCATGGTTTTACAGCATCTGCTAGAGCTTAATAAGAATTCTTTTAAAAAAATGAACTGCACCGAGTTCTAAGGGAGCCAGAGATTGAATATAGCAAGTTTTGTGAAAATTCATTCAGACAATGTGGCTAAGAATAAAAAAAAAAGATTGTTTGAGATCTCTGGCATAGCAGTGAGATTTAAGTGCTGAGCCTTTTGTGTAAAATTTAGGAACTGAAACCTTGAACAGAATTTTCTATTTCATTACTATACAAATGTACAGTCGTAAGCAATATGAGAAGGAACACACTTAAAAAAATTCATGTTTAATCAATGATCACTTGTTATGTACATTCACGAGCCTGACACATAAAATTGCAAAACATACCTTTCTGCTTGAGCACTTAGTGTAACAAAGACTACCACGCTCGCTAACTGCGTTTAACCACTATGGCTCTTACAAGGTGATTTCACTGTTCCTTAGCATATTGCTCGAGACTGTACTTTTCTGCCGCTGGTTTCGAGGACAAAACATGAATATCCAGATGAATTTCCTAGGAGACACCAATGTCAGCGCATCCATTTAAAACGTGGAGAGGTGCCCCCTGTAAAGTTGTCTGCGCCGCGTGGCGAACGTGTCTCGCACATAGGCCGCATTTAGGGGGTCACAACTACCGAGCGGTAGGTGGCGTTGAATTCGCGAGCGTTGACACCACTATCATCATCATGGTTAGATCGCTAGCGCCGGCGGTGACCCCTGGCGCAAACCCTTGGTGGCGGCACGAGAGAGAGAGAGAGAGAGAGCGAGTCTCTTTGGCTGGTGGCGTTTGGCGCGAACGGTTGCCTCCTGCTGTGGGACCCCGGTGCACGGCACCGCGGGCCCAGTCAGGCGTTATAGCGGCACCGCCCTGTTTGTCATGTTGTTGAGTGTTGTGTAATATTGTGTAAGGTTGTTTAGCCCGTGGATCACCATTTATATTATAATAATTCCGCTGACGATATCGTCGATCAAAAAAGGAGTTATATAAATGTGTGTAGTTTAGGTTCGTTCTGACCACGTCTACTGTGTCCGTGTTCTAATAGCGTGATGCTCTCAACATCGAGACCCCACAAAGTACACTATTTTGATTAACAATGAGCTTTTATGTTTAAATAATCCTAGCATTTACATTATCAGCGCAAAGACACTTATGGCGATGTCAGCTGGCATGCCCCCCCCCCCCCCTTTTTTTTTCACAAGCGAGAAGCAGCAGGTGCACCGTTGCTTCATGGCGTAAGATTGAACTCTTCGGCTGTTGGGTCACCGAGTACAGTTAGATTACGAGTCGGCTCGCAAGACGGCAAGGTTAGACGCCCACGAGAGACGTATCGGTTGTCCCGCTAAGATGCAACTAGTTCCCGACCACAACGAAGTCTGGTTTGACAAAAGCACTACATCTTCTTTCCGGAAACAAATACCGATAATAATATTTAGAACCATAACAAAAAAAGCAGGCGCGCGAATGCACGTGTGCTTGGCCTTGTAGACTGCCCAAACATTCCCAAGAACCGGAATAAGTGAACTGATTTGGGTGCACGTTAAAGAACCCCAGGTGGTCGAAATTTCCGGAGCCCTCCACTACGGCGTCTCTCATAATCATATAGTGGTTTTGGGACGTTAAACCCTACATATCAATAAGTGAACTGGCGTTCCCGATCTCCCAGCGCTATAGCTATCTAGATAACTGCCCAGATGGAGCGCGTGTACAGGGAGCACGAAAAAGGAAAGACAACTCAGACTGTAGTAAATAAATCTCTGCCCGATCACGCGGGCCGCTGCTTGCAGAGGTGGTGGTGTGTGGTGTAGACGACACACACACAGATACATACGCACGTACGCGCGCACACACACACGACAGGCGGCGGTCTATTTGACCAGTTCCGCAGGAAGGAGAGGATACGGAATCCTCTCTCTCACCATTTTCTCCTCTCCCGAAATGCCGGCACGGAGCCTGGGAGGCCGTCCGACGACCTCCAGGTAAGGGGAGAGGCGCCAGGCGCGGAGTGGCGAAATAAAAGCTAATAATAATGAAGGAGAAAGAAGACAGGAGGCGAGCGTCACAGCCCATGGAACGGAGAGAGACTGCGGCGGCTCGCATTCGCGTCAACGCAACGGCTATGTTCCGCCCCGGTCACTTTAGAATACGGTGCAGCGCTGCGAAGGAAGCGGAATGTCGGGCGCAGTGATACGTCGCGGTGCGCGCCGGAATATAGTGCAGTGATCGGGATCGGACAAGCGGGTCTTGTGTCGGCGGCACAGTTACCGCGCTGCACCTAACTGTGTAGTTCATCTTGAAGGCATCTTCAGTGCCAGTACTAAAAGCACCAAACCACACATTCATTGATTTATTTGCTCGCTAGTTCGTTCGCCCTCTTTGCGACATACTGTGTGCTGTGTCGTTCATCTCGAAAAGCTTGGGCTGACACTAATAACAATTCACATCCTGCACGCATACATTGATTCATATTTCCCCCTTGCATCCGACCCGCTTGGCATAATCTTGCGTTATGCACCTGTCTTCTTTTCGGCGAGTGAATTAATCCCAACAAAAACTAATTTAATAGATACAATAACGCGACGAAGCGTTCAATTAATACCCAACTGCAATCGCAGTCTTTTCGTAAGTGTGAAAATGCGTTGAGACCGTATAGTCGTTAAATAAGGGAGAATGCGGCGTTTGCAGGCTCATGCAACGCGAATTGCATCCATGCCGGCATATATGCGCGGTGCTTGCACGGAAACCAGTAATTAAGCGTGACAGCGTGCGCCGACCATTATTCAGCGAAGAGGAAGTTTGCCGGTACGTAAGCAAATAGCAAGAAACGCAGCAAAACCTAACTTGCCCCCCCCCCCCCCCCCAACACACACACCATATCGTGAAATGATGCCAAGGAGGGCGGTCTCCCCCGTGACGTCAGCGCTTTGCGTGTGCTCGCTCGCCTTTGTTGTGATGTCTTTTTACGCCCACCCACGAAACCCACATATGCATCCATCCATGTCTCGGTCTTTTGAGCACGTTTCGCACAGCACTGACAACAAAGGACGAAACCCACACAGACGATATGAGGAAAAAATAGAGCAAAAAAAAAAAAGGAAACGTTGAGCAGTTTCGGTTTTGGCTGCGCGGTAGATCTCGACTGCAGCACCCCAACATTGTCTCTGTGCAGCAAGCTTTAAGAGTTACGTGCATAATTAATCAACCCGCAGAAGTGAATGCGCACAAATGCAGTGGAACTATAATTCAGGCAAGGCTAATGCCGCACGTACGATCACACAACGGCGTAGGACAGAAACGGTAGACAGGCCTAACACACACAGCATCATCCGTCTGTTCACAAACGTCGTCTGCAAATGTTCCCACACCTCGGAAACCGCGTTCACACGGAATCATCTAACACTTGCCGGCTAAACAAAACAAAAGCTGTTTGTGCGACGGCACGGTTATCTTCCGATGTAGTCTGTTTATTCTTTCACGCAGAGCACGCGATATCGACACCATCGGGAAAACGCAGATGGTGGCAGGCGGTGAACGGTGCGCCGTGATTGGTCGGTTTCAGAGGGCCGCGTCGTCTGCTCCTTTTACAACACAAAAATAAAAATAAAGTACAGACGACGCCGGGGACAGAACGAAGCGTCGGCTATTCGTGTGGCACACTGCGAGACACGATTAGCGTACGTTACCGCCGCACGCAGACGATGCAGGGACGGAGGAGAAGAGGACGCCACTCCGTGATTGGTTAATGTCTGATAAATTCTCGTAAAGTGGAAGGTGTGCTTCATGCCAGCCACTTTTTAACGATGCTGGAATTAGTAGACTTATCCCCATTACACACAGTACACTCCGTCGCATGGGGCTTTCGAGGCGCTACTGACGAAACTGTGACATGCTGCTGACATGCGCAAGAACGTGTCGTCATGCGCAGGTGTGTGTGTGTCCGGGTGCCTACTGTCCCTTTTGTAATAAAAGCCGTCATCGTCCTTGCTCGCACGGGCTCCGATTCCGTTTCTCCACTGTAGTTCTGAAGCACGCTGCACAGTTTTAATATAGCGGGCGAACCGTGACGAGAATAATGGAGAAAGAAGAAACGGGCGAGAGCGCGGCATGAGAACGATGCAGTGCGATGCCGCGCCGCAGGGCAAGAACGGGCAGGGAGGATCGACCGAAGGGAGGAGGGAGAGGAAAGAGAGTACTTCGCCCTTCCCTAACCAAGGTCACTCTCACGCCGGGGAACGGCACGGCATGGGCCGGCAAGCAACGGCCAGTCGCGATCCGATAAGGCGGTTTTCAGGAACGATTGGAAACATCAATAAATAAAGCGCGAAAGAAAGGGAGACCGCCTGCAGTTTTATCCGTGCGCGGCGCCCGGTAGCGACTGGAGAAACAGGACGCGCCACCGAGAAGGCATTGCGTCGTGCACCGTCGTCTGTAATATCGACTTTGCCCCCCCCCCCCCCCCTGCCAAAGCAGACGACCGCGTCACGGCAGCAGAAAAGGCGCCATTCATGGGAGCACACGACACCGAATACGACGGCGTCGTCGTCTGCTGCGCGAAATCAGACGACCGTATAGCCGATGCGGCAAAACGGCTAGCAGACGACGCCACAACACACACACACACAACGACGGTTTCGTATCCCGAATCTCTCGAGAATCACGCACCGTAAGCAACTCTGCGCATTTAGGCCGTAATCATTTGCTTCTTTTGTGTAATAACACGCGTGCTTTTTTTTTTCTGCAGTGAGCGATGACGTCTTCGTTACGTTATTACATACTAGTTCACGCGAATTCTCAGGCAATGCGAGGTTGGGTAACTAACACGTCAGCAATAAGTATAGATGTACATATGATCTGTGATAGCCCAGCTAGCCTGAGTCAACAATGTTTGTTTGCACACAAAATCTACCAAAGATAATTTGTTGATCTCTACGTTGTGGACAAGTCTATATAGCACCAGTTATTCGTGTCTCTTCGAAGCATGGCCTCCGAGATTGCCAACGCGCAGCGGGGTCGCGCGCCCGCAATCTCGGAGGCCATGCTTCGAACCATAAGAGTTTTCTGAATGTACACTAGAAGGAACTCTGGCGCTAGTGTCTAGGGGAGCAGCGACACATGACGCTTCAGCAAGTATGGCAATTATTGGACATGGATTTGCCTAGTCTTCGTACTTTACGTCCGTTCTGGCTTCGCGTGGCTTGAAGCTGCTTCGTTACGAAACAACAATCGGCAAATGTTCGGCAGTTACGTTTCACCACCTTAACTTTCAGGTTTACCATTTCAAATCGGGTCACGATGTGAAAGACGGTTTGTTCTTTCCTTCGAAACAAAACCAAAACACGGGAATAAACGGAGCCACAAGTGAGTTCGCCGCCCTCAAGCACGAAGACTAGGCAAATCCATGTCATACCCGTAATTCCCATGGTCACTGAGCGATCGCAGCGCCAGAGTGCCCTCTAGTTAATCTTAGGAAACTCTATGCTTCAAACGACGTTGCCTCTGCAAAGTGTCGCCATTATTTCCGAGTGATTTAAAAAAAAAAGGATAGTGTGAGAACGAGATCCGGAGTGCCCTTGATAGATGCGCGCGTTAACGATAATATGACACGTGAAGGCCCACAAACAAGAGTACACATGAAACCGATGTCTATACAAGAAAAGACGAGTGCGTCGACACGACCTGCACCGACGGCGTGCAGCGATACGTAACAATTTTCAATATGATCGGAGGCGCCATCCACAAGATGGCGTTAAGAGCCTGCCAGACAGATTACGCTGCAGGCGATAAAAGCAGACGACGGCGGTGCCTCGCTAAGCTATAGTGCAGACGTCAAAGAGATGACGCAGACGACAAGGGCCGTATCTCGAATTCGAGGGAAAAAGTACGTATATAACGGAATGAAATGCGCGCGTCCGCGACGACAACAAGGACAAGGGAGAGATAAAGTTGACATTGGCGACAAAGTGTCGCACGTGACACATACAAAGGACAAAAAAGAAAGATACAAAGCTGCCCGGACAGACAAAAAGTGCCGCCATATCCACGAAGTGAATGATGATGAATGGGCGAAGCTCCGGAGGTAAACCTGGTAAACCATGAATCCTCTGTACATTTTGCCCACTCGATTTTATTACATCGCTCCCCCTAGCGTACGTCGCCGCACTAAACCGAACGATTGCCTTCAACCAATGACACGCGCCATATGTGACATCATTCCTATTTTATAGGATCTCGCGTCTTTCATCAACTACAAGTACCGCTTTCTAGTTTATAACATCTTGCATCTTTTCATCATCAGCTACAAGTACCACCATCTAGTAAACACTACAAGAACTAAACGAGAGGTGGCTACATACAGGAAACGGTACCGCCATCTAGTGAACACTGCAAGAACTAAACTAGAGGTGGCTACATGCAGGGGACGGTACCGCCATCTAGTGAACACTGCAAGAACTAAACTGGAGGTGGCTACATACAGGGGAAGCACAGCCCACGCCTTAAGGAGCTTCGCTCCTAAAAACGTCGCTGCTGTAACAACAGAGACAGCAGACGACGCGACGATTTGTCCGTCATCTTGGGGATAACGAGGACAACGAGTGGGCGCGTATACCAAGTAAGAAAGACCGCGCTTGTGTTTTTCGTGGCGTCTAAAAGTATCACCTCTCTTATTATCATGAAAAAGCGTAATAGAACGACAACATATAGGCGGGTATAGAGTAAAAAGGCGGACCGCACAGTTCGAACATATTGTGTTGCCGTATACGTTGCGCCCCGCCGCGGTGGTCTAGTGAAAAGGTACTCGGCTGCTGACCCGCAGGTCGCGGGTTCAAATCCCGGCTGCGGCGGCTGCATTTCCGATGGAGTCGGAAATGTTGTAGGCCCGTGTGCTCAGATTTGGGTGCACGTTAAAGAACCCCAGGTGGTCTAAATTTCCGGAGCCCTCCACTACGGCGTCTCTCATAATCATATAGTGGTTTTGGGACGTTAAACCCCACAAATCAATCAATGACGTATACATTGCAAGGTTGTCAACCTACGAAAGCGCGTTGGTTGAGGCCTCCGACGGCAAGTTTTCGTAGCGATAGCTTTAGCGCGAGAACAAAACGATGACACAGAGACAAGAAGGACACGAAAGACGCGAGCGCTATCGTGTCCTTGTTGTCTCTGTGTCATCGTTTTGTTCTCGCACTATAACTATGGCCATGCCATACCAACTAGCCCAAGCTGCCACACTTCTAAGTTACATTTCGTAGCGGCTTTTCGCTCAGACAAGCCACCGGCTAACAAGCCTCGAAAAACAGAACACGGAGACTACTTTCCTAAGCCTCGAGTTGTGCAGCAGTATAGCTGAAGTGTCCAAATGATACGTCCACAGGCCCGGCGTTTTTTAATCGTAGATTAATTAATCTTCTAGATTATTTGGCGCCTTAATCGTAGATTTTACGTGGTCAGTTTCCGGTCCGGCCTCACTTCTTTTGCATTTTTATTTGCTTCCAACTTCAGTTCTGGAAATGTGTTTGAGTTTACGTACTGACTCTAAAACACCAGCCAACCTAACGAAAAGCTCACCAAAAATTCGCATCACACACACACACGCACACACACACACACACACACACACACACACACACACACACACACGAGAAACTGAAAAAAAGACAAGGGATCTCTCTGAGCTGAAATTCTTCGTCGCGATTATAAAACCCCGAAGAAACGCTTTCCGAGAAAAAGAAAGAACAGAACACCACCACCACAACACGATGAAAAAAAAACAAGCATGAACACAGACCGATAATAAGAAACAGAAGAAACCATGCACGGCCCCAAAACGGCGGCGTCTACAACTGGAACAATTAGCGCCCCCTGCCGGCGGGAGGGGCAAACGATGCGGAGACTTCCGGAGGAGAACCACGCGGAGACAACGCAGCTATCTCTCCCGGCTTCGGCCACCAAACAAAGCTGTACAGCAAAGAAAGCCGCACCGGGAGGAGAGCCCAATTAAGAGCTGGAGCCTCGCATCCCGTTGACTCCTCCCTTCTTCTGTTCTCTACTTGTGGGTTTCCTGTTTCACGCGACGACCATTCCCACGAGTACCAGGAGACGAATACGTGACTTCGCCATGCGAAGGTCGTCGCCGTGCTAAAAACTACGGCCACCGGACGCAAGCTGAAGGACACACACAGCGGTACGGTTTAGTATAGTTACGGTCAGTGGTAGACGCGGTTAAACGAGGATGCCTCGTTATAGCGCGTCCCGGGAAAAAAAGCAAAATCGATAAACCGGATAGGACACGAGTTTTAATTAAGACCGTCACACCACCCCCTCGCAGCTTACGCCGTTCTATAGCACCACGCGTAGTGTATGCGTGATTGTACCGAATACCACCGATGTAGGAGACCAACTGGAACAAGTGGTCAGAACAACAGATGGCGCCCGCGCCGCCTAAACTTGCAACAACACTAAGAGTTTCCGTAAATCAGTGTTGATATGAGATATCCCACAAATGGGACTATGGTCATAAGTTCGAATGGGGTTAGTATGTCCATGCATGTGTGCGTAAGCGTGTGCACGGTTCGCCTTCTCGGGGGGGGGGGGGGGGGACGAAAGTTCATCGTAGCCCCTTCACCAGCCCATGAATTCAAAGTATGGAGCACACTTTGCGCCTGCCCCCCCCCCCCCCCCCGCCTCCCGTGACTACGCCTATGCGTATGTGCATACCTGACTATAAAATGCTAGCTCTCACGGCTAGGAAGGTACACGTGGTGGTCTATAAACCGCCAATGGGAGCGACCAGATGGAACAAGTAGCGTGCTGCGGCGCTGAAAGTAGGCCTACATTCAGCGCGTCACACTCACATATTCACCGTGTTGGTTCTGGAATGGGGGTGTTCGAAAAAGAAAAGGCTGTGTTCACAAGTGACCTCATAACTGCATAAGCTACGCCCTATGCTCCCGTCGTCGGTAAACTGGAACTAACAGCGCACACGGAACAACATAAGCGCCAACGCGAAGAGCAAGAAACAAGTACAGGGAGCGGCGGTGGCGGCAAGCAGCGTTACTATAGGCTCCAGTGACTTTACGTAACTACAGTGCTAACTACAGAGATTCGCCACAAAGCACCCTGGCACGGTATATCGTCTTGCCCTCTGGTGTTACCAGAGTGGAACTAACTGAGGGAGAAGAGATGGCACGAGGAGCGATGTTGCAGCAGGTGTGTGTACGTCAAGCCGATTACACCCAATACGCGCGAAGACTTCTTGTTGTTGGCGGTCCTCGACGCATTGGCGATAAAATGAAGTTCTTTGGATTGAATTACATCGCACGCCGAATAAAAATATAAATAACTTTGGCCATAGATCAATCGGGACCGCCGATGGCGTCGTCGTACGCGAAGAGCAAGAAGAGAGGAAGAGGCTACACCACATGCTGTATAACAATAACCCAGCTGCTCACAAGAAAATTATATGCTCTTACAACCAAGTCAATTAAAGTAGCAAATGGAGTTATAGTTGGAACATACTCATCACTGCGCTGATCGTGATGAGAAGTCAATTAATTTACATCAATAACCTTGAGTAGCTAATTAGTCCTCATCTTATAGGTACACTTATGCTCCGATATTCTACACGTATGGGGGCGCACGGTTTTCTTTTAAGGGGGGGGGGGCTGAAGGTTCGTCGTAGCACCCCCCTACTACGTTAAAAGTGACGTGTGCGTTCTAATGAATCATCATCATCATCATGATCAGCCTGACTACGTCCACTGCAGGACAAAGGCCTCTCCCATGTTTCGCCAGTTAACCCGGTCCTGTGCTTGCTGCTGCCAATTTATACCCGCAAACTTCTTAACCTCATCAGCCCACCTAACCTTCTGTCTCCCCCTAACCCGCTTCTCTTCTCTGGGAATCCAGTTAGTTACCCTTAACGACCAGCGGTTATCCTGTCTACGCGCTACATGCCCGGCCCATGTCCATTTCCTCTTCTTTATTTCAACTATGATATACTTAACCCCCGTTTGTCCCCTAATCCACTCTGCTCTCTTCTTGTCTCTTAAGGTTACACCTACCATGTTCTAATGAATAGCCTGCTTTAAACCACCAAGTCTTTATGATAGCCACACGTTCTGACGCTTGATGGCATACTGTAAGCTCGTAGCACGCAATATTACTGCGATAACACACGTATTGTGAAGCCTCTATACAGAAAACGTGTGTAAATATTTTGTCTGAATTTCTAGACCAGAGGAAGTGATTTCAATTGATTTTCCAACAAGCAGACGCGCGGCCACGCAAACGGCTTGGGTTTTTAATCCTTGCTCGGACTCGGAAATTTTTTATTATTTATTTCATTTGCACCTTTCTCCGTTTTTCGGTCACGCAAAAGATCTCTTTTTTTTTTCGCTCACAAAACCAACGACGCCGACACCCCGACGTACGTCGTAATTCCTGCGAAACGACGAGCCCTTTTATATAAAACGCTGCCGCGTTTAAAAAGTGTCCATTCCCACCCACAGAGGGCGCCGCGTACTTCGGTTTACCGATTCAAACCCCCGTATTCCAGAAGGTCCCTTCACTCAACGCTTCACCTTCACTTGAGAAAGCCATTCTCTACATTATTTTACATACTGTAATAATGAAGTTTCTTTTCAGATTACGCTTTTGTGATAAAGTGATTTTCCAATGTTTTCCCTGAAATTGTGTAACAAGACCATGCTAAATTTTGTGCTATGGTTTATTTATTATGTTATCTACTTATTTCTGTGTGTTATTTGTTGTGTTATATATTTATTTCTGAAAACATATGCGACAGACTGAGCGGCCTGCGTGCCAAACTGTATTTAGGATCAGAGGCCCCATGTCAGGCTATACAGCCTTTAGCCTCTGCTCCCGATCCTGTAAGAATTTCAATTCAATTCAAAGCCGACGGAAGCGCCCTCTCCAGGCACGGCAAGTCACTGCATATCAGCGATAACGTGATGCGATTCTTGAGCAGCGCAGCGTCATTTTTCTGCCGAGCAGCGGCGCAGTACTCAACTCAGTCAAGTGAAGGGTGAAAGTCGAGTCGAGTAGCGCCCCGCGGCGGCATCTATAGTGGCTAAGGTACTCGGCTGCTGACCCGCAGGTCGCGGGATAGAATCCCGGGCTGCAGCGGCTGCATTTCCTATGGAGGCGGAAACGTTGTAGGCCCGTGTGCTTCTGATTTGGGAGCACGTTAAAGAACCCCAGGCGGTCGAAATTTCCGGAGCCCTCCACTACGGCGTCTCTCATAATGATATGGTGGTTTTGGGACGTTAAACCCCACATATCAATCAAATCAGTACGCATCTTGATTCTTCATTTGCCTTTCGTAATAATCACGGTGCTGACGTGAGCAGTGCAATTATCTTCTATACTTACGCGAGAGCTCCAAAGAGACACTTACATCGCATCGTCTTTGCTTTCTGCTACAAAGTGAAACATTGATTGATTTGTGGGGTTTAACGTCACAAAACCACCATTTGATTACGAGAGACGCCGTAGTGGAGGGCTCCGGAAATTTCGACCACCTGGGGTTCTTTAACGTGCACCCTAATCTGAGTACACGGGCCTACGACATTTCCGCCTCCATCGGAAATGCAGCCGCCGCAGCCGGGAATCGAACCCGCGACCTGCGGGTCAGCAGCCGAGTACCTTAGCCAGTAGACCACCGCGGCGGGGCTATGAAGTGAAACAAGAACGTGACAAAGCACATTTGGCATATTGTTAAATCACTTGACAAAACTGAGATAGGCCTCGATCGTGCCCGAATGCAGCTGCACATGTCCGCGGACGCACCTATATGTATCACCGACTGCAGCGCGGGTTTCGTGTACACGAGAGATACCGCGACTCGAGAAGACGTGCGCGTATATATTGTGCAACGGAGCGCACGCGCCCAGTGCGACCGGCCACGTAACGTACACTGCCTGCCTGCCACGTGCTCCTCGTCCCGATTTGCATATACGCTGCAGATGCACGAGCAAGGACGGCGCCGGCGGCTTCCGAAGAGGTTGCGCGCAAAGACACACGCCGAGTTGCGTGCAGCGCTCAGACCGTCTGTCTTTCTTGTGCTTTCTTATTCCAAGCCTGCAGCACTTCCAGAACTGCACGTAATCTTGTTACACTACCGCGTACCTCCAGTCTCCTTTGCATATCATTATATGTAGGTTAGACCTCTTGAGAAGTCCTACATACACCGACGTCTCGTCACTTCTCTACATACATACACCAGCCGAGAAGGGGACGTCTGTCTGAAGTTCGAAGGGCACTCGCTATATATATATATATATATAGATATATATATATATATATATATATATATATATATATATAGATATATATATATATATATATATATATATATATATATATATGCTTTCATATTTACCTTACAATTCGGTCTAATAACCTCCCCGATACTTTCCTTGACATTCTTGTCTGTTAGATTTCATTAATATTGTGTTAAAACACGAACAAACGAGCCCTTAAATATACACTTCTTTCCCTTATTCATTAACGAGCATCTCGTACTGGCAGATTTGGTGCCTTAGGTTGTATATGAGGGACCATTGGTCCCTCGTATAAACCATTGGTCAGCTGCCAGCTCGTAGTAAGTTCACTTACTACGTGACGCCACACGGGCTCATAAAGAGTGTGCCACACTCGCTGCCATGGCTACAGGTGGCGCTGGCTTACACTCCCACGTTTACAATCCACATATATATACCCATAAAGTGGCTGGGGGAATAGCCGCCGTGATAGCTCAGTGGTAGATCGATATATATATATATATATATATATATATATATATATATATATATATATATATATATATATATATATATATATATATATATATATATATATATATATATATATATCTAGGGAAAGAAGTGTGTACTTAAGGGCTCGTTTATCCGCGTTTTGACACAATATTAATGAAATATAACAGACAATAATGCCAAAAAATACAGAAGTTGTTATTAGACCGAATGGTAAGGTAAATCTGAAGAAAGAAAAGTGGGCGAAAACATAACTTTCCGTGAGCAGGAATCGAACCTACGACCTCCGAATAACACGTTCGATCTACCACTGAGCTATCACGGCGGCTATTCCCCCAGCCACTTTATGGGTATATATATATGTGGATTGTAAACGTGGGAGTGTAAGCCAGCGCCACCTGTAGCCATGGCGGCGAGTGTGGCACACTCTTTTATGAGCCTGTGTGGCGTCACGTAGTAAGAACTTATTACGAGCTGGCAGCTGACCAATGGTGTATACGAGGGACCAATGGTCCCTCATATACAACCTATAAGGCACCAAATCTGCCAGTACGAGAGCCTCGTTAATGAATAAGGGAAAGAAGTGTATCTTTAAGGGCTCGTTTGTCCGTGTTTTAAGACAATATTAATGAAATCTAACAGGCAATAATGTGAAGGAAAGTATCGGGGTGGTTATTAGACCAAATTGTAAGGTAAATATGAAAGTATATATATATATATATATATATATATATATATATATATATATATATATATCTATATATATATATATATATATATATATCTATATATGTGTGTGTGTGTGTGTGTGTGTGTGTGTGTGTGTGTGTGTGTGTGTGCCTTTCCGCAATACGGAGAACGTTCCTCTTATCGGAAGAAAACGACACTAAACTTTCTACAGATAAGCCCCTATACACACCTCGGCAAATATAAATCGGCGAAGATCTTTTTTTCTTTCACGTGTGTCTGCCGCGCGACGCCTGCGGCCTTTGCCCCCACTTGGTAGCAGACAAGCAAGCCAGCGGCGCGAACGGTGACGAAGGAACGAGCGAGAAACTGCGCGTTCCATGATAATTGAGACTGATAGCCCGCTCGGCAGCCAGAGCTATATATATATATATATATATATATATATATATATATATATATATAATATATATATATATATATATATATATATATATATATATATCTATATATATATATATATAATGGCATTCACAGCTCACTCGCCCTCCCCATCTCCGGGAATATTGGCTGTGAGAATGATAATGGCAGCGACAACACCAGTCATATATAACAGCGGGAGCATCCCGGCAGTGCGCAACATCGTGCACGGGTTGTGCCGTGGGAAACGAAGCCGTGAACGCGTCCTTTCCAGCGCGGGGTGGGATGGGGGGGAAGGGAAAGAACAATTCGCCACACACCGCACATCACGTGTTTCAACGCGCTCAAATTGGAGACGGATTCCTGGAGTTTGCTATATTGATTGATTTGTGGGGTTTAACGTCCCAAAACCACCGTATGATTATGAGAGACGCCGTAGTGGAGGGCTCCGGAAATTTTGACCACCTGGGGTTCCTTAACGTGCACCCAAATCTGAGTATACACGGGCCTACAAGATTCCCGCCTCCATCGGAAATGCAGCCGCCGCAGCCCGGGATTCGAACCCGCGACCTGCGGGTCAGCAGCCGAGTAC
>WOVY01013227.1:0-94096 GCA_013436015.1 Rhipicephalus annulatus | reverse complement strand
ACGCAAGAAATAGTGTCGTTGTTGCGATCATGCTTTGGGGATTGCTAAGGCATGTTTCATTCGCGCGTTCGGAAACAGCGTGAGGAACTACAACCAAGCTATTGCCCTCCTGATGCAAGAAATAGTGTCGTTGTTGCGATCATGCTTGGGAGATTGCTAAGGCATGTTTCATTCGCGCGTTCGGAAACAGCGTGAGGAACTACAACCAAGCTATTGCCCTCCTGACGCAAGAGATAGTGTCGTTGTTGCGATCATGCTTTGGAGATTGCTAAGGCATGTTTCATTCGCGCGTTCGGAAACAGCGTGAGGAACTACTACCAAGCTGTATGCCCTCCTGACGCAAGAAATAGTGTCGTTGTTGCGATCATGCTTTGGGAGATTGCTAAGGCATGTTTCATTCGCGCGTTCGGAAACAGCGTGAGGAACTACAACCAAGCTATGCCCTCCTGACGCAAGAAATAGTGTCGTTGTTGCGATCATGCTTTGGGAGATTGCTAAGGCATGTTTCATTCGCGCGTTGGAAACAGCGTGAGGAACTACAACCAAGCTATTGCCCTCCTGATGCAAGAAATAGTGTCGTTGTTGCGATCATGCTTTGGGAGATTGCTAAGGCATGTTTCATTCGCGCGTTCGGAAACAGCGTGAGGAACTACAACCAAGCTATTGCCCTCCTGACGCAAGAATAGTGTCGTTGTTGCGATCATGCTTTGGAGATTGCTAAGGCATGTTTCATTCGCGCGTTCGGAAACAGCGTGAGGAACTACAACCAAGCTGTATGCCCTCCTGACGCAAGAAATAGTGTCGTTGTTGCGATCATGCTTTGGGAGATTGCTAAGGCATGTTTCATTCGCGCGTTCGGAAACAGCGTGAGGAACTACAACCAAGCTATTGCCCTCCTGACGCAAGAAATAGTGTCGTTGTTGCGATCATGCTTTGAGAGATTGCTAAGGCATGTTTCATTCGCGCGTTTGGAAACAGCGTGAGGAACTACAACCAAGCTATTGCCCTCCTGATGCAAGAATAGTGTCGTTGTTGCGATCATGCTTTGGGAGATTGCTAAGGCATGTTTCATTCGCGCGTTCGGAAACAGCGTGAGGAACTACAACCAAGCTGTTGCCCTCCTGACGCAAAAGATAGTGTCGTTGTTGCGATCATGCTTTGGGAGATTGCTAAGGCATGTTTCATTCGCGCGTTCGGAAACAGCGTGAGGAACTACAACCAAGCTATATGCCCTCCTGACGCAAGAAATAGTGTCGTTGTTGCGATCATGCTTTGGGAGATTGCTAAGGCATGTTTCATTCGCGCGTTCGGAAACAGCGTGAGGAAACTACAACCAAGCTATTGCCCTCTGACGCAAGAAATAGTGTCGTTGTTGCGATCATGCTTTGGGAGATTGCTAAGCATGTTTCATTCGCGCGTTCGGAAACAGCGTGAGGAACTACAACAAGCTATGCCCTCCTGACGCAAGAATAGTGTCGTTGTTGCGATCATGCTTTGGGAGATTGCTAAGGCATGTTTCATTCGCGCGTTCGGAAACAGCGTGAGGAACTACAACCAAGCTATTGCCTCCTGACGCAAGAGATAGTGTCGTTGTTGCGATCATGCTTTGGGAGATTGCTAAGGCATGTTTCATTCGCGCGTTCGGAAACAGCGTGAGGAACTACAACCAAGCTATTGCCCTCCTGACGCAAGAGATAGTGTCGTTGTTGCGATCATGCTTTGGGAGATTGCTAAGGCATGTTTCATTCGCGCGTTCGGAAACAGCGTGAGGAACTACAACCAAGCTGTTGCCCTCCTGAGCAAGAAATAGTGTCGTTGTTGCGATCATGCTTTGGAGATTGCTAAGGCATGTTTCATTCGCGCGTTCGGAACAGCGTGAGGAACTACAACCAAGCTGTTGCCCTCCTGACGCAAGAGATAGTGTCGTTGTTGCGATCATGCTTTGGGAGATTGCTAAGCATGTTTCATTCGCGCGTTCGGAAACAGCGTGAGGAACTACAACCAAGCTATATGCCCTCCTGACGCAAGAAATAGTGTCGTTGTTGCGATCATGCTTGGGAGATTGCTAAGGCATGTTTCATTCGCGCGTTCGGAAACAGCGTGAGGAACTACAACCAAGCTGTTGCCCTCCTGACGCAAGAGATAGTGTCGTTGTTGCGATCATGCTTTGGGAGATTGCTAAGGCATGTTTCATTCGCGCGTTCGGAAACAGCGTGAGGAACTACAACCAAGCTGTTGCCCTCCTGACGAAGAATAGTGTCGTTGTTGCGATCATGCTTGGGAGATTGCTAAGGCATGTTTCATTCGCGCGTTCGGAAACAGCGTGAGGAACTACAACCAAGCTATATGCCCTCCTGACGCAAGAAATAGTGTCGTTGTTGCGATCATGCTTTGGGAGATTGCTAAGGCATGTTTCATTCGCGCGTTTGGAAACAGCGTGAGGAACTACAACCAAGCTATTGCCCTCCTGACGCAAGAAATAGTGTCGTTGTTGCGATCATGCTTTGGGAGATTGCTAAGGCATGTTTCATTCGCGCGTTCGGAAACAGCGTGAGGAACTACAACCAAGCTATTGCCCTCCTGACGCAAGAATAGTGTCGTTGTTGCGATCATGCTTTGGGAGATTGCTAAGGCATGTTTCATTCGCGCGTTCGGAAACAGCGTGAGGAACTACAACCAAGCTGTATGCCCTCCTGACGCAAGAAATAGTGTCGTTGTTGCGATCATGCTTTGGGAGATTGCTAAAGCATGTTTCATTTCGCGCGTTCGGAAACAGCGTGAGGAACTACAACCAAGCTATGCCCTCCTGACGCAAGAGATAGTGTCGTTGTTGCGATCATGCTTTGGGAGATTGCTAAGGATGTTTCATTCGCGCGTTGGAAACAGCGTGAGGAACTACAACCAAGCTATTGCCCTCCTGACGCAAGAAATAGTGTCGTTGTTGCGATCATGCTTTGGGAGATTGCTAAGGCATGTTTCATTCGCGCGTTCGGAAACAGCGTGAGGAACTACAACCAAGCTGTGCCCTCCTGACGAAAGAGATAGTGTCGTTGTTGCGATCATGCTTTGGGAGATTGCTAAAGCATGTTTCATTCGCGCGTTCGGAAACAGCGTGAGGAACTACAACCAAGCTATATGCCCTCAAGATGCAAGAAATAGTGTCGTTGTTGCGATCGTGCTTTGGGAGATTGCTAAGGCATGTTTCATTCGCGCGTTCGGAAAACAGCGTGAGGAACTACAACCAAGCTATTGCCCTCCTGACGCAAGAAATAGTGTCGTTGTTGCGATCATGCTTTTGGAGATTGCTAAGGCATGTTTCATTCGCGCGTTCGGAAACAGCGTGAGGAACTACAACCAAGCTATTGCCCTCCTGACGCAAGAGATAGTGTCGTTGTTGCGATCATGCTTTTGGAGATTGCTAAGGCATGTTTCATTCGCGCGTTCGGAAACAGCGTGAGAACTACAACCAAGCTATATGCCCTCCTGACGCAAGAAATAGTGTCGTTGTTGCGATCATGCTTTGGGAGATTGCTAAGGCATGTTTCATTCGCGCGTTCGGAAACAGCGTGAGGAACTACAACCAAGCTATTGCCCTCCTGACGCAAGAAATAGTGTCGTTGTTGCGATCATGCTTTGGGAGATTGCTAAGGCATGTTTCATTCGCGCGTTCGGAAACAGCGTGAGGAACTACAACCAAGCTGTTGCCCTCCTGACGAAAGAGATAGTGTCGTTGTTGCGATCATGCTTTGGGAGATTGCTAAGGCATGTTTCATTCGCGCGTTCGGAAACAGCGTGAGGAACTACAACCAAGCTATATGCCCTCCTGACGCAAGAATAGTGTCGTTGTTGCGATCATGCTTTGGGAGATTGCTAAGGCATGTTTCATTCGCGCGTTCGGAAACAGCGTGAGGAACTACAACCAAGCTATTGCCCTCCTGACGCAAGAGATAGTGTCGTTGTTGCGATCATGCTTTGGGAATTGCTAAGGCATGTTTCATTCGCGCGTTCGGAAACAGCGTGAGGAACTACAACCAAGCTGTTGCCCTCCTGACGCAAGAGATAGTGTCGTTGTTGCGATCATGCTTTGGGAGATTGCTAAGGCATGTTTCATTCGCGCGTTCGGAAACAGCGTGAGGAACTACAACCAAGCTATATGCCCTCCTGACGCAAGAATAGTGTCGTTGTTGCGATCATGCTTTGGGAGATTGCTAAGGCATGTTTCATTCGCGCGTTCGGAAACAGCGTGAGGAACTACAACCAAGCTGTATGCCCTCCTGACGCAAGAAATAGTGTCGTTGTTGCGATCATGTTGGGAGATTGCTAAGGCATGTTTCATTCGCGCGTTCGGAAACAGCGTGAGGAACTACAACCAAGCTATATGCCCTCCTGACGCAAGAATAGTGTCTGTTGCGATCATGCTTTGGGAGATTGCTAAGGCATGTTTCATTCGCGCGTTCGGAAACAGCGTGAGGAACTACAACCAAGCTATGCCCTCCTGACGCAAGAAATAGTGTCGTTGTTGCGATCATGCTTGGGAGATTGCTAAGGCATGTTTCATTCGCGCGTTCGGAAACAGCGTGAGGAACTACAACCAAGCTGTATGCCCTCCTGACGCAAGAAATAGTGTCGTTGTTGCGATCATGCTTTGGAGATTGCTAAGGCATGTTTCATTCGCGCGTTCGGAAACAGCGTGAGGAACTACAACCAAGCTATTGCCCTCCTGACGCAAGAAATAGTGTCGTTGTTGCGATCATGCTTTGGGAGATTGCTAAGGCATGTTTCATTCGCGCGTTCGGAAACAGCGTGAGGAACTACAACCAAGCTGTTGCCCTCCTGACGCAAGAGATAGTGTCGTTGTTGCGATCATGCTTTGGAGATTGCTAAGGCATGTTTCATTCGCGCGTTCGGAAACAGCGTGAGGAACTACAACCAAGCTGTATGCCCTCCTGACGCAAGAAATAGTGTCGTTGTTGCGATCATGCTTTGGGAGATTGCTAAGGCATGTTTCATTCGCGCGTTCGGAAACAGCGTGAGGAACTACAACCAAGCTATATGCCTCCTGACGCAAGAGATAGTGTCGTTGTTGCGATCATGCTTTGGGAGATTGCTAAGGCATGTTTCATTCGCGCGTTCGGAAACAGCGTGAGGAACTACAACCAAGCTATTGCCCTCCTGACGCAAGAATAGTGTCGTTGTTGCGATCATGCTTTGGGAGATTGCTAAGGCATGTTTCATTCGCGCGTTCGGAAACAGCGTGAGGAACTACAACCAAGCTATTGCCCTCCGACGCAAGAAATAGTGTCGTTGTTGCGATCATGCTTGGGAGATTGCTAAGGCATGTTTCATTCGCGCGTTCGGAAACAGCGTGAGGAACTACAACCAAGCTGTGCCCTCCTGACGCAAGAGATAGTGTCGTTGCGATCATGCTTGGGAGATTGCTAAGGCATGTTTCATTCGCGCGTTCGGAAACAGCGTGAGGAACTACAACCAAGCTATATGCCCTCCTGACGCAAGAAATAGTGTCGTTGTTGCGATCATGCTTTGGGAGATTGCTAAGGCATGTTTCATTCGCGCGTTCGGAAACAGCGTGAGGAACTACAACCAAGCTGTTGCCCTCCTGACGCAAGAAATAGTGTCGTTGTTGCGATCATGCTTTGGGAGATTGCTAAGGCATGTTTCATTCGCGCGTTCGGAAACAGCGTGAGGAACTACAACCAAGCTATTGCCCTCCTGACGCAAGAGATAGTGTCGTTGTTGCGATCATGCTTTGGAGATTGCTAAGGCATGTTTCATTCGCGCGTTCGGAAACAGCGTGAGAACTACAACCAAGCTATATGCCCTCCTGACGCAAGAAATAGTGTCGTTGTTGCGATCATGCTTTGGGAGATTGCTAAGGCATGTTTCATTCGCGCGTTCGGAAAACAGCGTGAGGAACTACAACCAAGCTATTGCCCTCCTGACGCAAGAAATAGTGTCGTTGTTGCGATCATGCTTGGGAGATTGCTAAGGCATGTTTCATTCGCGCGTTCGGAAACAGCGTGAGGAACTACAACCAAGCTATTGCCCTCCTGACGCAAGAAATAGTGTCGTTGTTGCGATCATGCTTTTGGAGATTGCTAAGGCATGTTTCATTCGCGCGTTCGAAACAGCGTGAGGAACTACAACCAAGCTATGCCCTCCTGACGCAAGAAATAGTGTCGTTGTTGCGATCATGCTTTGGAGATTGCTAAGGCATGTTTCATTCGCGCGTTCGGAAACAGCGTGAGGAACTACAACCAAGCTATTGCCCTCCTGACGCAAGAAATAGTGTCGTTGTTGCGATCATGCTTTGGGAGATTGCTAAGGCATGTTTCATTCGCGCGTTCGGAAACAGCGTGAGGAACTACAACCAAGCTGTTGCCCTCCTGACGAAGAGATAGTGTCGTTGTTGCGATCATGCTTTGGGAGATTGCTAAGGCATGTTTCATTCGCGCGTTCGGAAACAGCGTGAGGAACTACAACCAAGCTATTGCCCTCCTGACGCAAGAGATAGTGTCGTTGTTGCGATCATGCTTTGGGAGATTGCTAAGGCATGTTTCATTCGCGCGTTCGGAAACAGCGTGAGGAACTACAACCAAGCTATATGCCCTCCTGACGCAAGAGATAGTGTCGTTGTTGCGATCATGCTTTGGGAGATTGCTAAGGCATGTTTTTCGCGCGTTGGGTGGGAGAAGCTTGCCCCCTGCGCAAGAGATATGTCGTTGTTGCGATCTTTTTTGGGAGATTGCTAAGGCATGTTTCATTCGCGCGTTCGGAAACAGCGTGAGGAACTACAACCAAGCTATATGCCCTCCTGACGCAAGAAATAGTGTCGTTGTTGCGATCATGCTTTGGGAGATTGCTAAGGCATGTTTCATTCGCGCGTTCGGAAACAGCGTGAGGAACTACAACCAAGCTATTGCCCTCCTGACGCAAGAAATAGTGTCGTTGTTGCGATCATGCTTTGGGAGATTGCTAAGGCATGTTTCATTCGCGCGTTCGGAAACAGCGTGAGGAACTACAACCAAGCTGTTGCCCTCCTGACGCAAGAGATAGTGTCGTTGTTGCGATCATGCTTTGGGAGATTGCTAAGGCATGTTTCATTCGCGCGTTCGGAAACAGCGTGAGGAACTACAACCAAGCTATATGCCCTCCTGACGCAAGAAATAGTGTCGTTGTTGCGATCATGCTTTGGAGATTGCTAAGGCATGTTTCATTCGCGCGTTCGGAAACAGCGTGAGGAACTACAACCAAGCTATTGCCCTCCTGACGCAAGAGATAGTGTCGTTGTTGCGATCATGCTTTGGGAGATTGCTAAGGCATGTTTCATTCGCGCGTTCGGAAACAGCGTGAGGAACTACAACCAAGCTGTATGCCCTCCTGACGCAAGAAATAGTGTCGTTGTTGCATCATGCTTTGGAGATTGCTAAGGCATGTTTCATTCGCGCGTTCGGAAACAGCGTGAGGAACTACAACCAAGCTGTTGCCCTCCTGACGAAAGAGATAGTGTCGTTGTTGCGATCATGCTTTGGAGATTGCTAAGGCATGTTTCATTCGCGCGTTCGGAAACAGCGTGAGGAACTACAACCAAGCTATTGCCCTCCTGACGCAAGAGATAGTGTCGTTGTTGCGATCATGCTTTGGGAGATTGCTAAGGCATGTTTCATTCGCGCGTTCGGAAACAGCGTGAGGAACTACAACCAAGCTGTTGCCCTCCTGACGCAAGAGATAGTGTCGTTGTTGCGATCATGCTTTGGGAGATTGCTAAGGCATGTTTCATTCGCGCGTTCGGAAACAGCGTGAGGAACTACAACCAAGCTATATGCCCTCCTGACGCAAGAGATAGTGTCGTTGTTGCGATCATGCTTTGGGAGATTGCTAAGGCATGTTTCATTCGCGCGTTCGGAAACAGCGTGAGGAACTACAACCAAGCTGTTGCCCTCCTGACGCAAGAAGATAGTGTCGTTGTTGCGATCATGCTTTGGGAGATTGCTAAGGCATGTTTCATTCGCGCGTTCGGAAACAGCGTGAGGAACTACAACCAAGCTGTATGCCCTCCTGACGCAAGAAATAGTGTCGTTGTTGCGATCATGCTTTGGGAGATTGCTAAGGCATGTTTCATTCGCGCGTTCGGAAACAGCGTGAGGAACTACAACCAAGCTATATGCCCTCAAGACGCAAGAAATAGTGTCGTTGTTGCGATCATGCTTGGAGATTGCTAAGGCATTTCATTCGCGCGTTCGGAAACAGCGTGAGGAACTACAACCAAGCTATTGCCCTCCTGACGCAAGAGATAGTGTCGTTGTTGCGATCATGCTTTGGAGATTGCTAAGGCATGTTTCATTCGCGCGTTCGGAAACAGCGTGAGGAACTACAACCAAGCTGTATGCCCTCCTGACGCAAGAATAGTGTCGTTGTTGCGATCATGCTTTGGGAGATTGCTAAAGGCATGTTTCATTGCGCGTTCGGAAACAGCGTGAAGAACTACAACCAAGCTATTGCCCTCCTGACGCAAGAGAATAGTGTCGTTGTTGCGATCATGCTTTGAGAGATTGCTAAGGCATGTTTCATTCGCGCGTTTGGAAACAGCGTGAAGAACTACAACCAAGCTATTGCCCTCAAGATGCAAGAATAGTGTCGTTGTTGCGATTGCTTGGGAGATTGCTAAGGCATGTTTCATTCGCGCGTTCGGAAACAGCGTGAGGAACTACAACCAAGCTGTGCCCTCCTGACGCAAGAGATAGTGTCGTTGTTGCGATCATGCTTTGGGAGATTGCTAAGGCATGTTTCATTCGCGCGTTCGGAAACAGCGTGAGGAACTACAACCAAGCTATTGCCCTCAAGACGCAAGAAATAGTGTCGTTGTTGCGATCATGCTTTGGGAGATTGCTAAGGCATGTTTCATTCGCGCGTTCGGAAACAGCGTGAGGAACTACAACCAAGCTGTTGCCCTCCTGACGCAAGAAATAGTGTCGTTGTTGCGATCATGCTTTTGGAGATTGCTAAGGCATGTTTCATTCGCGCGTTCGAAACAGCGTGAGGAACTACAACCAAGCTATTGCCTCCCGACGCAAGAGATAGTGTCGTTGTTGCGATCATGCTTTGGAGATTGCTAAGGCATGTTTCATTCGCGCGTTCGGAAACAGCGTGGAACTACAACCAAGCTATATGCCCTCCTGACGCAAGAAATAGTGTCGTTGTTGCGATCATGCTTTGGGAGATTGCTAAGCATGTTTCATTCGCGCGTTCGGAAACAGCGTGAGGAACTACAACCAAGCTATTGCCCTCCAGATGCAAGAATAGTGTCGTTGTTGCGATCATGCTTTGGGAGATTGCTAAGGCATGTTTCATTCGCGCGTTCGGAAACAGTGAGGAACTACAACCAAGCTGTTGCCCTCCTGACGCAAGAGATAGTGTCGTTGTTGCGATCATGCTTTGGGAGATTGCTAAGGCATGTTTCATTCGCGCGTTCGGAAACAGCGTGAGGAACTACAACCAAGCTATATGCCCTCCTGACGCAAGAAATAGTGTCGTTGTTGCGATCATGCTTTGGGAGATTGCTAAGGCATGTTTCATTCGCGCGTTCGGAAACAGCGTGAGGAACTACAACCAAGCTATTGCCCTCCTGACGCAAGAGATAGTGTCGTTGTTGCGATCATGCTTTGGAGATTGCTAAGGCATGTTTCATTCGCGCGTTCGGAAACAGCGTGAGGAACTACAACCAAGCTATGCCCTCCTGACGCAAGAAATAGTGTCGTTGTTGCGATCATGCTTTGGGAGATTGCTAAGGCATGTTTCATTCGCGCGTTCGGAAACAGCGTGAGGAACTACAACCAAGCTGTGCCCTCCTGACGAAAGAGATAGTGTCGTTGTTGCGATCATGCTTTGGAGATTGCTAAGGCATGTTTCATTCGCGCGTTCGGAAACAGCGTGAGGAACTACAACCAAGCTATTGCCCTCCTGACGCAAGAGATAGTGTCGTTGTTGCGATCGTGCTTTGGGAGATTGCTAAGGCATGTTTCATTCGCGCGTTCGGAAACAGCGTGAGGAACTACAACCAAGCTGTATGCCCTCCTGACGCAAGAAATAGTGTCGTTGTTGCGATCATGCTTTGGGAGATTGCTAAGGCATGTTTCATTCGCGCGTTGAAAACAGCGTGAGGAACTACAACCAAGCTATTGCCCTCCTGACGCAAGAAATAGTGTCGTTGTTGCGATCATGCTTTGGGAGATTGCTAAGGCATGTTTCATTCGCGCGTTCGGAAACAGCGTGAGGAACTACAACCAAGCTATTGCCCTCCTGACGCAAGAAATAGTGTCGTTGTTGCGATCATGCTTGGGAGATTGCTAAGGCATGTTTCATTCGCGCGTTCGGAAACAGCGTGAGGAACTACAACCAAGCTGTATGCCCTCCTGACGCAAGAAATAGTGTCGTTGTTGCGATCATGCTTTGGAGATTGCTAAGGCATGTTTATTCGCGCGTTCGGAAACAGCGTGAGGAACTACAACCAAGCTATTGCCCTCCTGACGCAAGAAATAGTGTCTTGTTGCGATCATGCTTGGGAGATTGCTAAGGCATGTTTATTCGCGCGTTCGGAAACAGCGTGAGGAACTACAACCAAGCTGTTGCCCTCCTGACGCAAGAGATAGTGTCGTTGTTGCGATCATGCTTGGGAGATTGCTAAGGCATGTTTCATTCGCGCGTTCGGAAAGAGCGTGAGGAACTACAACCAAGCTGTATGCCCTCCTGACGCAAGAAATAGTGTCGTTGTTGCGATCATGCTTTGGGAGATTGCTAAAGCATGTTTCATTCGCGCGTTCGGGAACAGCGTGAGTGAGAGAACATTAAACAGCAGGAACTACAACAAGCTATATGCCCTCAAGATGCAAGAAATAGTGTCGTTGTTGCGATCATGCTTTGGGAGATTGCTAAGGCATGTTTCATTCGCGCGTTCGGAAACAGCGTGAGGAACTACAACCAAGCTATATGCCCTCCTGACGCAAGAAATAGTGTCGTTGTTGCGATCATGCTTTGGGAGATTGCTAAGGCATGTTTCATTCGCGCGTTCGGAAACAGCGTGAGGAACTACAACCAAGCTATTGCCCTCCTGACGCAAGAAATAGTGTCGTTGTTGCGATCATGCTTTGGGAGATTGCTAAGGCATGTTTCATTCGCGCGTTCGGAAACAGCGTGAGGAACTACAACCAAGCTGTTGCCCTCCTGACGCAAGAGAGATAGTGTCGTTGTTGCGATCATGCTTGGGAGATTGCTAAGCATGTTTCATTCGCGCGTTCGGAAACAGCGTGAGGAACTACAACCAAGCTATATGCCCTCCTGACGCAAGAAATAGTGTCGTTGTTGCGATCATGCTTTGGGAGATTGCTAAGGCATGTTTCATTCGCGCGTTCGGAAACAGCGTGAGGAACTACAACCAAGCTATTGCCCTCCTGACGCAAGAGATAGTGTCGTTGTTGCGATCATGCTTTGGGAGATTGCTAAGGCATGTTTCATTCGCGCGTTCGGAAAACAGCGTGAGGAACTACAACCAAGCTGTATGCCCTCCTCACGAAGAAATGTGTCGTTGTTGCGATCATGCTTTGGGAGATTGCTAAGGCATGTTTCATTCGCGCGTTCGGAAACAGCGTGAGGAACTACAACCAAGCTATATGCCTCCTGACGCAAGAGATAGTGTCGTTGTTGCGATCATGCTTTGGGAGATTGCTAAGGCATGTTTCATTCGCGCGTTCGGAAACAGCGTGAGGAACTACAACCAAGCTATGCCCTCCTGACGCAAGAATAGTGTCGTTGTTGCGATCATGCTTTGGAGATTGCTAAGGCATGTTTCATTCGCGCGTTCGGAAACAGCGTGAGGAACTACAACCAAGCTATTGCCCTCCTGACGCAAGAAATAGTGTCGTTGCGATCATGCTTTGGAGATTGCTAAGGCATGTTTCATTCGCGCGTTCGGAAACAGCGTGAGGAACTACAACCAAGCTATGCCCTCCTGACGCAAGAGATAGTGTCGTTGTTGCGATCATGCTTTGGGAGATTGCTAAGGCATGTTTCATTCGCGCGTTCGGAAACAGCGTGAGAACTACAACCAAGCTATATGCCCTCCTGACGCAAGAAATAGTGTCGTTGTTGCGATCATGCTTTGGGAGATTGCTAAGGCATGTTTCATTCGCGCGTTCGGAAACAGCGTGAGGAACTACAACCAAGCTATTGCCCTCCTGACGCAAGAAATAGTGTCGTTGTTGCGATCATGCTTGGGAGATGCTAAGGCATGTTTCATTCGCGCGTTCGGAAACAGCGTGAGGAACTACAACCAAGCTGTGCCCTCCTGACGCAAGAAATAGTGTCGTTGTTGCGATCATGCTTTTGGAGATTGCTAAGGCATGTTTCATTCGCGCGTTCGGAAACAGCGTGAGGAACTACAACCAAGCTATTGCCCTCCTGACGCAAGAAATAGTGTCGTTGTTGCGATCATGCTTTGGAGATTGCTAAGGCATGTTTCATTCGCGCGTTCGGAAACAGCGTGAGGAACTACAACCAAGCTATTGCCCTCCTGACGCAAGAGATAGTGTCGTTGTTGCGATCATGCTTTGGAGATTGCTAAGGCATGTTCATTCGCGCGTTCGGAAACAGCGTGAGGAACTACAACCAAGCTATGCCCTCCTGACGAAAGAATAGTGTCGTTGTTGCGATCATGCTTGGGAGATTGCTAAAGGCATGTTTCATTCGCGCGTTCGGAAACAGCGTGAGGAACTACAACCAAGCTATTGCCCTCCTGACGCAAGAGATAGTGTCGTTGTTGCGATCATGCTTTGGGAGATTGCTAAGGCATGTTTCATTCGCGCGTTCGGAAACAGCGTGAGGAACTACAACCAAGCTATATGCCCTCAAGACGCAAGATAGTGTCGTTGTTGCGATCATGCTTTGGGAGATTGCTAAGGATGTTTCATTCGCGCGTTCGGAAACAGCGTGAGGAACTACAACCAAGCTATTGCCCTCCTGACGCAAGAATAGTGTCGTTGTTGCGATCATGCTTTGGGAGATTGCTAAGGCATGTTTCATTCGCGCGTTCGGGAACAGCGTGAGGAACTAAACCAAGCTATATGCCCTCCTGACGCAAGAAATAGTGTCGTTGTTGCGATCATGCTTTGGGAGATTGCTAAGGCATGTTTCATTCGCGCGTTCGGAAACAGCGTGAGGAACTACAACCAAGCTGTGCCCTCCTGACGCAAGAAATAGTGTCGTTGTTGCGATCATGCTTTTGGAGATTGCTAAGGCATGTTTCATTCGCGCGTTCGGAAACAGCGTGAGGAACTACAACCAAGCTATTGCCCTCCTGACGCAAGAGATAGTGTCGTTGTTGCGATCATGCTTTTGGAGATTGCTAAGGCATGTTTCATTCGCGCGTTCGGAAACAGCGTGAGGAACTACAACCAAGCTATATGCCCTCCTGACGCAAGAGATAGTGTCGTTGTTGCGATCATGCTTGGGAGATTGCTAAGGCATGTTTCATTCGCGCGTTCGGAAACAGCGTGAGGAACTACAACCAAGCTATTGCCCTCCTGACGCAAGAAATAGTGTCGTTGTTGCGATCATGCTTTGGAGATTGCTAAGGCATGTTTCATTCGCGCGTTCGGAAACAGCGTGAGGAACTACAACCAAGCTGTATTGCCCTCCTGACGCAAAAGATAGTGTCGTTGTTGCGATCATGCTTTGGAGATTGCTAAGGCATGTTTCATTCGCGCGTTCGGAAACAGCGTGAGGAACTACAACCAAGCTGTTGCCTCCTGACGCAAGAGATAGTGTCGTTGTTGCGATCATGCTTTGGGAGATTGCTAAGGCATGTTTCATTCGCGCGTTCGGAAACAGCGTGAGGAACTACAACCAAGCTATATGCCCTCCTGACGCCAAGAATAGTGTAGTTGTGCGATCATGCTTTTGGAAATTGCTAAGGCATGTTTCATTCGCACGTTCGGAAAGAGCGTGAGGAAATACAACCAAGCTATATGCCCTCCTGACGCAAGAAATTGTGTGGTTGTTGCGATCATGCTTTTGGAAATTGCTGAGGCATGTTTCGTTCGCGCGCTCGAAAACAGCGTGAGGGAACTACAACCAAGCTCTTACCCTCCTGACGTAGGAGATAGGTCGTTGTTTGGAATCATGCTTTTGGAAAGTGCTAAGGCATGTTTCACTCGCGCGCTCGGAAACAGCGTAGGAACTACAACCAAGCTATATGCCCTCCTGACGCAAAAATAGTGTAGTTGTTGCGACCATGCTTTGGGAGATTGCTAAATCATGTTTTATTCGCGCGTCGGAAAACAGCGTGAGGAACCACAACCAAGCTATATGCCCTCCAGATGCCAGAAATAGTTGTCGTTGTTGCGATCATGCTTTGGGAGATTGCTAAGGCATGTTTCATTCGCGCGTTCGGAAACAGCGTGAGGAACTACAACCAAGCTATTGCCCTCCTGACGCAAGAAATAGTGTCGTTGTTGCGATCATGCTTTGGGAGATTGCTAAGGCATGTTTCATTCGCGCGTTCGGAAACAGCGTGAGGAACTACAACCAAGCTGTTGCCCTCCTGACGCAAGAAATAGTGTCGTTGTTGCGATCATGCTTTTGGAGATTGCTAAGGCATGTTTCATTCGCGCGTTCGGAAACAGCGTGAGGAACTACAACCAAGCTATTGCCCTCTGACGCAAGAGATAGTGTCGTTGTTGCGATCATGCTTTGGGAGATTGCTAAGGCATGTTTCATTCGCGCGTTCGGAAACAGCGTGAGGAACTACAACCAAGCTGTATGCCCTCCTGACGCAAGAGATAGTGTCGTTGTTGCGATCATGCTTTGGGAGATTGCTAAGGCATGTTTCATTCGCGCGTTCGGAAACAGCGTGAGGAACTACAACCAAGCTATATGCCCCTCCAGATGCAAGAAATAGTGTCGTTGTTGCGATCGTGCTTTGGGAGATTGGTAAGGCATGTTTCATTCGCGCGTTCTGGAAACAGCGTGAGGAACGACAACCAAGCTTTTGACCTCCTGACGAAGAGATAGTGTCGTCGTTGCGATCATGCTTTGGGAGATTGCTAAGGCATGTTTCATTCGCGCGTTCGGGAACAGCGTAAGGAACTACAACCAAGCTATATGCCCTCCAGATGCAAGAAATAGTGTCGTTGTTGCGATCATGCTTTGGGAGATTGCTAAGGAATGTTTCATTCGCGCGTTCGGGAACAGCGTGAGGAACTACAACCAAGCTATATGCCCTCCATATGCAAAGAAATAGTGTCGTTGTTGCGATCGTGCTTGGGAGATTGCTAAGGCATGTTTCACTCGCGCGTTCGGGAACAGCGTGAGGAACTCCAACCAAGCCTATATGCCCTCCAGATGCAAGAAATAGTGTCGTTGTTGCGATCTTGCTTTGGGAGATTTGTAAGGCATGTTTCACTCGCGCGTTCGGAAACAGCGTGAGGAACTACAACCAAGCTTTTGACCTCCTGACGAAAGAGATAGTGTCGTTGTTGCGATCATGCTTTGGGAGATTGCTAAGGCATGTTTCATTCGCGCGTTCGGGAACAGCGTGAGGAACTACAACCAAGCTATATGCCCTCCAGATGCAAGAAATAGTGTCGTTGTTGCGATCGTGCTTTGGGAGATTGGTAAGGCATGTTTCATTCGCGCGTTCGGAAACAGCGTGAGGAACTACAACCAGGTTATATGCCCCTCCTGACGCAAAAATTAGTGTCGTTGTTGCGATCTTGCTTTTGGAAATTGCTTAAGGCATGTTTCAATCGCGCATTCGGAAACAGCGTGAGGAACTACACCAAGCTATTGCCCTCCTGACGCAAGAGATACTGTCATTGTTGCGTTCGTGCTTTGGGGAGATTGATAAGGCATGTTACATTCGCGCGTTCGGAAACAGCGTGAGGAACTACAACCAAGCTATATGCCCTCCTGACGCAAGAGATAGTGTCGTTGTTGCGATCATGCTTTGGGAGATTGCTAAGGCATGTTTCATTCGCGCGTTCGGAAACAGCGTGAGGAACTACAACCAAGCTATATGCCTCCAGATGCAAGAAATAGTGTCGTTGTTGCGATCATGCTTTGGGAGATTGCTAAGGCATGTTTCATTCGCGCGTTCGGAAACAGCGTGAGGAACTACAACCAAGCTGTTGCCCTCCTGACGCAAAGATAGTGTCGTTGTTGCGATCATGCTTTGGAGATTGCTAAGGCATGTTTCATTCGCGCGTTCGGAAACAGCGTGAGGAACTACAACCAAGCTGTTGCCCTCCTGACGAAAGAATAGTGTCGTTGTTGCGATCATGCTTTTGGGAAGTGCTAAGGCATGTTCATTCGCGCGTTCCGAAACAGCATGAGGAACTACTACCAAGCTGTATGCCCGCCTGACGCAAGAGATAGTGTCGTTGTTGCGACCATGCTTTGGGAGATTGCTAAATCATGTTTCATTCGCGCGTTCGGAAACAGCGTGAGGAACCACAACCAAGCTATATGCCCTCCAGATGCAAGAAATAGTGTCGTTGTTGCGATCATGTTTTGGGAGATTGCTAAGGCATGTTTCATTCGCGCGTTCGGAAACAGCGTGAGGAACTACAACCAAGCTGTATGCCCTCCCGACGCCAAAGATAGTGTCGTTGTTGTGATCCTCGATCTCGAGATTGCTAAGGCATGTTTCACTCGCGCGTTCGGAAACAGCGTTAGGAACTACGACCAAGCTATTGCCCTCCTGACGCAAGAGATAGTGTCGTTGTTGTGATCATGCTTTTGGACAGTGCTAAGGCATGTTTCATTCGCGCGTTCAGAAACAGCGTGAGGAACTACTACCAAGTTGTATGCCCCTCCTGGCGCAAGAATTAGTGTCTTTGTTGCGATCATGCTTTTTGAAATTGCTAAGGCATGTTTCATTCGCGCATTCGGAAACAGCGTGAGGAACTACAACCAAGCTGTTGACCTCCTGACGAAAGAGATTGTGTCGTTGTTGCGATCATGCTTTGGGAGATTGCTAAGGCATGTTTCATTCGCGCGTTCGGGAACAGCGTGAGGAACTACAGCCAAGCTGTATACCCTCCAGATGAAAGAAATAGTGTCGTTGTTGCGATCGTGCTTTGGGAGATTGGTAAGGCATGTTTCGTTCGCGCGTTCGGAAACAGCTTGAGGAACTACTGCCAAGCTGTATGCCCTGCTGACGCAAGAGATAGTGTCGTGGTTGCGATCATGCTTTGGAAGATTGCTAAATCATGTTTCATTCGCGCGTTCTGAAACAGCGTGAGGAAGTACAATCAAGCTATATGCCCTCCAGATGCAAGAAATAGTGTCGTTGTTGCGATCATGCTTTGGGAGATTGCTAAGGCATGTTTCATTCGCGCATTCGGAAACAGCGTGAGGAACTACAACCATGCTATTGCCCTCCTGACGCAAGAGATACTGTCATTGTTGCGATCATGCTTTAGGAGATTGCTAAGGCATGTTTCATTCGCGCATTCGGAAACAGCGTGAGGAACTACAACCAAGCTATATGCCCTCCAGATGCAAGAAATAGTGTCGTTGTTGCGATCATTCTTTGGGAGATTGCCAAGGCATGTTCATTCGCGCGTTCGGAAACAGCGTGAGTAACTACAACCAAGCTGTTGACCTCCTGACGAAAGAGATAGTGTCGTTGTTGCGATCATGCTTTGGGAGATTGCTAAGGCATGTTTCATTCGCGCGTTTGGGAACAGCGTGAGGAACTACAACCAAGCTGTATACCCTCCAGATGCAAGAAATAGTGTCGTTGTTGCGATCGTGCTTTGGGAGATTGGTAAGGCATGTTTCGTTTCGCGCGTTCGGAAACAGCTTGAGGAACTACTGCCAAGCTGTATGCCTGCTGACGCAAGAGATAGTGTCGTGGTTGCGATCATGCTTTGGGAGATTGCTAAGGCATGTTTCATTCGCGCGTTCGGAAACAGCGTGAGGAACTACAACCAAGCTATATGCCCTCCTGACGCAAGAAATAGTGTCGTTGTTGCGATCATGCTTGGGAGATTGCTAAGGCATGTTTCATTCGCGCGTTCGGAAACAGCGTGAGGAACTACAACCAAGCTGTTGCCCTCCTGACGCAAGAAATAGTGTCGTTGTTGCGATCATGCTTGGAGATGCTAAGGCATGTTTCATTCGCGCGTTCGAAAACAGCGTGAGGAACTACAACCAAGCTATTGCCTCCTGACGCAAGAGATAGTGTCGTTGTTGCGATCATGCTTTGGAATTGCTAAGGCATGTTTCATTCGCGCGTTCAAAACAGCGTGAGGAACTACAACCAAGCTATGCCCTCCTGACGCAAGAATAGTGTCGTTGTTGCGATCATGCTTTGGGAGATTGCTAAAGCATGTTTCATTCGCGCGTTCGGAAACAGCGTGAGGAACTACAACCAAGCTATTGCCCTCCTGACGCAAGAAATAGTGTCGTTGTTGCGATCATGCTTTTTGGGAGATTGCTAAGGCATGTTTCATTCGCGCGTTCGGAAACAGCGTGAGGAACTACAACCAAGCTGTATGCCCTCCTCACGACGCAAAGATAGTGTCGTTGTTGCGATCATGCTTTGGAGATTGCTAAGGCATGTTTCATTCGCGCGTTCGGAAACAGCGTGAGGAACTACAACCAAGCTGTTGCCCTCCTGACGCAAGAGATAGTGTCGTTGTTGCGATCATGCTTTGGGAGATTGCTAAGGCATGTTTCATTCGCGCGTTCGGAAACAGCGTGAGGAACTACAACCAAGCTATATGCCCTCCTGACGCAAGAAATAGTGTCGTTGTTGCGATCATGCTTTGGGGATTGCTAAGGCATGTTTCATTCGCGCGTTCGGAAACAGCGTGAGGAACTACAACCAAGCTATATGCCCTCCTGACGCAAGAAATAGTGTCGTTGTTGCGATTGCTGCTTCGGGAGATTGCTAAGGCATGTTGCTGTGTTGATGTGTTGGCTGGTCCCGACGAAGCAGAAGAAGAAGAAGAAGACGGCCGACGGAGACGTACGCGGCCGGCGGAGACACCGACCAGCCCGAACACGCGGGTTGGTGCGACGCGCCGAAAGAAAGCACAACAACCGCACTGCACGGTTACCCAACAGGACACTGCCCTTTATTTACAGTCGCCTTGAAATCCTAGATGCCAGAGCGGCGCCCCCTGGCATCCTCACATGTCAATCCGAAATCGAAACTGAAAATCCAAAACACAACAATCATCCCCTCCTCGAAAAAAGCACACTATACGCTGTTTATATTTATACATGCTCGATACAACATATTTTACAAGGTATGTACATTTAGAAACATATGAAAATTCAGAACACGGCACACGAACTCACACACTACAAGTCCTGAAAATGCACTGACAACAAAAAATGTACACAACTGTTCGGAACCAGAGTTCTACATCACGTAGTCTTCGAACCGGACGCGGCTTCCGCCGCTTCCGCTTTAGGGCGGGTCCTTTTGGGTGTAGAATCAGGTGTCTCTGCACCTTGAGTGGAAGATTGTGAAGGCTCTGAATGAGCGTTAAAATTTGGGGTCTCATCAGAGCTCACAGCATGAGCTTTGGAAGAATTTTGCGGACCGGAGTCTGGTTCAACGGTCTCAGCCGTATTTGAAGGTTCGAAGTGAGCCGTATGACTTGGTGTACTTGAACCAGCGACACCGCCTGGTAACTCCTCCCCCCTTGAAGAAGAAATGCCTGTACATGGAGGCCACATGTAACAGTCTGATGCGTAGTTGAAAGGCGTGGACGGAACGTGATGAGGAAGACTTTTAGGTGTTGAAGGCGAATCCGTATGAAAAATAACAAGGCGCGAAGCATTCCAGATGTTACCATCACTTAAGCGAAAAAAAGTGGGGCTAACCCGGCCCAAGACTTTGTAAAGACCCCGATATTTGGGGTGCTTGCCTGGCACACGAACCTTGACTAGATCGCCAGTGCGAACTTTGGACTGCTTTGCACCTCGACGGGTGTCGACATACTTTTTCATTGCTTGTTGACGCGAAAAAATCCTGGTGCGGATTTGATCAGGAGAAGACACTGCTATGTTACGAGGCAAAGAGACTATGTCGAGAGCAACTCGCGGTTGCCTACCGTGGAGAAGTTGAGCAGGAGACACTCCAGTGGTGCCTTGTGGTGTGAACCTGTACGAAGCTAAACATTCAGTTAAAACTTGCTTGAGGGGACGGTGCTCTAATTGGGCAATCTGGATATGTTCCTTCAGAACGCGATTAAAGCGCTCGATTTGTCCATTTGATTGGGGATAGAAAACTGATGACCTCAAGTGCTGAATTCCTCGTCGTGAAAGAAAAGCCTCGAAATGTTGGAACTGAAACTGTGGACCATTGTCCGTAACTATGGCATCAGGAAACCCTTCCCGGCTGAAGATTGAAGACAGAAACTCAATGATGACCTCAGAAGTAACCGTATGCGTGAAACAAATTTCTGACCATTTAGAATGGTAGTCGATGAGAGAAACATTGAACCGGGCATTTTGCGGAACATTATGCAAAGGACCGATGATGTCCATGCCGAGTTTCTGCCAAGGCCGATCAGGCCACTGAACTGGCTGCAACGGAGAAAATGCAGGTTTGGAGACTTGTCAGCTGCCTGACATATATGGCAGTTGTAAACTGCATGCTCGACCTGCTTGTTTAAGGCTGGCCACCTGTACCTGTCTCGGAGATTCTGTTTGGTGCGGACAACGCCTGGATGGGTCTCATGGGCTGGCTTTATTAGCTTGTTACGGAAAGAAGCAGGGGGAATCACGCGTTCATCGCGGAAAAGCAAGTCCTCGACACAAGACAGTTCCTGTCGGACTGCGAAGTAAGGCAAGAGTTCAGAAGCAAGAGCACATTTGGAAGGCCATCCTTCACGTAAATATTTGAGAACTTGAGACAAAGTGGAATCTGCAGCTGTAGCTGCCTGAAGCTCAGCTTTAGTAATGCAGGAAGTAACTTATGAAACAACTTCCTCATCCTGCTTTTCAGTAACCGGTATCTGAAGAGGAAGGCGTGACAGTGCATCAGCAACCACGTTATAGAACCCTTACAATACTGAACACTGAAATTATAATACATGAGTTTGGCACACCAACGGCAAATGCGAATGGGGCGGCGGCGTTCGGATCCTGCAGAAAGAAGAGCAACTAGTGCTTGGTGATCTGTACGTAATGTGAAGTGCGGCCCCACAATTAGCATGCCATTTCTCACAGGCAAAAATACAAGCGAGAGCTTCACGCTCTCCTACTGAATATCTGCGTTCAGCAGGGGTCAATGTACGAGATGCAAAAGCAATAGTCATCAGCTCATCATCTCTGAGTTGCTGAAACACTGCTCCCAGTCCAACATCGGACGCATCCGTCGTGATGATGGGAAGCTTCTCATTGAAAATACTAACAGCTGGCTTTGAGGCCAGTATTGACTTAACTTGAATGAAGCTCTGCTCAGCTTCAGCTGACCAGTTAAAAGGCTGTGCTTGACGAACTAGAGTACGCAGTGGTTCAACAACATCAGCATAGTGAGGAACAAACTTGGCATAATATCCAACAAGACCTAAAAAACATTGCAAGGTTTTAACATCAGTAGGTCGTGGGGCATTGACAATGGCCTGAACTTTAGATTCAACAGGTGTCAAGCCGCGGGAACTGACATTATGTCCTAGAAATTGTAACTCACTCACAGAAAAAAGTGCACTTGTTATTAAGTTTCATACCACATTCACTGATGCGGTTGAGAACAGTATGCAAGTTAGCATCGTGCTCTTCGTGAGTACGTCCCCACTCCAAAATATCATCCAAGTAACAAAGGGCACCATTACAACCCTTAAGAATAATTGACATCATTGTCTGAAACACTGCAGGGGCAGATGCAAGCCCGAAACACACGCGGCGAAACCGAAACAAGCCTTCGTGCGATACAAATGTGGTCAAGTCTCTACTGCACTCAGAAAGTTCAACTTGGTGATAAGCGGACGCGAGGTCCAGCTTGGAGAAACCTACTGCTCCGGAGAGCTGATGAAGCAGTTCTTCAATGTGAGGAAGTGGAAACCCGTCTACGACGATTGCCTTGTTCGGTTCTCGTAAGTCGACGCATAGTCGAAGGGATCCATATTTTTCTTGACGACGACCAGTGGAGAAACCCAGTCGGAAGCAGAGACAGGCTCGATGATTCCGCTGGCTTGAAGGCGAGACAGTTCCGCAGGGACTTGCTCACAGAGAAGATGAGGAATGCGGCGCAGTTTGGCACGCACAGGGCACACACCTGGTCGACGCATCACTTTATGCACAAAACCGCGCACACAACCCAGTTCACGGGTGAACAGGTGGTGGAATTTAGAAGGCGCGTTGGCTGGAAGATCATCTTGGACGTCGACTTGAGCGCACGTCATAGACGCACCGTCGATGTTGATGGACAAAGCCCTGATGGCATCACGTCCCAAAAGCGAGCTGCCATTGGCAGTTACATAAAAAGTAATGGAAGCAGTGCGACTGCGATAGGAGACACGAGCTGTAAAATGACCTAAATTATCAATCGTTTCCTTGGAATATGTTTGTAGAACGACGTGTGAAGGCAAAAGCCGAATGTTGGAAAAATGACTATGAAAGTCAGCGGCACTGATTAAAGAGACTGAGGCACCAGTGTCCACGAGAAATGACAAGGGCACATGGCCCACTGAAACCACGATGCTGGGCACGGACGTAGTGTGGAGGCCATCCACATTTAAAACAGTGACCGTATTGGTTTGAGCAGTGCTCGAAGGAGCGGACGAAGAAACTGGTTCCGGAAGATTTGCTGGACGGTAATTGCATACGGGCTGAAAATGTCCGATTTTTCCGCACGCAAGACAAGTGCGGTTTCTCGCGGGACACTGCGCAAAATTGGCTAAATGCCGAGCCGATCCACAACGAAAGCAATGCGCGGTTGCGCTTGGAGAAGAAAATTGCGAACGCGAATTAGGAGCTCGCTGCTGTTCCTGAAAACCCGAATTTGGCGGAATGGGGTCGCCATATTGTCGGCTTCCTCGCCCCCGCGACGCAGAGAGGTCGCCATGTTGGCCGCCACGGAAGGACTGTGCAGGCGGGCGTCCATGTTGGCCGCCACGCCGAGACGAAGGGCCGCCATGTTGACGCGTCCCGTGAAACGAAGAGCCGCCGCCTTGGCCCCCGGCAGCAGAAAGTTGCTGCACTGAATGCGGAGCGAATTGCTCCAACTGGGAGCGAATAAGCTCGTCCTCTCGCGCAATCGAGAGGGCTTCGGATAATGAAATCGAGGAGTCCTTTTGAAGCGTGCGGCAGCGGACGTTTTGCGAGGCTACCCCGATGAAAAGCTGATGGCGGATCATATCGTCCTCGAGCGCGCCGAAGCCGCACGACGCGGCGAGCGTTCGAAGAGAAGTAATGAACTCGGCGACTGGCTCACCAGGCAATTGTCGCCTTTCTTGGAATTTCACGTGTGCGAGATATTCGCACGAAACATCTTTAAAATGCTCATCGAAAAGAGCAACAGCATCCTTGAAGGCATCGCCCGACGCTGGCGTCGGCGACGCGTTGGTGGCTTCCAAAGTATAGAAGAGCTTTAACCCGGCAGGGCCCAACGCGTTGAGCAGCAGGGCCTTGCGACGCTCGGGCTTGCTGGCGTCCTCCCCGACCGCGTCTGCGTAGGCCTGAAACACTAATTTCCAGTCCGCCCACGAAAGTGGCGGCTCTCCGGGTGAATGAAGAAATAGGGGAGGTGGAATGGGAGACGCCATTTCAAGCAAGAAGAATGGAGAGGTGCAGACGAGAAGAAAATGACGCCAGTACACTGTTTGAAGACGAAGGCAGAGGCGGCGTAGCTGAATGAAGAAATGAAGCGACGCAGCGCACAGTAGCCACCTTGCTGGGAACAAAGAGCGTCTATGGTTAGCACGAACACGGAGAACGAAACGGGTTCTTACAGGTCCTCGTCGCCATTGCTGTGTTGGGGGCTGGCTTGTCCCGACGAAGCAGAAGAAGACGAAGAAGACGGCCGACGGAGACGTACGCGGCCGGCGGGGACACCGACCAGCCCGAACACGCGGGTTGGCGCGACGCGCCGAAAGAAAGCACAACAACCGCACTCCACGGTTACCCAACACACACTGCCTTTATTTTACAGTCGCCTTGAAATCCTAGGTGCCAGAGCGGCGCCCCCTGGCATCCTCACATGTCAATCCGAAACTGAAACTGAAAACCCAAAACACAACACATGTTTCATTCGCGCGTTCGAAAACACCATGAGGAACTACACTCAAGCTATATGCCCTCTTGACGCAAGAAATAGTGTCGTTGTTACGATCATGCCTTGGGAGATTGCTAAGGCATGTTTCATTCACACGTTCGGAAACAGCGTGAGGAGCTACAACGAAGCTATTGCCCTCCTGACGCAAGAGGTAGTGCCGTTGTTGCGATCATGCTTTGGGAGATTGCTAAGGCATGTTTCATTCCAGCAGTACCTAAGGGCTCGAAAAATAGTTGGGACAGGCAAGTTCTATCTTTTTTTTTGTCATTAGAATTTCTTTATGCTTCATTTTACGTGCTGGAGATGCCCCCCAAAAGTTAATATTGCAATCAACCTAGCTGCCAATTTTAAGAACTGCCGCTTTATTACCACGAATATTATACTAGCGCACAACGTACGTGTGCGGCCTCCGTTTCCTTCACCTTTTTTTTTACCCGATAGTTTTTTTTTAGTTTCGCCCCCTGCTCTTTACCAAGTATTTACCGGTCAATTTTCTGGTACATAGTGAAGTTACTGTATATGCCAATTAAAGGTAGCATATAGAGTACCTCGATCTAGTACTTGTACCACGGTAGCGCTTCCTGTATTATTTATGTGACTGTTGCGTCAAGCCAGTTCCCATTGCATTTGCAGCTTCGATGTTCTGGCCGTTCTAGCTTCAAGAGTCCCGCTGAAACGACGTATTCGCTATATATGTTCGCACTTTGGCTCATTTCGACACGATGTCTAGAATCTACGCGATGCTGATGGTGCGAGTTTCTACGAACGAAAGTGTATTTGCGAAAAAGCATCGCTAACGTAAAGCTGACCCGGTGGGTAGTTTACCTGACGTATAATTCGACGTTCACGTTCTGTTAAGAGCAGCGCTTGTGCTGATTCCATCCGGTAAGATGGTAACGCATATCGTGTACGTACAAGCTAAACGCCCATAATGGTTCGATGAGGCTGAAGACGGTGCGGGCAAAGAACACGCGGGCGGCACGCCATCGTGCACGTACGTAAAGTTGGCTTCGCCGCGTGAAATTGAACATTTGACGTCATTTTGCTACATGTGACATGGATAGAAGAATTGATGTGGCTGTACACTTTCGATCGGGTGGCGGCTAAAGGCACCTAGTCATAATACTTAGAGAACCACCAACTAGATTTATCCTTTTTCCCCTTTAAATAGTGAAGTATAGGACAGGTACTTTGCAGTGAATGGTTTAATTTTCACTCGGGCCTTGACTTTAGCCACCAGTCATATAACCTCCTAGTTAATTCTACTCGCTTAAAGTCTATTTTGCCCTCCCTGTCTCTAAACCCCAGTGCTTTGAAGAACTCTGCGCCATCATCCTGAACTATAGGGTGAAGCCCTTTACAGAACACTATCAAGTGTTCGGCAGTTTTCTCCTCCTCTCCGCATGCACTGCATACCGTGTCTACCCCTTCGTATTTGGCCCAATATGTCTTGGTTCGCAATACTCTTGTCCTGGCCTCAAACAGTAGAGAACTACCCCGAGCATTATCATAGATCCTTTCATTGGAAATTTCCTGCTTAAAAGTTCGACAGATCTCTAGTGCGGTCTTCTTAATCATGCCAATTCCCCACATGTCAGTCTCCGTTTCTTTCACCTTCTTCTTAACTGATAGTTCTTTTGGTTTGGCCCCCTGCTGTTTTCTATATTCACCCGTCAATTTTCTGGTTCGCTTCCTCCATTTTGTATCGACATTCTTCATGTACAAGTAGCTGAAAGCCTTCCTATCCCAACGCTCCTCCCCCATTTCTCTCAATCTCTTCTCAAATTTTATCTTGCTGCTAGCTTCCCTGCCCTCCAACGATGTCCATCCCATATCACCTTGTACTCCCTGATTTGGTGTATTCCCGTGAGCTCCTACAGCAGGCCTACCCATTCCACGTTGCTTAATTTCTAATCTTGCTTAAACTTCTGATCTCATGCACAAGACCGCATTGCCGAACGTCAGACCCTGAACCATGACCCCTTTCCATATTCCTCTCTCAACATCACATCTATAATTCCACAGCGGCCTATTTTTCATCACTTCTGCATTCCTGTTACCTTTAGTCGTTACGTATATTTCGTGTTCCCTTAGGTACTCGGTCCCATTGCTTATCTATAGGACTAGATATTTGTATTTAAAGACTCTTTCTTGGGGACCTTCGACGGAAAAATTTTGGTGTGTCTGTCTGTACATTTGTCTGTTTGTCCGTCCTAAGATACGGCATCAAACGGCGAACCCCATTCGCAGCGACCACCAATATTGCTCAAGGTCTGGCGTTCATAGTTGTGCGATTGTCAATTAAAACGCAAATATTGCGCACATCTGAGGCACCATAACAACATGTCTATGTTTTGTACGTCTGCCTTTATACTAGAAGAGGTACACAGTAGTAACTCTAAGGAATGTAGCGTTTAAAAAGCTGCGCTGACAGTGCAACGCGATGCTCAAAAAGGTGTTTCTAACGCTTTGCTACGACGGCACGGTGGTGGCACCTGCCTGTCGCTTTGCATTCTACACCTTATCACCTCCGAGACAGGCACGCATATTTCTTCGCGGTCACGCACGCCTACGTTTTCAAAGGTAACTCCCAAATGGCGCTCGTGTCTAACGTGCCTAGATGCGCTTGTTCGCCTCCGTTACATGCTTGAGGCACTCTAACGCAGCGCCTTCAGAATACCATTCACCAATTTTTTTGCGCAGAACATCAAATAAACGTTTTGTTCACTGTCTCTAGACGCAAGACTATCGTCTTCCGACGACATTTACAGTGTAACATGTAGATTCGGGCAATTTTTTTTATCTTTTATCTCTCGCGTGACCTCCCGTATCCTAAGCTTACTACCTTCATTATAATTAAAAATCATGACTGCTGACTTTTTCTTACTGAATTTGAAATCTAACCTATCTCCCTCATTACCGCATATGTCTATCAATCTTTGCAAATATTCCTTGTTGTCGGCCATTAGCACTATACCATCTGCGTACATCAATGCTGCTAGTGCCTATTCAATGAGTTTTCCTTGTTTGATGAAAAGGAGGTTGAAGCCAACTTCACTTGCCTCTAATTTGGCCTCTAATCCTTGTAGGTGCATCATAAATAACAAGGGTGACAGAGGACACCCCTGCCTAAGCCCTCGTTTTACCTCTGTGGGCTTGGATACCTGTTTTTCCCACTTTATAACTACCTTGTTACTTTTATAGATATCATTTAAAAGATTAGTTATTCCATGTTCCAGGCCTAGTGTGTCCAGTATTCCCCACAAGTCCTCGTGAACCACGCTATCGTACGCTCCCTTGATATCCAAGGATTCCAGATTTGTCTTCCAACCTCCTGTGCTTCCGAAACTCATTCTGCAATTCCCCCAGCACCCCCTCATCCTCTATCCATGCCTGCAGTCTTTCCTTTATAATCTGCATCGCCAGCCTGTATCCCACTGATGTCACTGTTATAGGACGGTAGTTGTTTATTTCAGCTTTTCCCCCTTTCCTTTATAGATCATGCTCATCCTGCTAAGTTTCCATCCATCGGGGAGTTCACCATCGATTATTGTTTTGCACACTGCCTCTCTCAAAGCCTGCTTAGACTTCGGACCCAATGTCTTTATCAGCATAATTGAAATGTCATCTGGGCCTGTTGATGTACTACTAGGAAACCTCTTCTCAGCCCTTTCCAACTCTCATTGTGAAAATGAAGCCATTGCACCACTTGATCCATCCTTGTCTATTGCGGTGCATAAAACACTTCTTTGGTGAAATTTTTCTGGCACCCTTGTACTTATATATTCAATAGCTTTGCCCCCTTCTAGCCTAGCACCTTGAGTGATAGTTATAAACCTCTCTTCTAGGCTTGTCTCTTTTCTTAAGAAGTTTAGATAGTTCCAAAACTTCGCAGTTGCCTTTCTATCCTTATTATGTAGTTTTGCCAGCCACTGAGCCCCCTTTCTTCTAATCTTTTCATTGATCAGACGGGATACTTCCCTTCTACAGCTTAGAAAGATGTCCCATTTTCTTTCATCATCTGTCGGTTCACCCCACTGCTTAGCATTTCTGTGTTCCCTAGAGGCTTCCTGACGTCTTGCGATGGCTCTCTTGACTTTTTCATCCCACCAACTTATTGTTTGTGTTCCAACGAACTCTTGCACGCTCGCCGAATAGTGGCGCGAGCGGTGGAAGGAAAAGGTATGCGCAACTCTGCTGCCTAAAGGTACCCAGGCAGCACAGAACGTTGGCCAAATGTTGGGGATAGATCGGCAGTTCATAGCCCAAGAACGGCCCAGAATTGACAATGCACTGCCAATAATGGCTGAGCCAGCCGATTAGAACGGCGATGTTGGACCAGCATTGAAAACGTACCGCCGATAATGGCTGTGCCAGACTAATAGAACGGCGATGTCGGGCCAGCATTGACAATTTTCCGCCAATACTGGCTGTGCCAGCCGAGTAGAACGGTGATGTTGGACCAGCATTCAGAACTTCCTGCCATTATTGGCCATGCCAGCGTATTAGAACGGCCACATTGTCCCGAGTTGTACAACCAACAGCCGATTCGGGTGGAGCCATGCAATTAGGCTGGCATTATTGGCCCGTCGTTCGAACGTTATTGCCGGCGTTATGAGCTGTTATCTGCATCTGCTGCTTTTGGCGCTGTTCTGGTCCCACTCACGTTCGATTTTTCAAGTTCGAGAAAGTAATATGCCGGGAGCATGAGTGATATATTTTTTGTCATTAGATCACGCTCACCTAGTTGATATGCATGATTGTTGATTGAAGTTGCGCGAGGTAGACTATTTTACTGATAAACATTTATCGAGTTTGTCGCCTGTCAGGCGTCCGATGCGGTGCTTTTGCAGATGAAAATCGTGCAGATCTGTGCGATGAAGCAACCGCGGATGCCACTGCCGTACGTGACCCCTTCGACGTGACCTGGCAGCGTTCGTTTCGTCGCCTCACACCAGCGATGCCAAGCCAAGCACTTTCGATTTCGTGGATATCGGACGCAAAGCGTATCGTATCGTGTGTCCTGCTATGCTATCGCCACGACTGATTTGGTTTTTTCGCGTTCACAGCGCAGTACCAGTTAACGGCACACAACTGCTTGACGTGTGGGAACTGGAGTGATCAGTTGCGTTACGATGATTGAATCGTACAACGCACGCATTTGCCGTAATCTGACACACACGCACTGACGCTCGCATCCAGCATCGCAACGACCACACGAATTAGGGGGTTTTAGTGCTGGGTACCCAAGCGGCTTGCGTACGCAGGACGTTGAGGCGGCGGTATTGCGCATGCGCGAAGCCCCAAACAGATGCGTCGCAAGATCGCTGGGGCAATGCGTCTGTGCGCCCATAAACAACGCTGCCACCACTGGCCTCCTAGCGGAGATAAGCTGCCCTGGCACACATGCTGGCGCATGATGTTACCTTCACGGCGAGCAAAGCCGAGGCTAGCCAGAGCCACCACTTTGACATTTAAGTTTTGAGCGCAAATATTATAGTGGCTAGCCACTATACAAATAGCATGACACAAAGGCGCGAAATCTCGGACAGCATGGATCGGCCACCTTGTAAGGTCCACTTTCGCAAGAACTCACAGTATCCGCACTGCGGATACTCTAGCCGTCGAGTTAAAATAAGCCAAAGTGCCTACACGGTTTGAGCCAGATTACCAAAGCTAGAATGGCCTGGAACATAGAAACTAAATATATGCCAGCGCTGACCAGCTGAATAGGTGGCGTCATCTAGCACGGCTATATTGAAACAGACAATCGCAACATTGTTATTGCAGAAACATTGTGCATTGTACATCTGATGCAAAAACTGCGCAGCGCCAATATTACAAATGAGTAACGTTTTTATTTGTTTTCATCTCAAAAACATTACGCGTAAGCTAACAAGTTCATGGCTGTGGTTGCACGAAGTGTCACAAGATGTCGACACTGTCGTTATAGTAAGCTTGTATTTTTCATTTTTATGCGTATACCAGGATACTTTACACGATGAAAAAAGTGTCCTGATCACTATGCATGTTTAATTTTACATTTTTAATCATAAAAACAATTAAATAATACTTACGCGACAAGACGTTATGGCGCTGCGAGCACGTGTGTCCTAAGGTCCCTAGATGAAACATGTTTCATCTAGGAACCTTACCTAAGGTCCCTCCATAATTTATTGAGGGACTTTAGTGTGACCTTCGTGCGGCTACAGTGTCTAGAAATATACTGGCTAGTGTGCTGAGCGCGGGCTAGGAGATGGCCCCGCAGCTGATGACTGCCGGCAGCGCCCGCATGGTGCGCTGCTGTGCGAGTGGGTGCATTTGCGTTCAATTGCGCTCCGCAAGCACCGCGAAGCGTGCAGGAGGCCGAGCCGCGCGAGGCCAACTATTATTTTGCTGCATTTTCGGAGTGTTTTTTTTTTACATAATGCTTTATTGTATAAGAACTACTCTATTGCTTTCACAGTACTGGCGTTTTGCAATACCAAAATGAAGATCATTTCGTGGCATACATTTCGCCATCTGCTACTTGCCCGCAAAAAAAAAAATAGAGACGCAGATCCCACGTAACTTGGGAATCAATGCTACGCAAGGTGACTCTGTTGTAATTTTATATTAGGTGAAACATTATGAAGTGGCGCTAAATATATGCAAGAAATTAGATAGTGAACACTGGAACCAGCATTGGCGTTTCACGAACATTCGGCTCTTCTTGCAAAGTATTTCGAAGACCCTAAGTTAAGGGGGTGATCGTGAGGACACCCGGACGTAGGCGATTCGATAGATAGATAGATAGATAGATAGATAGATAGATAGATAGATAGATAGATAGATAGATAGATAGATAGATAGATAGATAGATAGATAGATAGATAGATAGATAGATAGATAGATAGATAGATAGATAGATAGATAGATAGATAGATAGATAGATAGATAGATAGATAGATAGATAGATAGATAGATAGATAGATAGATAGATAGATAGATAGATAGATAGATAGATAGATAGATAGATAGATAGATAGATAGATAGATAGATAGATAGATAGATAGATAGATAGATAGATAGATAGATAGATAGATAGATAGATAGATAGATAGATAGATGCTCAAAGTGGTTGCAGTACGCAAAGAAATTTATTTTAAAACTGATTGACAGTATAACCACCAGAGTTATTTTTTAAAATGTGCTTTGTTCTTGAGAGCAAGAATTATCACAGAAGACCCTAAAACCTTTACCTCTTAGCCTGCATGCCATTAGGATTCGAGTGAAAACAAAGAATGATAACATGCCAATGAATAGTCTGACACTCACCGCATATGATACTCAAAACGTTGTTGGAAAGTGAGTCCGACGTTGACATGGGAGAAAAACTGTGTGAATGAAATTCGAAAGGGTATTTTCAATTTTTTAGATAAATAATATTTGAAATTTTGCCTAAACGGCGATTTCATTCCCGACACCGTTCACCCTAATCAGATTAGTATTTCGATGGAGTCACTCTCAGAATGCTTTTCTCACACGACAGCCTTCGGATTCAGCCTTTTGTCTGCCCAGGAACTTCCAGGAACTTTTTATCTGGATTACCAGGCTTCAAAGCTTTTTTTTTTTCGTGCTGCTCCTCAGGTGACTAGCAGAACCTATAAAAACATATTTTGTGCATTAGTCAAGTATGAAATGATGCGAGAACAAAACTTTTGAAAGTCAGCGTGAGAAAGACACAATGTAGGCTTCACTTACAGAATTTTAATTGAGTTTAATAGAGCAGCACATTTTAGAAATCTTAATCACGGTAGCAGGAGTGCAGGACCTCTAACTTTAAGCTTTTGAATATATTGGCAAGTAATCTGAATATACGCGATTCTCTGTTATGAATTTGTTTCCACCTATAATTTATACACATTTTAAGAGCTTCTAATTACAGCTTCTAATTACACAATAGATGAAGGAGCTTCTTAGATGACTACATGAAAATTTCAAGTAGCTAAAACATTGCTTTCCAGATGCCCATTATGCCTACACACAGGCCGACAATGCTAAGTGAGTGAAATTAATAATTTGCTCACCATGTATGCCAAAGATCCGCCACATGCTGCGATTCCAGCTGGCCCCGTCACAGGTCACGGAGTCAACATACAAGCCCGCTCGTTCAGCCAGGACGGTGCACTCTACTATGATTTTTGCAAGCGTAGCTGCTTGAACATTGCCTTTCGAGGCAAAAACGCCAAGTATTTGTGTCCAACTCCCTAAAAAATGGGCAAGAACAATGATGGTGCAAGATTACCATGTTACTTATGTCATGTGTTTGACAGTAGTCTCTTTTTAAAACAACTTACTGGTGTAGGATTGAAACAGCACAACCATCCCGCCCACATTTTGCGACGACGAACTTGACACTACAACAGGTCGAACACTGACAGCTGTCAAACGCTGAGCAAAGCATGGGACGACAGGAGCTTGGCGGCTCTCATGCGATGGATGAATGGATGGATGCTATGAGCGTCCCCTTTATAACGGGGTGGTGACAAGTATGCCACCAGGCTCGAAAAAAAAACAAAACAAAAAAATCCTTTTTTTCTTTTTTGGTGTTGGCCTAATGCCTCTACTTCGATAAATTCTATCTTAATGGAAAAAAAGGTAAATTTTCAGCTTAAGTTCTCTGCCATTTACGGCACACTGTCCATATTTTATTTTTCCAATATTTATTTTTGTCCTTTCTCCCTAATTTTCTGCCACCAATACTCTAACCGTCTCTTACTTATTTCAATCGCGGGTGTGTTCAGCTTTCCATTGTTGTCCCTAAAACCCAAGGCTTCCTGTAGGCTCGTGCCCAAACGTACACCTGGGTGGATATCTCCACATTCAATCAGAACATGCTCCGCCGTTTCCTTATCTTTCCCGCAGCATGTGCATTGTTCTTCTTCTTTACTGAATCTTGCTTTATAACTACGCGTTCTAAGGCAACCCGATCTCGCTTCAAACAGTAAAGCGCTTCCCCTTGAATTATCGTAAAATGCCTCCCTCCTTATTTCATTTTTGTCCTTTCGGTAGTTACTCAAAGCCGGTTTTTTCTCCATAGCTGCCATCCAGTAAATCCTCTCCGCCTCCCTGACTTTTCCCTTAACGCTCTTTGTTGACATATGGCTTACAATACCAGCCGTATATTTACTAGTGAGTCTTCTAGTTCTTTTTCTCCACTGTGTGTCCACGCTCTTCCTATACAAATAACGGAACACCTTCTCTGCCCATCTACTCTCCTTCATATTTCTTAGCCTTTCTTCGAACCTTATTTTGCTCTGCGCTTCCCTCGCCTCAAAACCTGCCCACCCCATATCGCCCTTTACAGCCTCGTTTGTCGTCTTCCCGTGAGCACCCAACGCGAGGCGTCCCACAGTCCTTTGATTTACATCCATTCCCGATTGCACCTCTGCCCTCATGCACACCACTGAGTTCCCAAAAGTAAGCCCTGGAACCATTACACCCTTCCACAGACCTCGAAGCACCTCATACCTATTGTATCCCCACAACGCTCTGTGCTTCATTATTGCCGCATTCCTCTTTCCTTTTGCTGCCGAGGCTTTTTCCTGTACCTCCATGTATCTATCACTCTCATTTACCCATACTCCAAGGTACTTGTATTCGCTTACCCTCGGTATTTCTTGGCCTTGTATGGACACCGTCTGATCACAGGGATCATTGAATACCATCAATCCACACTTCGTTACACTGAATCCTAGTCTAAGAGCTTCACCTTCCCTTCCGCATATATTCGCCAGCTGCTGTATATCATCTCGACTGTCCGCAAATAAGACGATATCGTCCGCATAAAATAAACCTGGAAGCTTCTGCTCAATCATCATGCCGCCCTGTTTGTGTGACAGATTAAAACCAATGTTGCTACTTTCTAGCGCTTTTTCCATACTCATCATGTACAGCATGAATAACAGCGGGGACAAAGGACATCCCTGTCTCAGACCCTTGCTAACCTCAACGTTCTCTTTGCTACGCATTCCTTCCCACTCTATGCAAACTGTATTTTCTCGGTATATCTCCCTCAAAAGCTGTATACAGTCGTCGCCCATGCCCATTCCTTTCAATATATCCCACAAAATTTCCTGATTAACGTTGTCGTATGCCCCAGTGATGTCTAGAAAAGCCACGTACAAGGGCCTATTCTCTATTTTAGATATTTCTATACACTGAGTGAGAACAAACAGGTTATCGTCTAACCGCCTGTCGACTCGAAATCCGTTCTGAAGTTCTCCCAAAATATCGTTATGTTCGGCCCATGTTTCTATTTTCATTTTTACTGCTTGCATCGCCAACCTGTATAGTACCGATGTAATGGTTAGTGGTCTATACGAGCGAATCTTGTCCTTTTCTTTCTTGCCTTTATAGATTAAGTTCATTCTACTTTGTCGCCAACTGTCCGGTATTTGTCCATCCTTTAAGCTTTTTTCTACTGCTTTTAACAATGCTTATTTAGTGTTATGTCCTAGTTCGTTAATGAGGCTAACGGGAATCCCATCTAAACCCGCGGCAGTGCGCTTTGGAATTTTTCCTTCGGCCTTTTTCCAGTTGAAATTTTCAAGTACTAGCTCTTCCTCTGTTGCTTTCTCCGCCACACTTTTACTCACCGGGGAGATCCCCTGGACGCTCTTTTTAAACGAATCGGCTGTTACCTTTTGGATGTAACCTAGCGCTTCGTACCCTTCCAATTGATTTCCTCCTTCATCTAGAATATGTTGTTGCGTTGTGACAGACTTCCTACCTAGCGCCTTTATGTGGCTCCAAAAAATCCTAGGCGCGGCCTCCTTTTTTTCGTGTATCTCTGTCATCCAGCGTTCACTTTCACCTTTATTTTTGCCTCTACCAATTTCTGTACAAGGGATTTTTTCTCTAAATATATTTCCCATATTTTTTTTACTTCGTCCTGCGGCCGCTTCTCCTTTTTTGCCTTTCTATGCTCCCGTGATGCTTCGCGTCGCTTCTCGATCGCCTCCCGGATTTCCTTGTTCCACCAACTTTTTGGCTTCCTTTTTCCTTTCCAGCAAACAGTTTTCTTCTCTTTCCCTATCTCCTTCGTCATTAGATGTAACAGCTCACTATACTCCCAGTCCTTGCCTGGTATTTCGCCTACTTCTTCCTCGACTCTTGCGGCTATATTTATTATTTGTTTGTCATTTAAATACGAGCTGCCAGACTTTGATTCCATGCTCATATTTTCAGTTTCGTATCCCATTTGTAATGTTATTCGTTTATGATCACTACCCAAGCTGTTAATGCCTTCCTCGTCTATCCTCATTTCTGTCAGTTTGTGGTAAATTCCTTCAGTCATGAGACAATAATCAATACTTGATTGCTTGTTTCCGACTTCCCATGTGATCTGGCCGTCACATTTAGGCCCCGTGTTAACTATCTCCAGACTATGTTGCTCGCAAAGATCTAGTAATAACTTCCCATTGGTGTCTGAATATCCGTCAAGGTCATGTATGTGGGCATTCATGTCCCCTAGAAGGATGATTTCGGCCCCATTACCAAATTCCTTAATATCCGCACTCATGCAATCCACTATCTCCTGATTCTTTTCTCTGCAGTTTTTCCCCGTCCACAAGTAGGCTACCCCTAGCCACGTTTCCTTTCCACCTACTGTGCCCAGAACCCAGAGGTGCTCTGAACACGTCTGTTTCACTCTAACCCATTTGGCTCCGCGATGAATTAGCATTCCTACACCCCCACCTTTCCTTTCCGATATGGTCCTGTTACACCCTTCCCAAACATAATTTTCAATATGTGGTGGCTCTTCCAAGTCTCTAAGGTGTGTTTCTGTAACCGCATACACGCCTATCTGTTCTTTGTTTAACTGCTCCTCAATCTCTAACCATTTTGCCTTCTTTCTGCCACCCTGCATGTTTATGTAACTAATTGCAACACGCGCCTTTTTCCTTTTTCTTTTACCTTTTTTTCTGGTTTTTCGCAATTCTACCTGTCAAAGCGTCCTCCTGGTTGTTTTCCCTGTTACTAGCTACCCCGGACTCCGAAGGGCCCGTGAGCCCCCCAAAAAAGCTACTGCGCGTCCTGCCAGTCGCCAGCCCACCTCGTGTCCAAGCCTCTTATCGAAATGAATCTTGTCTCTTTGGAATCCACCCCACCTGTGCACTTCCCTGTTTAAATCCACTACCTCGAAACCCTTCTCTCGACTAATTCGCCATATTACTTTGTTTGCGTCGACAACCGCTCTTTGCAGGTTGACGTTGCGCACTGGTACTTCCGGTACTGTGCATACTACAATTTGCACCTGGGGGGACACGGCGCGCATGTCATCCACCCCTTTCGCCAAGGTCGTCGCTAGTCCTGACGATTCTTTTTTCAGGACGTCATTTAGCCCTCCCGCAATTACAACGAGGTTACGCTTGTTAGCTTTAGCTGCGAGTTGTTCACCAGCTTGACTCATTACTGTCCCCAGCGTTTGTCCTGGGAACGTCCCTATCGCAACTCTCTTGTCGCCTTTCACCCTTTCTTTGATTGCCGCTGCGCATCGGACTAAATTTGAGTCACCGGCGATGATGACCTGTTCAGCCATTCCTTCTGAAACCTGCACCTGGCTGCTGACTAGGTGACTAGCGTGAGTCACGGCTGCTGGTTTGCTCCCTCCCTCCCTCAAAACTACTTCCCGGTAGCTGGGCCCTGTGACCAATGTATCTGCCTTTGTCATGCCTGTTTCCTTCATCTCTCCCGCACGGGGGGTCGTCGCCATAATGCTTCCGCCGTCACCTGCGTCTTCGTTCCCTTTCACGACCTTCGATAGGCCCTTCTCGGCTGCCCGGAGCCTTTCTTCCATGGCTGACGTTTTCTCTCGCTCCTTCGCCAATGCATTCTCCAGCTCTGCGATTTTCTCCATGAACCCACTCTGGACCGCCATCATATTTTTCATTTTCTCCTCGAACTCGCACTGTCTACACTTGGCGTCATCTTCTGCTTTCTCCTCCGCACTAACTTCCACCTTCCAACCTACCCCGCACTCTGAACACTTTATGGTCTTTTTGACCATGGCTAGCTCAGTTTACCGATGCCCACGTGTTAGAAAACTGTACTAAAATACACTGGTCTAAGCCAAAAAGAACCACAATAATAAATAAATACGCTACACTTCACAGCACCTGCGCATGCACGTGGTCGGTCTACGCGCAGACCTCAGCCACGTGGTGGCTGGAGAAAAAAAAAGACACAGTACAAAATACTAAAAAAAAACGTACACCGTAATAGACCTAATCAAGCTTTACGCTAGCGCCTTACGTTCTCATAACGCTACAGACAGAGGCAAGACAGCGCCCACTCGTCCGGCAGCGCCACTTGCGGCCACTGCGCGCAGTCATCACGTGCGGGGCGACCCTCTCTCGTACGGAATGCGCGTTTGCGGCTTGCGTTTGCGTGCGTGCCACCGTGGCGCCAACTAAAAGGCACTCCGGTTGGGTATGGGCTGGGCACGCAACGCCGCGCGCTCCCAAGCCCGCATTACAGTGTACTAGAAGAGGGCAGTGGGCTTACTCCCCGGCGGAGGGTATGCGGTGGGGTGGCTCCACAAACGTCGCCAGTGTGTGTTTCTCTCTTCACCCGGGCGGCGGCGCTGGCATCGCCATCAATAGAACTTTGGGGGAGCGTGGCGGCTGAAAGTGCTGGCCAGCTCTTGCGCAGCAGCAGTTGTCGAGCGACGTGCTATTGCTGTGGCCATTGTAGCGCCGAGTTTTTGCCGTCGGCTGTGAGCCGTACGCACCACTCAAGAAATCGGTATGTTCTTTAGTGCCTAAGCCATGCCGCGATATCGGCAAAACCACTGCTACGCGCCTGGGTGCCAAACAGGCTATGTGTTCGTGAAGGGTGGGCCGAAGCTGTCGTTGTTTGGCGTCCCGAAGGATGAGAACAGGCGTAAACAATGGGAGAAGAACCTGCACAGAGCGGACAAGCCCCTAGAAGACACCAGCGCAGTGTGCGAGCTCCACTTCGAGCCGCGTTATGTGCTCAGAGACTATGTGCATATTATTGAGGGAAAAGAAGTGCGGATACCTCGCGGGAGACCCATGCTCCGCGCAAATGCTGTGCCGACGCTTCTACCCAATCTGCCAGCTTACCTTAGTAAAAAGCCGACACAAGAGAGGACCGCTCGTAAGAGGAAACGATCGGAATCTTCAGACGGGCAATTAAAGCCCGCATTCTGTCCTTCCGACAATGCGGTGTCTGGGCCGTTTGCACACACCGGCGACGCTGTTGATGCAGGCTGTGAAGAATGTCCACAAGCGTCTACATCTCCACCATCTGCCAATGTGAATCAGTTTTACTTCAACCTAGAAGTGCCTTCACCATACTGGAGTAAGCACAGTTTCCCTGGCCATGCCGGTGTTGTATACTGCACGGCCGCGTTGACCACTAATGCCGAAGTGCTCTCCGAGAAGGTGGTAATGTTTTTAGAGTCGCAATGTGCCGCATACTGCAAAGTGCTTGCTAGAGGCGTTTTGATAAAGGAAGGGCCGGTGCATACAAAAACGGAGGCCGAGGACGAGTTGCGAAAGACTGACCGGATGCAGCTATGTGCGGGTGCAATGAGGCTCGAGGACTATGATGAAGCTGTCTTCACAACTAAGCTTAGGGACCACGTGTTGACGCGCCAAGGACTGTACTTCAGCAGGAAGTGCCTAGGCCAGGTGCCTAAAGAAGGTAATTATCACTCTTTATTTTTGAACAATGACACATCACGCTGTTAGCGTAGAAGAGGCTGTGCATTACCATGCTTTCGTGTCTTTTTCAGGAACGCCATGCGTCTCCTGTCGGTACCTAAGGCGAGCTTTGTTGACACGCCGAAGCCGAGTGCAGCGTAGGAACACAAAGGCACGCCTCAACATTGCCCAGAAACTTAAAACAGCAGTAAGAAGAAATAAGCGCCTTTCCACCCATCTCTCTGATACAAGGGAGAGCCTTGCGAAACTGCAACAGCAAGCTGCAGCAAAAAATGCAGATGTTCTCCGGGAACAGATTGGGAGCCTACCTACCCATCAGCAAGAAGCTGTTAAACACTGCTTTGCAGCAGCTAAAGTGAAACCTAATGGTCTTCGATACAGCAAGAGCTGGCTTCTCGACTGCATCATAATGAAGATGAAGGGTCCCCGCTTGTACGAACACTTGCGTAAAAACAAAATTCTTGCCCTGCCAAGCAAATCAACTCTGAAACGTTATGTATCTGTTTACCGTACACTTTTTGGCTTCAATGAGAAAATCCTGAAAAAATGGAATAGTAAAACAGCGGAGCTCGACGTCAGCAAGAGGCACGGGGGATTGCTCATCGATGAGCTGAAACTTTCTGAGAGCTTGTCTGTTAGGAGCAGTGGTACAATTGAAGGCTTTGTAGACTTGGGCCCATTTACCACACAAAAGGACAAGAGCACTCCATCTGACCATGGTATGGTGGTACTTTTTGTTCCATTCCAAGGAAAATGGAGTCAGGTCATAGGGTGCTTCGCAACGAATGGCAACATGAAAGCAGATATTCTCGCCAAGGTTGATGTAGAGGCCACAATACTAGCAGAAAAAAGTGGACTCTTTGTCGATTTCATAACAACTGATGGGGCAAGCTGGAATCGAAAGATGTGGAGGATGATGGGAATACATGCAACTGCTAGTTCGATTAAGTGCAAGGTCCAGCACCCTTCTGACCCAAAGTGGCACTTGTTCTTCAACTCAGACTTTCCTCATCTAATCAAATGCCTCCGGAACTCCCTGTTGAAGAGCGGCTTCAACACCCCGGCTGGCCATGTAAGTTTCTGCATGTGTAACATGTATCGCCTCTTTTAATAACTGCATATTTTGCCTAGTTTTTCAGTGTCGAGCTATTCGTTTAACAGTACAATGCAATATGATTTTGTTAATTCCTCTCGAAAATTCGTTTTGCAGTAGGGACCATTTGCCTAAAGGGCAGTTACTTTTCCTGTTGCTTGTCGATCATTGGAGGGTTTACATTGTGCGTGGGGCTTTATTTATTTGGGGAAAATTAACCTGGAGGGTATCAACGAACATTTTGCAGGCTCATTTACATTTTTGATGCAACTAGTGCGCATCGCAAAAATTGTCTGGTTTTGTCTTGGAATCATATTCCAGGTCAGCATTCGGCCGGTGAGGGAAGCCTACAAGATTGATACCAATGATGTGACCCTCAAGGCTATGCCCGGAATCACCGAGTGCCATCTCAATCCAAATGGCTTTGAAAAAATGAGAGTGAGCATCGCGTTTCAACTGTTCGGTGCGAGAGTCCTCCAGGCTTTCCACCTCTACAGGAATGAGCTGGACAAGATATTTGGAACCATCAATGCCACCCAGGAATTCTTCAGGTAACTGTACCGCTATTTAATTCAATTCACTTCGTTATTTTAGACATAAATACACAATGTGAATTATGTCCTCGAGCTTAGGCAAAAGATGACCCGTATGTCTCCTGACGAGGCCTTCACCCCAGACAACACCGTGCCCCAGACTAACCAATCTCCCTGCCAGCCAGCTTATAGAATGTTTTTAGTAAACATTCCTTAAAGTGAAAATGAAGGCGTTTGCAGTTTTTTGCCCGACTGCATGACGGTGGCTGTAATCCGAGAGGCCATGTCAACAAGAATTCAAGCAATATTGTTTTATTCTATTTTTTCAGCAAGGTGAGCCAGTTGATATCAGTGATGACATCACGGTATGCTGCTGAAGCTCTCCGGCCAGGCTCCTTGAAAGAAGAAACCCTGAAGGACTTCCTGTCGTACCTTGATCAGTGAGAAAGGCATGCCAAAGGAACTGGTGGATTTTTAAGTGACTCCACAGCAGCCGGCTTGCGTGTCACCATTTCAAGCACTCTCGAGTTGCTTGCCTACTTAACATCCAAGGTTGGATACAAGTACTTAATGACATCAAGGACCAGCCAGGACCCACTCGAGAATTTCTTCGGAATTGTAAGACAAGCTTCTGGCAATAACGATCACTTGACTCCAACACAGTTCCTAATCACTGTGAATTGCCTCTCATTTTATGGTCTGGTTAGGTCTGTTAGCAATGGAAACTGCGAGGAAGTTACCCTGGCCTCCTTGCTGGAAGTTGACTCGCTCGAATCATCAACTGATAGAGAGGAGTGCAGTCAAACTGCTGCTGCCACTGCAGCTGAAGAGAAAACAAAAAAAAATCGTGGTACATCAGCATAATGCTGGCCCGCAGGCTTCAAGTGACCATAACCAGCACGTGGTCAGAAGCGACTCCAGGCTCATTTACCATATTTCGGGCTATGTTGCACGAAAATGCATTGTCAATGCTAAAACAAAATGCCAAGATTGCGTCAAGCTGCTCACCGTGACCTCACCTGGTGAAAGTTTTCAGCTTGCTCGGCTAACAAACTATTGTGACCGAGGATACCCAGGAGGCCTCCTCCATCCCTCTAGTCAGCTGTACGGCTTTGTGAAAAAGCTCGAAGATATCTTCACAGATTGTTTCTGCCAGAACGAGCTGCACTTTGACAGCATTATGGACATGCTGGCAGTTGTTCAGCACAGACTTTCCATCGAAATTGGTTGCAGTGTGCATGCAGCTACTCTCACAGCGAAAGTAATTAGTTTTTACGTTGTCACACGTCTTCATTTTTATGTGAAAGGACTGAACAGTGACAAAGGAGGAAAGCGGCAGAGGGCCAAGCAGCTGAAGCTGAGCCGTTGCACATGAAGTGAATAAAGTGTGTAAATCAGTGGTTGAATATTGTGCTTCAGTTTTGAAAATAAGAGCTTCATGTCCGGAACAGAAGCTTGTACATAGGCCTAACAGATGTGTAACTGCGTAATTATAGTTATTAAAAACCCCGAGAAAACTACTGTGCCATGTGCAACAACCGAATTAGAACAAAAGATATTCCAGCTACAATTTCATTTCATCATAGCAAAGGCACAAACTCAGCCAGCACGCCTGCATGTTAAAGCTCGGCTAGGAAGCGAGCGAGGTGTTATATCGGGGAAAATACGATGTAGCCTGTACAAATGTAGTGCTTGTCAAAATGTGCAAAGAACTCAAGCTCCCCCGCCCCCAAGAAAAAAAAAAGAATTAACTGCGTCGCACAAGAAAGGAGCAAGCATATCTGCATAAGCTGCCATCGGACTGACTTTCGGAAAATCTATCGCAAAAAAAAAGGAAATAATGGCGAACCGAGAGCAACATACGCTCTCAGTACAGTCAAAGGGAAGTTAATACAAGCAAGTTTATTATAAATATCGAAGAAACGCGCGTCGCAACTCGTACGAGCGGCCAGCGGCGAGCAGCTTCTGCAGGCGAAGCTTCCATCGAAGATGCCTGTGGCGCCACCTCTCCTATGCGACACCAACTGCGTCAGAGGAGCGGCGGAGTAAGCCCACTGCCCTCTTCTAGTACACTGTACCCGCATCGCCCCAAGAGAATGCGACATTGCAGCGCGCGGTTGGTAAAGTGTGGTGGAGTGCGTGGGCGTCGGGCACCTTGTCTCCGTGGGTCGTCGCGCGTTACAATTTTGTTGTGGAACGTTTTTTTTGTTGATTATTTTGATGATATATATACATTGCCCTACTGTAGCCAAAACATCAGCTAGCTTACGCAGTACGACGCGCAAAAAATAAAAAAAAAACATATACGTGAGTTCATACGGGCTGATGCATAGAACACATAACACGTAGGCTAAATCGTTTATAAACAAGAAACACGCACGCTTACGCTGTCGTGTTGTTATATCAAATGCAGAACCACAGACCCCTCTCCGCCTCCTCCTTCCTGCTTTTCTTTTTTAGGTCTGTGAAAAGAAGAAAGTGCTCTGCACAGATATGGCAAGCTGGTTCCTGTACAGTAGAGAGTTTTATTTCACACTCGCTGCCCTTTATTAATTTTTTGTTTAGTGGGGTGGCTAAGGCTAGTTGGTTGTCTTTCGAGAAATCAATGGACGCACACGTTACAAACCAGGAAATGTGTCAAAAATTGCTGTAATCTCCAAAACATGAGGATCAATTGACAGCTGGTGTCAGTACTGGTCCTCACAACTGAAAGGCAATTTCTATGAATAAATCTTAAGCTACGAGTTAGTGACTGTTCGTAGTACTGAAGACTGTTGCCAGTGTTGTCAGCAGCTGTGCATTTTTTTTTTATATTTGGCATGTGAGATCTTGCATTTCTTTCTCACAGTGTTCCTCAATCTAGCTCAGTCATATTTTTATAGTTTCCTTTCTCCAGACTCAGTGCAGAATAGCAAAAAAAATTGTTGTGATCAGCGAATAACTAGTTCAATTGTCTTAATTATCACATACTCTGTGTGCAATTTCGTGGTGTACGTGTCTTCAGGACGTCCTATAATCAGTGGGACAGTCAAACAGAACTAAAACCAAGAAACAGCTCAGATGGCCAGAGTAGCTTGTGCATATCACTCTTCCCATATTTCATATCTTTGTGACTTATACTGCTCTACACACATGAAGTTCTCATTGAATTTCATATTCATGTGGTATATGAAAATGTTTCCTCAAGGCTTTTCAAGCTGAAACAACCCTTTTCACTTTTAGTTTGACATGCAGATCAAAATATTTAGCTTATCTGTATTATTAACGGCTGAAATGGTCCCGTACATCAGAGAGGCAGTTTAATGGATGAGCCACTGAAGGCACAAAAGTGCAAGATGGGTGCTTCATAGTTAATGCAGTGGTGTAGCCAAGAAACGAGACACTGGGCAAATGGCCCACCCTTGAAATTTTCAGCAATGGGATATTGAGAACCAAATAACACATACTCGACTTGCCTGCACTGAAGACCAAGGATGTCATCCCCCTATCCCTCCACCACACAAAGTTCCGCCTATATCAAAGGTTATAAGTTCATAGGCAATGTTCAAGCATTTTGTCAAGGTTTATGCGATTGATTGATTGATAGATATGTGGGGTTTAACGTCCCAAAACCATCATATGATTATGAGAGACGCCGTAGTGGAGGGCTCCGGAAATTTCGACCACCTGGGGTTCTTTAACGTGCACCCAAATCTGAGCACACGGGCCTACAACATTTCCGCCTCCATCGGAAATGCAGCCGCCGCAGCCTGGATTTGAATCCGCGACCTGCGGGTCAGCAGCCGAGTACCTTAGCCACTAGACCACCGCGGCGGGGCAAGGTTTATGCGACCTTGTGTTTTCAAATGGAAACATTTTTCTAAGAGAAACAAATATAACCCTTTAGTATATCAGTGGCGACATTTGTGTATGCAATTTATTTATGCTAGCTGTGTCAACTTGAGGCCAGAATAGAGTAAAATACACAGTTCGTTAGATGAACTGAACCTTCTCCCTAGTCAGTATGTCCTGACTTGACCTCAGTCTAGTGCGCACAACCATAGCTGATCACTCTAGTGAAGGAACTGTTATCTTCGATGGGTCGTTCAAATCGTGTTCTAAAACCAACGTCAAGTGTTGCTCTTCTTCTCCTGAAATTAATGCAATGAAAGCCCAATCGCAAACAGATCAGGAGCTTATGATTTCATTCTTTTTATATCAAAACTAAATATAATTTACATCAAAATGATGAAGTCTTTAATTTCATAAAAGTTGTAATGGCTTGCTGAAGCTCACACAAAAGAACACATTATTTTCCTCCTTAGAATGTAATATTGAGTGCCTTGTGATTGTGCTATCTAAATTTGCCACATTTATTGACAGTGCATTATATTTCACACCTGAAGGGGCTATATTATTAGCAAGTGTTATTAGTACTCTTCACACGTGATTTGCAGCTAACTAAAAGAAGAGGCTTTGCCTGTCGAGCTAGTAATACATACTCAGGACATCCCCACTGAAAAGATACACCAGCCGCAACCAAGAAAGGGCACACCTGCTGTGATTAGTCCACATTTTTTATGTTTTCTGCTGTGCCAATAAGGCTGGCTGAGTGAGCACTGCATCCAGTACTAGGAGGCTGCAGCGACGAAGTCCTACTTACAAAACACTCACCAGCTGAAAGGAGAAGTACTGACGTGACAACCATCCAAAACGGAATGCCGGAGAAAAGAGCTGTGATTACTTTTATAGTACATAAAACATGCTAAGAGTTCGAAGTTGTAACGTTCCTGATCTTCTAGCCAACTAAAATAAGAATACACTGAGAAAAGATACTGAAGATACGCCATCAGAAAATGACAAAACAAGAACTGACGGACGTTTGTCTTCATCACATGAACAGCCTTCAACTGATAAGGCGAGTAAGTAACTGACAAACAATAAGTGCGCGAGGGAGAGCGGTCACACGAGGTCGTCCGCAGTCAAATGACACAGGCTGGAATCGGGGGTGTTGCCAGGGTAGGCTCAGGGAGACTGCACTGGAGGCCCATTCCCTCCCCCAATTTTTGCCTGACCCACGACTATGTTCCCCAAGAGGAATCATAGTCATAACACAATGGCCAAGTTCCCCGCCTCTCTGCTCCTCCTGAAGGACCTCGCTTATCGTGGGTGCACCCCCGGTATAAACCAATCCTGGCACCGACCTTGCCTAAAATATAATAAGAATAACAGAAAACACAACGTGAATGTTACCACCATACTTTGACTTCTTGCTTTGTGTGTAAATGAATCTAGCGAGAAGTATGCGGAACACCAAATAAAAGCACCACAGTCAACACCTACTAGTACCTGCTTTCATAATAGTACAAAGTACTGAAGAAGCATGCAAAGAGCATTCCTATGAAGCGAAATATCATAAAGCAACGGGAGGCTGTATTGCCCTAACTAAGACAACATGACAACAAAAAGAAAAACCTTTCAGGCATGTCAGCAGTTCATGCACAGCACTGAAAAGTCATGAAAACCTACCTTCGATGCCTTTCTTGCACAAGAACATTAAAAGGAGTACACATTGATGGAGAAGAAAGCCATTACTTAAATCCGGCTCTTATGCACTGATGGGAGATACTTGGACCTGGATTCTTAACAATGACTTCAGTACAGCTCTTGAACATACCCTCAAAAGAGCTGACTGCAAGTGGACGAGACATGAAGGCAGACTACAATGCGACACAATGAACACGTCAACCATCAACCATGAACTTAAGCTAGAGTGGATGTTGCAAGAAATCTTGAACACTGGGAACACTCAACGTTCCCAACCGAAATCTCGACCTCACAAACACGATAAGAATGTTCCGATGACCTGCTGCCCATCGCCATGATATGAAACAGGGGCATATACACACACACAACTCATCTTTATGTGATTAAAATCTTGCTCTTGCTTCCAGGTTTATAGAAACCGTCGCACCAAATTTTTCTTTAATAAGCTCACCACCTTCATCGTTGCTGGGAGTGTGTTCAAATTAAAGGAGACAGAGGGCACTGGTGGGGCTGCATGCAGATGGTGTTCTTCGAATAAATGAGCAATGGCCTGCATGGTCTTCTTTGACCACCTTTCACGCCTGAGCCATTTGTTATATTCACGTTGACATGTTAGTGTAGAAGTCGTGCCCAATGAAAGGCATGAGAGACATAAATATCACTAAAATAGGCATGTAAGCTTTGAGATGTCCTTTAAATATTGCAAATTTGAACAGTGTTAGAAGTAAAATAACCGAATTGTTGTTCTAATGACACTGTGTATATTATAGGGAAATATTTGTACTGTGTTTCTACTATTTGTCTACATCCAATGAGTGGATAAAGCCAGGCTTGCTTAAGCTAAAGTGAGGCTTGGAAGCTGGTCAGAGAATGACAATCGACGTGCTTTCTTACATAGCCCCTGTCAGACTCGGCTCTCATGTTCATTATTATTATTATTATTATTAAATGTATATAGATATGGCTCATATTTTCTTCAATTTATATGGCCTTTCTCAAAACCCAATGCTGTGCCTTGCTCCAAACAACTTCTTCAATATGAATATTGCCATCACTAGCTGTCCTCTTACTTGATTTGCCTTGAATGTGTGTTTGATTCAGTAAACTGCAGGAAAATTTGCTGCATTGACTTGCTGTCAGTGACAAATTCAGTTCATTTCACTAAAGCTGCCGGGAGTCTGAATAGTAGCAATATTACTGTGTGCTAGAGTTGACTCAAAAAATAACTACTCAAGCAGAAGATACATAACAATTATAGCAACAGTGGAGTCGAAAAGAGCTCATACTAGTGGATTTTCACATAAACAAGTAGGGGAAGAACTACTATAACTAATCTTGAGATCCAGTAAGCTTTCTGGTTTTTAGATTGGCACGACAAAGAAGGAAAAAAAACTTTTTAGTAACGTGCGCGAGCACAGGCTTCCTGAGTTGTCTGGTGATGATGGTTTGAAAAAAAAAAAAAACAAAAAAGGAACTCATTGAGAAGGTACAGTCAAAATGAAAAACAATCATGCATCAGCTTTTTTTCAATTATACTGCAGGGTAAACAAATTGTTCACTTTTGTGTACAACTTGTTTTTTTTTATTTTTTGGTATCGCTGGTCAATTTTGCGTATTGTCATGTGGATGTATATATCCATTCTGTAATTTTGAGTAAAAAAAAAATAAGAAACTTCAGTCGCAAATCAGCACTTGTATTGCTGTGGCTCATTTGTTTTTAATCTTCTTCTACGTACTGTTCTAATATCATGATTCCATACCAACTTAATCTGTCAGTCTTATTCAAGCTTTCTGGCTCCTATAGTTGTATACCTTGTCAGAGTTATGACCAAGCATACCTCTCAAAATGTTTAGAGGACCGTTTGATGTACGACAGGGTTCACAGCATTCATCACATTGGTTATGTGAATATTGATTTTTGCTCTTCAGGGGCACATGGACGGTCCTAATCTTTAATTTTTGCAAATGTGGATTTACAAACTTCATTGCTTTTATGATGTGAATAAGTCAGAAAAGACGATTAAGCACGACTTACGACCACGAACTTGTTGATCTACATAAGAAACAAATTTAAGCTCAAGATGCAAGACCACACCACCTTTTATTCCAACTGATTCGAAATTCAGGTATTTAGAATAGTGCCTACACCTTTTTCAAGTGAGGTCTGGTTGCAGGAGTCAAGCTCACAGCAAACATTAAGTTACACTTTATTTTTCGTAGCACTTGAGCATAAGTACCAGGCAATGAAAAGTTGAGATTACATTCTCACTTTTTATTTGTGGCACTCGAGAACTAGCACATTTGTAAACTCATGCAAAACATAAATTTACTGAATCATATGATAACAATACAGCTGTTATTCAGTAATTTTTGTAGCCATCATAACTCAGGTGCCACAAATTCAATGGGGCATTTTTTTTCGCACATAAATTATTATTTCAGATATAATAAATGCATAAAACACAGAAATAATATTTTCGCTTTGCCTGAAGAATTGACGCTGGTAAAGGCTTTATTAGCTAGATTGACTTGAGAGCCAGTTAACATGCAATTTTAATCATGGCATTATGAGGAATGTTTATTGATGTTACGTAAGTGGGGTATTTTTGCTGTTTCAGGCCATTTGTGCACTGATGATTACTTCTGCATAGGAAGTGAATCATCTGTCTTGTTTTCATAAACCTTCAGTAAAAGTTACTTGAGAGAAAGGTTTTTTTAAAGTGGGCAGAATGACACCAATGAGGGATGGTTATCCCATATCATTTCATTATGGATGCGTGTAGAAGAGTCTAGTTCGCTGCAACCATATGTGCCTTCCAATGCGCTGTCACACAGCTGTAGGTAGAAGCTTCTTTACGATGTAACATAGACATGATGTGTAGTCACTGGCAGGAAGTTGGGCTTCGTGTCGATCAGAGCAAAAGAACGTGGTCACTGGGTAGACCTACAGTCAGGCCTAAAGCAAGTTTTACAGTGTTGCAACTAATGTCTGCCTTGAGTGTCATGTATATGCGTTTCATTAATTCCATTGCTCATTGGGAGGTAGGGCTTGGTGAAATACTGTTGGTCCATATCGGCTTTCTCTATTTGTTGGGACCAAGGATGACATGAGTAATGCAGCCAGCAGCTACAAAAGCAGGAGCAACAGTGCGTGACCAAGAAATGTCGGGAGTAAGAATATATTCCACCCAACCCTGAACCATGCAATCAACACAAGCCTACAAGTTTGTATTTTGCAAGGCAGCAGTATAGTCAATGGCACAATAAGATCCTCAGAAACATCGCTCAATCAAGTGGTTGGGCCTGCAAACATATCCAGCAATGTCACAATGTGATTGAATCTTGAAATGCTGCAAAGCATTCAACACAGGTGGTACGTAAACCCACGTGATGCCATACACCTTACTTTATCTGCCAGGGAAAGCCTTTGGATTTCCAGCGTATTTGGGCATGAAAGACAGTCTAGTAATATGCCTAATTGTGCTTGCAAGTGGGCATAAATGGTCAGTTCTTCGGTCACAGAATGTGTTTAAGCTAATATGTCTCCTGTTACTGGCCAACGACCCTGCGCCACTGAAAGTCTAGCAGCGTCGAAGCTTATATTTCTTGCAGATGGCAGAATTTGTTGTCATGTCAACCAGTCCCCACTTTTTTAATGTGTATATTTCTCTGGGACAGGTCAACATGTTTTTTGGGCTATGTGACAGGGCATCATTGACAATGTTGACAGCTCCTATGATATGTTTCGGATATTTTTGACATCTGCGGCAGTTCATGGGAATATGACAGCAACGATTGTAACTGAGGGAGTGTAACATGTACCGATAAGAGATGTACTAGCGTATTCTATGACAAAGAAATCACGTAATTTCTTCCATGTAATAATGTAATGACATAAGCACTTACTATTTATGCGCACTTGTAAGCACAAATAGGTATATCACAATTAGAGAGTCTTTCACATACACCCAAGTACACAGATCCAAAGAATTTCCCTGGAAAATAACATAAAGTGTAGTATGGTATCAGGCGGTTGTAAGTACCACCTGTAGATTGCTTTGCGGCACTTCAAGATTCAGTCGTACTGTCACATTGCTGGATATGATTACAGGGCCAACCACATAATACCGTGACATTTTGAGGATCTTTTGGCTTCAGTCTCCACAAAAAAATGCTGTGATGCTGCTCAGATAGTGGGCATAAGTTTTCAGGACACGCCAGGGAACTGATTGGCCGCCATATGTACTCCTTTGACGAGTCGGTGATCTAGCACAAATTGCGTTCATTATGTCGTACGATGATGCATAGTGGAACTCTCATTTGATATTCAGGGAGTAGCATATACTGTCGCGCAAGCATCTGTTGATCCCCAAAAGTTTTTATGGGAGTTCTTGGTCTAAGGGAGCTCAATATAGTAGCATTTCTGTGTATCACTAGCACGAAGTGGAGGAAATATTGTGATGGGGCGAGGTCTAGGCTTATAAGATAGCGTCCACCGAGAATCGCCAGCCGAACAAAATGTCTGAGTTGCCCCTCGCGCAACCGCCTAACACACAGGCGTCTTCTTCATCTTCGCAAAGTGCCACGCTTGCTCCTGTCGATGATGCACCGTAACATCACTCCTCTGCGGCGGAAGCGCCGTCACGGCACTTAGTACGGCGGCGGCGATCGAGGAGGGTGATACGGTTTGAGTCTGGCAACGTGTACAACATATGTCTGGAGTGCGGGGGTCGAAGAGGCATTGTTTAGGGGTGCGATCTCGTAGCTCACGTCACTAAGTTGTCCTAGCACTTTGTAGGGGCCATGGTAGTGTGATAGTAGCTTCTCTGATAAGCCGACTTGGCGGTTTGGCGTCCAGAGAAGTACCAGAGACCCTGGCGAGAAGTGCACGCTTTGGTGGCGACTGTCATAGCGGTCTTTTTGGTGCGCTTGCGACAAGTGCAGCCGATCACGGGCAAGCTGACGGGCTGCATGGGCTCGAAAAACGACATCACTGGCGTACTCAGTAGACAAGGGGGCAGCCGAAGGAAGGAGCGTGTCAAATGGTAATGCAGGATGTCGGCCAAATAGCAAATAAAAGGGCGGATAACTAGCTGTGTCGTGCCCTGAAGAATTGTACGCGAACGTGACAAAGGGGAGTGCTTTGTCCCAGTCACGGTGATCTGGCGAAATGTACATTGACAGCATCTCCGTCAGCGTTCGGTTCAGACGCTCGGTCAATCCATTTGTCTGTGGATGATAAGTGGTGGTAAGCTTGTGCTCAGTGGAGCAGGCGCAGAGAATGTCATCCACAACACGTGAAAGAAAGTACCTTCCTCGATCAGTAAGCAGCTGCCGCAGAGCGCCGTGATAAAGAATGACTTCATACAACAGAAAGTCAGCGACGTCAGTGGAACAGCTTGTCGGCAGTGCTTTAGTGATGGCAAAGCGTGTGGCGTAGTCTGTGGCGACTGCAACCCATTGATTTCCGGAGGTGGATGTAGGAAACGGGCCCAACAGGTCAAGGCCAACACGGAAGAATGGTTCCGTCGGTATGTCAATGGGCTGTAGGAGGCCAGACGGTAGCACAAAGGGGCGCTTGCGGGGTTGGCAGCAATCACAAGCAGTGACCTAGCAAACCACAGAACGATACAGTCCGGGCCAGAAAAAGCGACATCGCACACGATCGTAGGTACGAGAGACGCCTAGGTGACCGGCTGTAGGTACGTCATGTAGTTGTTCGAGAACGCTGGTACGCAGGTGATGGGGAAGCACGAGTAGTAATTCTGGGCCATCAGCGTTGAAGCTGCGATGGTACAGAATGCTGTCGTGCAGTTCGAACAGGCAAACGGAAGGGTCTGTTGGAGCAGAGGTCAGACGCTCGATGATGGATAGTAATGACGAGTCACGTCGTTGTTCGGTGGAGATATCACCCAAAGCGTGGATGGAGAGAGCGCAGGGGTCTGAATCAAGGTCTGTCAAGTCGGGCGTTTCAACCGGATAACGTGACAAACAGTCTGCGTCTGTCTGCAGGCGTCCCGACTTGTAGTGGACCACAAACGAGTATTCTTGCAGACTGAGCGCCCAGCGACCGAGACGTCCAGATGGGTCCTTTAGCGATGACAGCCAGCAAAGAGCGTGATGGTCCGTAACAACGGAAAAAGTTCGACCATAAAGATAAGGCCTGAATTTCGTCACGGCCCACACTAGAGCTAGGGATTCACGCTCAGTGATGGAGAACTTCCGTTCGGCAGGTGAAAGAAGACGACTGGCGTAAGCAATCACGCGGTCCTTCCCGTGCTGTCATTGACCAAGGACCGCTCCAATTCCATGGCTGGCCGCTGGCATCTGTCCCAAGCTCTGTAGGTGATGCAGGGTCGAAATGGGCCAGTATTGGTGGCGTAGTCAGCAGGTGAATAAGAGCCGAAAAGGCGTCCTCTTGCTCTATGCCCCATACGAAGGGAACGTCCTTCTTCAAGAGATCAGTAAGCGGTCGAGCGATGTCGGCGAAGTTACGGACAAATCAACGAAAATAGGAACATAGCCCTACAAAACTTCGGACGTCCTTGGTTGAGCGTGGTTCAGTAAATTGTTGTACTGCTCGCACCTTTTCGGGATCTGGTTGAATACCATCGGCACTGACAAGGTGGCCGAGTATGGTGATTTGGCGACGTCCGAAATGGCATTTTGCAGAATTGAGCTAAAGAGCTGCTCTTCGAAAAACATCCAGAACAGCTGACAGACGTGTCATATGGCTGTCAAAGGTAGGTGAAAAGACGATGACATCGTCCAAGTAATATAAGCAGATGGACAACTTATATCCTCGGAGAAGGGAGTCCATCATGCGCTCGAAAGTTGCCGGCACATTACACAGTCCAAACAGCATGACTTTGAACTGGTAGAGGCCATCGGGCGTAACGAAAGCGGTTTTTTTCACGATCCATGGGGTCGACGGAAATTTGCCAATAGCCGGACCGAAGGTCCATAGACAAAAAGTATTGGGCACCATGGAGGCAATCGAGGGCGTCATCAATTTGAGGCAAACAGTAGAAATCTTTGTGGGTCACTTTGTTTAAATGGCGATAGTCCACACAAAAGCGCCAGCTGCCATCCTTCTTCTCAACGAGCACGACTGGGGAGGCCCAGGGGCTGGATGATGGTTCTATTACGTCTTTAGTAATCATTTTGTCCACTTCATTCTGAATTACTTGGCGTTCCTTGTGAGATACGCGATATGGACGCCGCCGTATAGGACTGGCATCACCAGTGTTGATCCAGTGAGTCACTGCAGTTGTTTGGCTGAGAGGGCGGTGGTCAAAGTCGAAAACCTCTCTATATGATGTTAGCAGACTACGGAGGCTGGCAGCTTGCGCTGCAGTGAGGTCGGGAGCAATCATCTTGTTAATGTCGTCTGCAGGCAGAGTGTAATTGCGGCCAAGACAGGGGGATGCAGTATCGGTGTCCAAACCACTAACGTTGCAGCTGCCAAGTGGAGATAGGGTGGCCAAAGACATGTCTTGCGGAATAACTTTAGTCAAGAGACTCACGGTAAATAGTGGTATAACCACTGTATTATTAGCGACGGCGACAACAGTGTGAGCAAGGGCGACGTCTCGGGCCATCAGTACGTCGTCTATAGGAGTGACGAGGTAGTCACCATCGGGCACATGACATGAGCACAACAAAGTGACATATGTAGCAGCTTGCGGAGGCAAGCGAACGTGGTGACGAGAGCATAAACAGAGAGAATAGTCAGCTGGAAAATCGGCAAACCGCGGCAGTTCAAGCTGAAGAGCACCATTGGCACAATCCATGAGTGCAGAATGACATGACAGGAAGTCCAAACCAAGTATTAGGTCATGAGGACACATTTCAATGACGGCAAACTGAACTAATGTAGGATGACCGGCAATGAACACACGGGCCGTGCACATCCCTTGAACGTCAGGGGTCCTCCCATCAGCGACACGAAGTGTGCAGGAAGTGGCAGGCGTGAGCAATTTATGTAGGCGTCGGCGAAGGTTCGCGCTCATTACAGAAATCTGCGCTCCAGTATCTATAAGGGCAGAAATAGCCACACCGTCAACGTCTAACAAACTTTGTCTCGTCGGAAGCGTCAAGAGAGGATTTGAGGATGGAGTCGAAAATGCAGCGTCACCTCTGGGCGCTGCACCGTTTAGTTTTCCAGGTAGGCAGGAGCGGGGTTGAATGGAGACGACGGCCTGCAGTGAGCGAGACGACTGGCGACGTCCTGGAGGCGAACGCGACTGACGACCATGCGGTGACGGAGATCGGCTGTTGAACCTTCTGTAGTTGTTTGGCGGAGAAGGCTGCGTGGCAGATGTGAAGCGGGTGCTGTCCTGTCGGTAGTGAGGTTGAGATGAAGTCCGAGGTGGCGAGGACCAGCGGTAATTGCAGTAACGGACGACATGACCGATACGGTGGCAATGAAAACAAATTGGTCGATTGTCGACGGTTCTCCACGCAGCAGGGTCGCGAGATCGGGCCGTAAACTGCTGCTCGTGATAGGACGCGGGTGGACGCCATTGAGCTCGCTGCGGGCTGGGCAAAGCGCACACCGAGGGAATACCTATGCTGGCGAGTTCTTGGCGGACGATGGCTTGAACCATGTTAGCAGTGAGTGGGGTCGTGTCACTTTCAGCGGTGTGAACTGGAGCAGAGGCAATGGCTTCAAGTTCGCGCCGTACAATCCGGGTCACCTGATCAGATGAATCTAGAGGTTGCGGCTGTGTTCTTGCATGGTCTTCGCAAGACGACGTTGCAGCCGTATTCGGAAGGCGGGTAAACACGCTGTTAATCCGCCGGCTCTTTGCTTGCTCAAAGCGCCGATATTCTTTTAAAATGGCGTCCACTGTAGAAAAATTTTGCAGATGATGAGGTTGAATGCGTCATCCGCAATCCCCTTAAGAATATGTCCGACCTTGTCAGCCTCCGGCATCTCGGCATTGGCTTTGCGACACAACGATAACACATCTTCTATATAGGAGACGTAAGACTCGGTCGAGGTCTGCGCCCGAGACGCGAGCATTTTGTTCGCGGTCATTTTTCTTCCAATCGGCTTTCCGAACAGGTCCAACATTTTCTTCCTGCACACTGCCAAACTCCCAAGTTCTGTTTCATGGTTCTCATACCACGATTTGGCGGTTCCCCAAGATAGATTAACAGGTTCGCCAGCATAATAGTCAGGCCCCATCGGTATCGAGTACTCACACGTTCGTACTCTGCCAGCCAATCTTCAACGTCAACTTCATCTGGATCGCCAGAACCGCTGAACGTGCCAAGATCCCGCGGGGGTTCGAGCACGAAGATTGTGGTCGCAGAAGGAGATGTAGTTACCGCATCATCTACGGCCGCAGGAACACCAGGAGCAGATGCAGACGCCGTACTTTCCGTCATTGTTGTGGAATGACCCTTCAAACGACAGCCGCTGCGAAGTTCCGTTGCAAGGCGGTTACCCAGCACCTCCACCAAATGTGACGGGGCGAGGTCTAGGCTTATAAGACAGCGTCCACCGAGAATCGGCAGCCGAACAAGATGTCTGAGTTGCCCCTCGCGCAAGCGTCTAACACACAGGCGTCTTCTTCATCTTCGCAAAGTGCCACGCTTGCTCCTGTCGATGATGCACCGTAACAATATGTATAATGACCTGGCACCATATGGTACAAAATGTTAGTATAGTACGTAGTTCACATAAATAAGATGAAGGAGCTTGTAGGTCTTATCAGCATCTAGTATTTGGAGATGGGAAGCTCTCAACACCTATAAATCTGCCTCGGTGGAGCTGAATACTGGATGCGGAGAACACGAGGATAGGACAAGTGAGCTTTTGGACATCAAATGCACACCTGCTTATGCTGACAAATGTGCCTTGTTCAGATGTTGGATTACAGAATTCATATGCGAACTGTGCTCATCTGATGAACTCGCAATGAGTAGGTTGTTGAGGCAAGCATGACAGAATTCAAGGCTGGGGAAAATGCTGAAATATATGTCTGGAATTTGTCGTGCCGCATGGCATATATAAAAGATCAGACACGATGAACGGTGTCACTATCAGTATGTTATTTGAAATCTACACATCTTCTTAAAGGATTTGATGGTTCAACCACATGAGGCCAATTTCGGAGGAAATTGCTGCATCATATATCTGTGACATCATATACGAATGTGAGGCGCTGGGTTAAAACAGCTAGGCTAAGTTGACTGTTGGTGCTATGCCGTCAGCATCCTGATTTAGACTTCAGCACCATTCGCAGAACACAGTAACACCAACAGACAGCACACATTGGGCTGAGATGAAGTCGGCAAAATCTGTAAATATATGCGCAATTTGGTATGGCTGCCTCGAAAATTCTTTTGAATTGCAGCCCAATTGATCGAGACAGTGCTTCTAATACAATTTATGCAGTACACCAATTTCATGGCTGAGTTGTCATACGCAGAATTATTTCTTCTTTATTTCTCTGTCATCAGAGCCTTGAGACTAGAGCTCTTTCTCAATTAGAACCATCCCATACTGTTGTGGTGGCTCCGCAGTTTAATATATGAAACAGTTATAATGTAGTGTGCTATAATATCGCAACGAAAAGAAGCAGGTACAATTGCTGTGCCTTAAAACACGAGTAATAATCTGACCGATCGCTTCGCACCGATGCAGAGCTTTCCTTGGCGGTTAAGCTGTAAAAATGCTGAAAATTAGCGCTCGTTTTGTGCACACTCTTCCATAGTCCTCGTTATTTTTCCGATGTTTTGCTTATACGCTCGCTGGTAGCATAATCAGGTACTTTTCCAGAGTGTATAAATGTAATGTTGTTAGGACTAAGTTAATAGTGGACAGGCTTAGGTGGACTGTTATGGCTCTGCACACTTCTTACTAAAGAAGCATGCACGTGTATACGCTTAGTTATTGTATTTTACGAGCTACCGTATTGTGTTCACGCGGTCTGGCGTATGTCGCAATCAGAGCGAGGTGTATCCGAGATTAAAACTACACATGTACACACGTGCGACCATGCTGGGTCAGGTATCAAGGGCGTAGCCAGTGTTTATTTCTGGGTGAAGCATCGAACCCATGGTGTGGCTGAACCGGTATTATTGTATTGAATTGTATAGTTTGAACCCAACCTTGTGGCAACGCCTAGCACCTTATACTACCGCTTAATTGAATTAGGACGAAAATTGTGCGCTTCTTCGCCTCTTTACGGCCGTCATTCTCGCTTGGTATTTACGCGTCATTCTCGCACGCACATCCGTGGCTTTTCACGCATGTCGAGTTCAAGACTACTGCAGCTGCATACCATCCGGAACTGCGGCATGATGAAATGAAATATAGGCTGCAATCGGATCAGCTGACGCTGGTTTTCGCGATTTTGCGAGGATCGCCTGATTTTTCTAGCTGATCCTTTGTAATGGTGTCTTTTGATCGTGATCAGACCCCTCAGGTTGTGTTTGGCGCAGTATCACGCAAACGTTTGGTGAAGACGTTAGCTAAATTACAGCCTGAGAGTCGGAAATTGGGATGCGCAGATCGCGACCGTCTTATTCCCTCCGCTATGATCCGTGTGACACGCAACGCAAGCTTAGCACAGTCGTAAGAAGTAGTACGCTTGTTTTGTTGGCTATACGGACAGCTGGTGCTGTATAAAAGCTATCTATTGCATGCTACTTCATTAAAAAAAGTCGTTTCACAGTCTTTTGCGCCAACCACGACCTCGGTCGTGACACCAGCTCGCCAAGCTGAGCGACAGCAGATTTTGACATTTGCTGGTTCACTACACCACCGCTGCCTTTCCGAGTGCTAAACATCACTTTTGTTAAGAAACTTGGAATCATTTGTAGTTTCGTTGTGAATAAATACTTCCCTGGCCACATTTCGAGCGGTTTTGTCCGATTTCATCGACGCTCCTTTACCAAGACCTGGCAACCACGGAGGAAGAAAAACCTTTCCTTCCTCCGTGCCTGGCAATTTTGTCAACCGGATTCTGGGCAGAAAAAAGAAAATTTCAGCTGCCTCAGCAACGCCAGCGACGAGCCAGATTACATTTGTGAGTATCTTCTGTACGAGTGTTGTTGTTGTTGTTCTCCTATTGTAAGTGGCGCATACCGACTGTGGGGGATTGGCCAAGAATCGAGTGGTTTCAAAATTTACTGTTCAGATTTTGAATGATGGGGGTTTAACAGAAAGATTACCGATAGCCTAGGAAAGTGTGTTGCTTAATGTAATGCATGCAAATATTTACATAAACGAATTTATTCTTAGAATAAAGCAATGATATGATTTTATACGTATATAATTATGTGGACCTGTTAGGATAATGAAACTGGGTAATTAGTCAACCTATTAGTTTCATCAATATAGTCCCGGACGGCCGCGCATACTGTCGCAATAGAGAAACTAGAAATGGAAGTTCCAAAAGACAAAATGACAGGCAGAGATAAGTCCGTACCAATACCACGTAAAGGGAGTGCCTTGTTGTTCATACCTGTCACGTGCATCTTAATCAACCGCTCGCCGTAGTGCGCGAGTGTTCGGCGAGTAAGTAGGACGAACAGTCGCGGCTAGTCGCGTACGTGCGACCCGAGTCATCGACCTTTTTTCTTTCGATTCGAGGGTACATAGTAGAGTACAGGTAATATTTTAATGTGCAACTTGTGTAAGCTTACCGCAACATGACGGGAGCCTATGTCGTCTGCCTATGTCTCGGGTATCTTTTAGAAAAGCGCCTGTCACCAATGCTATTTTTATGTGCCTGGGTGTCAAATTTGTGCAGTGTATCGGCAGTGTGAGCTAAATGGTGCATACACGTAGCACACGTCGCACCATTTTGTATAACCGCGTCTTTACGATGCACCTAAAACAAGGCCAACTGCTGCAGTCTGCCGTGGGTTCAGCGTGGCCATTATGTGGAGTGTGGCCCATTGCAACTAGAGGAAGTTCTCTGTGTGGGAGGTTAGTATGCTAGACAAGGCTTGTGTAACTTGCTAGCTACACTAGATATAATGAGCAGCGACGTTTAAAAGCTTCGTGACATCAATACGAGTAAATAAAAGTGGCATCAACATTTGTCAGTTACTTCGCAGCAAATAAAGTTGAGGTGGTGATTATGTCGCTACTAGCGTGGTTAGCTTGGCAGACAACAAAAGGAGGTCTGACTTACTTTTTCGTTTTTGCTTGCTTTGTAAGCCAAACAATACCTTTCAGTTCGCTTTGAAAATTCACTCGTGGCGAGTCAGAAGCAAAATATGAAATTTCAAGTAATAATTCATATGAATTCCTATGTTTGCCTTGTCTGTTAGCTTCGTATGGTTTTAATAATGTAAAAACCTCCCATTCTCCATCTAGTGATGCTGCTTCTGCCTACAAATTTGCCAAACTAAGTTTCCTGCACCATCCTAATAAAATCAATGTAGATTATGCTATGCTGCACCAGATTCCCACGTTTGACAGTGTGTATCAGTGGAAATAGCATTGCTGGTCTAAACATTTGCCGCTTGATTTCGAGGCCACCAATCTCACAGCCATGCACCAAGGATTATTTTAATACCTGAACAGTGCTGGTGCTGGCACGCAATATGTGCTATACTGCATGCAGCCAGAAACCAGATGCAATATTTAACCACCCAGAGGTGGAAATTCAGTTGTGGTGAAGAAGTTGTGCGCAAGGGCACAACAACCATAAAGCTGTTAAAATTTTTTGAAACGGTGCTGTAATAGCGGAGTTAAATGCGTTTGATTATCTAAGCACAGTAATCACTCCTTTCATTCTTCTTTTCACTACCCTCCGTTGGTACCTCTCCCGAAGCCGCTTTGCCCTCTTGCCAAGCACCTCCCCCAATCTTGCGCGGCATGCAACATCGATGACATATTGCTCCAAACACTGTCTTGTTGCGGTTGTCGCCACTCCGCCCACTGTCAACTTTGTGTTTGTTGGCGAATCTGTTGCTGTGCCAGCCGGTGCTTATACGAATAGTGTCGGTATGAACCCTGTCCTATGGACCACAATACCTGATTTTCAAGCACGTGCATGCATGCGGGCATCACGACAAACGATGAGTGGCGTGGACAGCTTCTTGCAGGCTAACAGAAAGCCATAGGTGCTTGCTTGACCAATTGCAGCATATTTATTCTGCACGTCAGATTCAGCTTCTTGATCTCATGTGCCAGCCCGAAAGACATGGGGGGATTGTTTCTTTGAATTTGTAGATTACTGGCGGCTTGTTGCGCTGCCACGTGGAGAATCACAGATCATGCAGCATTTTGCATATGATGCACGTGTTTACTTCGAACGTTTGAAAAATAATATAGGAGGTTGTTTAGGGGCCCTTAAATGGACCGGAGCACTCGCCGGTTTTTAAAATAAGGATTGCTTTAGTTATTTGCTATTCATGAGGAACAATGCAGGATGGCTGAGAAGAGGCTATAGAGAGACACAGCTGGGGGCTAAGGAAGCTCTGTTACACCCTTGCAAAGCATAATTTACTAGAAATGGCCTATGTCGACGTAGGGGTCAATTTGTGTTTTATTTAGAATGAGAGGAGGTAGAATGAAAGAACAAGAGGGATCAAAAAGCTTGTAGGCAAGCTAAGAGAATTCGGAAATTCTTTCAACACATGTAAAAATATAAAATGAATACAGCACATCATCAATATTGGCACGTGTTGTTTTTCAAAGTTTGAGATTGCAGAATGAGATGACTTCAGCCATTTATTTGTGTCTTGAGTAGATGCTAGGTGGTGTTGCAATTCGGAGGAGTCATTTTGTTGTGATTTTGGCAGCAGGATTATGGTAAGTGGGGTGCAAAACAGGCTAATTCGATTCTTTGGGTTCAAGTGCTTCATTTCCATCGAATCCATGTTGTTCGGATGCCATTTTGGCTTCATTTTATTGATGCAATGTGGCCTCCACCCGTTCTATGCACCTTCCATGGCTATTCTCATGTCTAGACTATGAGAATAGCCTTGACCAATCTAGTGTGGCTCCGTTTCATTCTTTTGTTTTATGTCTGCCCTGTTCTAGATAGAATACTTACAAAATAGCCCCTCTAATTTATCGCACATCTAACTTGAAATGAAACTTTGTACTCTTTGTTTATATTTCAAATAAATAATGCTTTGCTGCTGTAGTCATCAACGTACGCTATATATAGCATTAACACACAAGTAAAATCTTTTAAACTTTAAGTCTTCTGCGCGGGAAAAAGAAAAATGAAAGGCATATCCATTAAGTAGATGCTCATTAGCTGGTATTTCATTGAATACCCTTTTGGGGGGGGCATGTGCTCGTAAACAGCACAGTAGGTGTAAAATATTTGGGTTCACGTCATCACTTTCGGTGCTTATTTGCACCTTACAGTTTCACGTCGTTTGCAGCAGAGTAGTTGTGTATGGCCTACTGAACATTTGCAAAACCACCTTTGTGCCTAAACAGTGGGAGCGCACCCACAGTTAAGGGTAACAGATTTGCCAGAACAGCATTTTTTTTTTCAGTTTTCAACAGTGTTGACACACTTGAGACATCTATTAACATTTTGCGGCACACAAAGGTGGATACAAGATTTTTCATGAAGGAGGATCACCATTTGGAATAACATATTTACTCTTCTTGGGGTATAAAAAAATAACAGGCGGAGGGTCACAGCATTCGGTTTGCCCTTATGAAATTGGCCGCCCCCTCTGAAAGAGCACATGGAATCCCTGAAAAAGTACACATAGTGAAGCAATACGTGTGCAAACCACACCACCAAATGTTACCTTATTAAACTCCACAATAAACAAGTAACTGTACGCAACATGTTCGAGCACAACCATTCCATTAGATAAGAATCGAAGACATGCAGAAGCTACGTGGCTAATATGTAATTGTTATCGCAATGTAATCGACAAAGTAATGCTGTAAACAGCAGCAGAGGCAAGCATGAGTAGCCGTGGTGCAACTTTGAAGCTCGTGCACAAGGCCGGTTTGTCTGTGCCTGCATTCACACGGTGCCAAAACCGTTTCATTCTGTCATGGCATAAAAAAGCGTGCTGTGACGAGTGCCTATGCTGTCCCACGTCTGGATAGAACGAAGAACATAAACAGGCATTTAATTGTAAGCAGCAAAATGAGCAACAGATCTGGCCCTTCGCGTCAGCTAGGAGGAATTCAAATAACATAGAGGTTAATCTCCTGCAAATATTTTTTTAGCATCCCAGTTTTCTCAGTCTGAGCAACATGGCACACGAAAATTTGTTGGCGTTGCCACCCCTATCTGCCACCACACGTTAATATGGACATTCCGTGCCTGCACAGGTGGAGCGCGCCGAGCCTTCGACAATGCAGAGATGCCCTCGGTGTCTGGTAGATGGCAGCAGATTTTACACAAGGTCTGTACAACGCTGTCGGGTGTTTCAAAAGCACATCAGTTTTCCAATTATTTCTTTTTTCAGCCCACCAAGTGTTGTCGTGCTGCCATAATAACAAAAAATTCATTTTTTTTTTTCATTCTGTTGACCTGTGGTTTGCATTCCAAGGCTTGTTTAGGGCAGTGTGTTGGCTATCGCTTGGACACCAATGCTAGTACAGAGTGGCAAGTTTAAAAATGTCTCGTAAGTGCTTTCTATTCATAGAAACCAGAAAAGCTGAAGTCTCAAAGTGACGCTTTCCTTAAGGGCTGAGCTCCTGATAGTCACTTGCTCTTTAAAGTAGAGCATTTTTTTAGCGAACTAAAAGCACCTTAACCATATCTGACTGTCAGTCAGTCTGTGTAGTATCTATCTGATCGATCAATTTAATCTAGCCTATTAAGTTTGGGCGCTCTGTGATCGTCTTCTTAACTTGACACCTTAGGTCAGCAACTCACTTATGAGTTGACTTAGTCGACACTCGCTCATACTCAAATAAGCCATGTTCTTGAGTGAGTAAGGGTGAGTAATATTTTAGCGAGCTTGAGGCCGAGCGAGTCTGGTTTAAGAAAACTTTGGTGGGTTAGAATGAGCCCCAGGCGCGAAGTATGTATAGGCGAGTTTGAGTGAGCTCTAATTTTTTGCCAAGCAATGTTTGACATGAACCAAAACTTGCATGACAGGAAAGAGTATGTTACAAAAGGGTCTGATTCAGCAATTCACTGACATTTGGTATCTCTAATATACAAGATGTTTATTTACACTACTTACAAATGCGTTAGAGAGCCAAAAATCTATGGTTGACTGTTTTCGAAAAGTCTCTTGTGACTGTCTTTTCGGCCACTGATTCACCCAGTACCGATCACTTGTCTTCCTCTATTGCTTGCTGCACCGTTCAGTGTACCGAAGGTCGGTCATGCAGTTTCCCTAACATATTGAGCGTGAGGCCCACCACTGGAGGCGCGAGTGCTGCAATCGCTGTGACGTGCAGGGTTGGATCACGTGATCTCGCCTTGCACTGGCAAAGGAAAGCTGGCGGTTGCATGTGTGATTCTACCGTGACTTTGCAGTGTCTTCATTTTCGAACAGCGTTGTTTTGCTCTGGCTTCATGTGTGCGGACTTCTGCAGACTACACAATCCGGAAAGACAGCAAAAGTTACCGGCGACATGCCACAGTGCCCTACATACATGAGGGTACTCTCACGGCGGCTTGCAGTGCCTCTGTCTTCTCTCTCTTTTTGTGTTGTGGTTGTTATTCAACTAAGGGGTTAATATGAGCACCGACCATGAATGCTCGCATAAAAGCGGAACATTTAGGTTTCCGCACGGGAGCCCTGTCACAACTAATAATTAGTGTGCGAACAGTCCAATTATATATATTTCGAAATAGGATGTAGATGTGTATATCTGGGGGAAGTTGCTGTCATTGTCATTACACTCAAGAATGTGCCCCGTTGTTGTCCGAATTGTGAGAGAGTGGAGATATAGCCCGGAAGTCCAATTCTTTTCCCTTTATTTTGGTAATTTCACCTTATTCCAGTATATTTCGTTGCCAGTTGCTTCTGTGTGTTCGGCCAGCACGTTGGACGCAACCTTCTTTCTTATATCATACGTGTGCCGCTCCAGTTAGAGCTACTTTTCTCACCAAGGTAACCTAACAGTAGCCTATGCCACTCTCACCCTCCTCGCCGGCTCTCCTTCTCTATGTGTGTACTCGACCACACTGGTTACTGTCCACCAGTAGCATAGCCAGGGGGCGGCACACCAGGCCCCTGCCTCTGTTCTCCCAATATTTTCCTATGGTATATAGGGGAGCAGAAAATAACGGTCTATCACATCTACTTGCCTAGCTGGGACCCATTCTAATCAACGTGACGCCCCTTCGAAAAAAATTTCTGGCAAGGCCTCTGCCATCTGTGGCCTCAGCTCACAGGGTTCTTTGCTTATAGATTATGTCTGTAGGATGGGCCCATAGCCACTGTCACTTCATCTTAATGCTGTTTTGATCTACAGGCAAAAACTTGGTAAGCTTCGAAAACTGATTCATCTTCTAAGAGCTGCCGTGAAATATCGCACAGTTCGTGAATAAAGCTTAAAAAAAACAAACTGGACACTCCATATTCTATTGAAAGCTCTGAGCCCCCCCCCCTGTTTTGTCTTGAAGTTGCGTCGTCCCGGCCACGGTCCTGGCGATGGACATCTGCGGTATCGTTGCTAGGTCAACGGGTGCATGCCGTTGTTACTTTACCTGGTCCAACGCGCCTTCGAGGGAGAGCCGAAGCGATACCTAACCCCATGGTGGCGAACAAACAAAACAAAAACAAGGTGGGACGTTGGAATTCTGACCCGTGCAGGGAATCCTGAATAGGCCACCTTTGCCATTTTACACCGGTGCTTTATGGAAAAGCGTATTGAGATTTGGAAGGGGTTGTTATCCCTAGTCACGGGACACTGCACATAGTGTTCACTTACTCATGCGTTTGTACGCATGAGTAGTGATGAGTATCAGTGTAATCACTGATGTCTAAATATGCTACTGGAAATGATTTGGAGCAGTGTATGACATTTCTGCTTCCCTAAAAAAAAAAAAAAAACCAAATTGCTCGCCAGTTTTTTTTTTCTTTCACCACTTCTGCTCTTCGGTTTCAGGAATCTCCCTAATTTCATGGTCGCAAGCTTGGCAGATCCATATTTAAATTGGCAGAATCTGTCAAATGATTTTACAGGCACAGCAAATGCTAATATGAACTTTATCATTGTTGGCTCATTGGGGTGGATCAAGATACCACTTTCGTTGAAACAGCAGTGCTCATGTTTACACTGCACAATTTAGGTGATGTCGAATGGTTTATACATATTTTGTTTCTAAATGTAAACTTTATTATTTATACTGCTCAAAATTTGGTATCTAGTGATGAAAATTAAGCATCTTTTTCCCTGTAACCTGCTCAAAATTTACATTTTAGTGCTTCAAAAGTAATATTTTTCTGCTCCTAAAATTGCTCCAAGTTGTATTTCGGCTGTTGCACCCCTGATCTTGTTAAACAGTAGCTATCATTGACGTTGTGTTCAATAAGCAAACAAGTTTGATATTGGGACATTCTTTTCGCATTTCTTCTGGTGCCCCCATAATCTAACATGCACCTACCAGTCTGACCAATACAACTGTTGGCGCATGACTGAGGAATCTTGTACACTACTCCTGTAACACAAGGAATGGAGGAGCTTCTGTGTTTCTGACCACATTCACCTTTATTTTTGGCTTTGCCTTTGGCCCCGAGCTTAACAAGTGTGCAAGTGCTGCCCAGCTTCTTAAGAGCCGTACATACCACTGCCACATCATATCTGGATGCGACATTCTTAATTATGCGCCATCTTGTGAACAAGTCTAACAAGTGTTGTGTATTTTCATGTACTAATAAGAGCTTGTATTAATAAAGAACTTGAACGTAGGGCAGCAGGCTAAAGTGGCTTTCATTATTTTTCTCACAGACTTCGCATTTGCTGAAATGTTTGATCCATCTCACCACCTTTTTGCAGGATCTAGTGGCCGCATAATCTAGAAAACCCGCTGTTGGAAACCTCTGGATCTGAGCATAAACACTGCTCATCACCTTGTGCACACATGGCTTGCACACAGCCTCCTGTACCAAAGATGCAGCCAATCCATCTTCGATCACTTCGGAATAAGCTAATTTGTAAGGCAAGCGAGGCTGTTGCGACCTGGGCCTGTACTGCCAACACGCATGCATTGGTAAGGAGTGAGACAGTTGCTCACATTGCGCATTTTTGATACATTTCTGTTTTTTTGCGCCAAGCTGCTCTAAAAGCATAGTAATAAAAAAAATTGCGCCGAACTGCTCCGAAACAGCCTCAAAAGCTAGAATTTTGATGCCGACTTCAGCTTCAGTGGGGAAAAAATCGAGAGTTTGACAAATGAGATGCACCCAATTGTGTTTTTTTTTACTTTCCACATTTCTGGTGACAAAGGCCCCCATGGTGCCGCCATAATCTTTAAACTTTAGCAAATATGCATGACTCACAAAAATGTGCTGCCGTGCATCAAGCTAGCTGCTTGTACTAGCTAGGCTGTGTGTTCTAGCGCCACTGCCGGCTAGCGAAAACCACCGAGTTTGGTGGCAGGCATAGTGGGGTTGACTCTCCGGTTCTCTGTCGTGCATAGCGCATTCTAGGCACTGTGGCTTTCATGTTGACACTGCTGCATGTGGTCACCTACGAGTATGTGTTTTCTGTGAGCGAGTAACTGTAAACGTGGAGTTATTTTTTCCCTGCATCCAACGCATCTCCCGGATGCTCGGGCACGTGCACATGGGTTCTCAAAATGGGTTCCGTGAGTGGCAGAATGTGTGCCGCCTATTCCCGGTTTACACCCATTAGCTACTAATTTATTTAGACAGGCAAGAGTTCTCATTGCATTTTATATTTAAAAAAGCCTTTGCAAGTAAAATCCGCACGTCAATGTTTGCAGGTAGAGAGAAACACTTGGTTAGATGCGAAGCCGCGGTGACAAAGCGAGTGTTCAAACCATTGTAAACGGTATTAACGGGCACCTTGGTGCTTTATTCGTGAATTCTTACACATTGGCAATCACTTGACACAGTTTTCAATAATGGCAATTTGCCACTGCTTCGTTTTGTAATCGAAACTCGCAACAAGTGCTTAAAGAGGTGTCGCTGCATGCGTGCCGACCCTGGGCTACACGAGCTTTTGGCTTATTTCAATCAGTGTTTCGATCGGTGGTGTGTGACTTCGTTTTCTTTCTTTTCTTCTTTTTTTTTGCAATAAAACCCGCCTCTCTACAATCGGTGTTTTGTTTGTGTGGACAGGGATTTTTTCACCTGTGGTGCGCGAGCACTTTACGCGAGTCACGGTGCGGCACGGGCAGCAATTGCAAGCCGATGTATTGATGGGAGTTCTTCATCGACGGTGATGACCTATAAATATTAAAAAAATATCAACACTGGCCAACTTGTGCTATATTAATAGCGCGTGGTTGCTCATGTGGAGAGGCGTTATCAGTATCACTCGCTCATCACTTAGGCCATATGCGCATGCTTTACGAGATAGTCTGTGCGGCAAGATTCCTTGCACCTCGCGCTGCACTCTTGGAGTTGGTCCTGCATGAGGTGTCCGCGAACGGCAGTGCAGCATGCTTTTGTTTGCTAGAAGCTCTTGACGCTGTCATGTCAGGCTTTTTTTTTAAGCGAACGACCACTCTTGCGTCACCAAGATTCTTGGGCAATCACAATTATTTAATTTCTTTTCGAGTGTGATGTGTTCTTTTTTTTGTCTCTGCGGAACCTAGCTTTCAACAAAACCTTTTTTTATATATTATTTTACGTATTACGAGGGCTAGATAGGTCACGGGTGTGGTATGTAAAAAGTAGTGCAGTTCATACCTAGCGATCATCTGTTCAAAAACTTCCTTCAAAATCTGTTTCACTGTAATGTGTATTATAAGCAAATTAAAGTATGCACTGGTGCCCCCACGTTGCTAAACATGGGTATTTTTAAGCTCCCAGGACAACTTAGTAAAGGCTGCTGATTGCTCCAAAATTGAAATTTCGGTGCTCCAGAAACTGCTCCCAATTTAGTTTCAGCTGTCTCACTCCAGTTGGAGTAAAGCGTTAGCCTTAGGTCTAAAAACTGAAGGTTTAATTCCTGCAGCAGTTTTGTCGTAAAGTGAAGTACACTTCCATTCTCTAAAAAGACACTAAAGAGCAAAACAATTTTTTGCATATTAGTACTTCTAATTTCACTATCCGACAAACACTTCTCTTGCGGCGACATGATGCTCGGCAATGGAGAAAACATGCAAGAAGAAAACTTGGGTGGAGATTCCACTGATATTGCCGTGCCAAACACAGTGACGTACGAAATAATGAAGGCGTCTACTGGGGGGGGGGGGGGGGGCACATAGCTTCTACTCATTAAAAATGAAGTACATTGTGTTCAGTGGGTGCTAGACCTAGCATACCATGGTTGGAAAATTTCATTGAGCCAATGTCATGAAAATACGAAAAATACATTTTGAAATTTGCTACGTGATGTTCAAATGCAGGGGTGCAACAGCTGCGCTGATTGCGTCAATTTGATAAAATTTCTCATTTGTGCGCCGAGCTGTGCCAAAACCATAAAATTTGCCGAAATGGTGCCACGCTGCGCCTTAATGCCCGACCAGCCTCAAAATTTTCTCGTTTGCCCTAATTTGAGCGAGAAATGAAGACCACTTTAGCCACTTGTAGTTTGCATCATCAATCTATGCGGGCAGACCCTAACCATAAACCGCAGTGTAAGACAGCTGCTTATTAGTTCAAGACACTCGCGAAACTCTATCAACCAGATGAAGTTACAATGCCGCGTGCCTGTTGGTCTGCTGACCGCAGCAGATATATTTACCGGCGGGACAACGCAACTACAACACAAAAGATGTGTTGCCGTAGCCAGCAACACTTTGTTGGAAATATGAATTTTCTAGTCAGCAAGTGCTGCCATGGCATGTTAGGATCCATTAGGAACTAAAGCTGGAAGTGTACAAACTCTCAGCACATCGAGCTTGTACACTACCAGCTTTAGTTTATGCCCTGACGTCAGTTTTCATAGCAACACCACATACCATAGATATCTGGTGCCACTGGCAGGTTGGCCTAGCAATGGTTTGACCAGATTACTATATCTGGTCAAACACGCCTTGCAAGCAAGCCAAAAAGTTGTGCCCTAAACCTAACTCCTTCATGAAAAAAAAAAAAATAAAGAGAGGGGGGGGGGGGGGTTGTGGTTCGAAAATTTTTTGGTCTTGTTCTAACCTGTGCAGAAACACCCCTTAAGCCACCTTCGCCATAGTACATGGGTGGCCTGCAGAAAAGCGTTATAATATTTAGAAGGGGCTTATAGTTGTAGTCTCTAGACACTGCACAGTTTGTTCAATGACTGATGTATGTATATGCCACATATTTGTGAGTAGGAAAAGTTACTGGCAAAATTATTTGGAGTACAATATGACATCTCTGCAGCTGTAAAAAATCAGTTTTTTCCAGTTTTAGGAATCTCATGGTCACCGTCTTGGGAAATCCACATTTGAATTCTCAAACAATTTGACAGGCCTGGTGACTTCTAATGTGGACCTCATGATTGTTTGCTGAGTGGGGTGATTAAAGAAAATACTACTTTGTTGAAATAGGAGTGCTCATATTCACTGTGCATGATTTAAGGAATGTTAAATGGCTTGCACATATATATATATTTTTAAATCGAAGCCTTCTTTCTCAAGCTGCTCGAAATTCGGTCTTTCGTGGTAAAAAAATGAATGTTTTTTTCGCTTGTAACCTGCTCCAAATTTAAGTTTTAGTGCTCCAAAAGTAACATTTTGCTGCTTTGAAAATTGCTCCAAATTCTAGTTCAGCTGTCGAACCTTGGGAAATGTTTAAGCACGAAATTGAAATTTTGACCTTGATTTTTATTCATTATTAATGAAATGATGACAGTGAAACTTGTAGCATTAGATTTCTCAGACCAGAGTTTGTTCATCTAAGTCAAGCAATTGTTTCTCTTTATTGTCCCGGCTATATCTACCTGCGGCCAGTCTGGAGGCGCACGCTCGCTTTCTTTGCGGCCTGTGTACAGGAAGGAGGTTGTGCTTCTACCTATTGCCGCAATCTTCTTCCAAACTAACTCGCCGCCGTCCATTGGAAAAAAAGGCTAGCGCACTCAAATAATGCTCAGGTTCATTTTTAATGTTGCACTTCCTGGTGGTACCAACGCAATGGAAACATGGGAGGAAGCCTATATGACGCCTCTTTCTGATACTTCAAGACAGGAGTAAATTGATAAATATTCCATTGTTCACGCATGTACCATTGTGCGTCGGGTTCAGAAGGCTCGGTCACAAGATCCGTCACAAACTGGCAGAGGAAATGACAGACAACATAATCTTTTTTTTTTTTTTCTGAGAAAAATAGCTTTGAAAACGTTTACTTCGAATTCATATGCCGGCAGCCAGTGCCCATGATAATGATAAATTTTGCACATTCTTGTTCAAGGTATCATATTTCGTGCTTATTGAAAAAAGTACTTCAAAAAGGTGAAAGTAAAAGCATAAGAGGGATAATCGCTAATTTTCACAAGTAGGTCTGAATAGCACTCGCAATAGCAAGAGTAATAGCAGTAGCAATAAGAATGTCAATGAAAATAATAATTGTTCAAAATGAAAACACAAAATTTGGAGACATGAAAGAGCATGTAGTGATGCAGTTTTGGAAAGTCCTTTTAGTAAAGAAAAAAAAAACCAAGCCCGCACAATCCCAGTTGCAATCTTCAGTGTGGATGAAAAATGTGAAACATTTTCATATGCAATAAGGCTCGCCAGAGATGCACGGGAACAATATAATGTTAGAGAATGAGAAAATGTCCTCATCAGTACTAATATATTTTCATTGCGCCTGAAGAAAAAAAAGCACTGTCGGCAAAAATTTGTTGTGATGATTTTAGCTGAAATAGCGACATTGTTTCTAACCAGAAATGCTTTTGTGTGGGCTTGTAAACAAAGCGAGACGGCATGTCATTTCGATCCGTTAACATTTTTATGCAAATAACTAGAAGAATCTGGAGAAACTTTTCAGAATTAGCGCTGACGCTTTTGCGTGACTCTTGTCCACACTTTCCGAACAGGCAGCTGTGAATCTTCAATGTATTGCTGAAGAATCAACTGTTATTGTCAAGGATTTTTATTTGAGGAAGTTAGTTCGCTGATATGTTTATGAAAGACGTCGTTGGAAGGCTCTGGGAATTTCGACCATGTGCAGTTCTTTAACGTGCACCTAAATCATAAATCCAACCACACGAGCCTCAAGCATTTTCGGATTCAGCGAATAGAATGTGTTCAAGCCTTAAAAAAATATTTTGTGCCATTGCGTGTTCGTACTCATTACCCAATGCATGCGTGCCAAAAAATGCAGGCTGTGCAACACACATCTCTACTACTCTCACTGCTTCCTACAAATTGAAAAGTAATTGGCGCGAGAAAGTGGCCGGGGACAGCTGATTTACAAAGCAGTGCGTATGCAGCAAAATGTGTTTTGAAGAGTTGGCTCTCGACGCCCTCATGCGGAGTGCGCTGACACTGTATAAAAACAACTATATTTTACTCGCGGCGGCTGCTTAGGCCATAAAAGCACAGAGCGAGCGCGCGCCTATAGACCGGCTGTGATCTATCATTCATTCGTTATATTGTTCCCTTCACAATTGATCAGGTAATCGTGCATGTACCGAAATACATACTGCCAAACCATCTGATATTGCTGTCTTGATTCATCTTGTTGGCATCACTTGAAGGAGTACTGAGACGAATTTTCAATATTTAGGAATTGTTCTATAGAAGATGATTGGTTTCAAGAAGATAGTTTGTGTTGCGTGGGAGAGCATCGCATATGTTTTTAATACCTCTACCTTTAAAAGACACTATCGATTTCGATATCAAGTGGGTGGCTTCTTTGTGATATGATAAGGCAGTGTGACGTTGCAGGAACTTGGTAATTCGCTACGTACTAATGGCAGAAAAGCGATCTGCTCGTGGTACATATAAACCATGAGTGCATTGTTCCTATTGACCATGACAGCGATTTCTGTGATTCAGGCTGCATGGAAACTCCGTTTGCAAACTCGGAGGAACCTTGTTGACTCGTCACGATAATGTCCACTCTATTGCTTGCCAATACTCTGGAACAAAAACTTTAAAATCAAAGTAACTATCTCTTGCACGCTGGCTGACTATTGTGTGGCAAGTGGTAATACTACTTGCATACCGAGGAAACTAAAAATGCCCCTTTTGCGATGTCTCGAAATTGTCTCGGTACACCTTTTAAAGACACTAAAACCAAAAACATTTTTCGCGTATTAGTCAAGTACAATTTCTCAATCCAGGAAATACCACCCTTACCGCGAAACGATGCTTGGTAAGTGAGATAACGCGCGAAAAGAAAATGTGGGTGGAGATGCTGACTTGATCTTCTCGCACAAAGCCAGGTGACATCATAAAATTCAAACACGTGGACTGGGTCTTATGTAAATATTAATTCATCAAAATTAAGTACACTGTTATCTGTCGGTGTGATGGACCTAAGATACGAAGTTTCAGGAATATTCATCAAGCCAATGTTGCAAAAATACAATTCATTTTCAAAATTTGAGCATCAGAAAATAAAAAATAAACGTCATCCCTAATTTTCTCCGCTGATAATGAACTTGTGGCATGAGAGGTCTCGGCGTGCAGCGTGTAAGTCGTCTAAACTGAGACATTGGTTCTTTTTAGTGTACCTTTAAGAAAATATTTCCAACTGCTGGTGCAACACGAGTCACTGCGAACACTGCTTTGAAGCAATATTTGATTTTATTCAAGTAAAACATCAGATGTTCACTGGCATTTTAGTCCTATCACTTCATTGAACTTGGCCTTGTCGTTGACCTCTTGTTCTAGCGACTTAACAGCAGTCATGAGTTCATTTTGGGGCATGGCATAGCATTATTATGATCCCTTTCTTGTGCCCAATTCAGGGGCTATCCTGATATTTTTGCGGCAGAATGATTCGAAGACATGCAGTGAATTTAGCTTAGATGTTGGAAGACCTGTACTACCATGAAATCGGGTTACTTTGTGACAGATTTTTTATGTTTTTTTTCCCTTGCTGGAGAATCATCAATATAAAGACAAATGAAGAATGGCAGAATGTTTATAAAACATTCCCTCACACTACGGAGTGTTCTACTAATCCCAATTTTCAATACAAATGGCTCTATTGAAGTGGGGAGGTGAGGTGGGGCAAATGACTCTACATCGTGTGGGCAGCTTTGTGACAACGTTGTTTTTGGCTGAATATGATTGAGAAAAAAAGGCTAGCACAAAGTTACACAATGGAAAGTTCATTTGAGTTATCTACAACTGGTTTCTGTTCTAGCAACCTCACAGTTGTATGAAAATTTATTTATGCATGTACCTTCTCAATCAAGATGTTTTACCTCAAAGATACCTTGTTTGCCTAGTGGATTCAATTGAGTACAAAATTGTGTCTTCACAGTCCGGTCATTTCCAGTTCTTTAGGATCCTCCCCATAGTGCTGATGATGTTCCTATCAGGTTTGACTTCTGTCGCTCATCCCAGGAAAAGGGGTCGTTAAAAGTTTGCTATGTTGAAGTTATCCTTCCTGAAGGCTTTTTTTCTCCGGAACCCGCACCACCGAATCCTAAACGTTGCTAGTATAGGGAACCAGCGCTGGAGTTCCGCGGCCACCCTGGCAATGAGAGCGCGCACTTCTTAGCTGCTCTCGCAGACGAGAGTGGCGGCTGGTAGAGATGGTGCGTGCACGCATCGCCGTAACAAAACCAAAGGAGTGGCTACTTGGGCTGGTTGGTATTGCATTTTTTAAGAGAAATATACTTACTTAGTCCGCCGAGAATGTTTCAGAGGGAAGATATAGCAGAGAGATGGGACAGATCGCACACTTACAACCAATTTAATTGCACAGACGACGGGAAATTATATATAGCCAAGAGGGTGAGGAGATCACACACAGAAGGAAGGAAATATGATGGCACATGCGCCAGACCACCATATTCCAATCTTAAAATGACAACTTAACTACCTGTTAAGATACCTGCCAATCTGTCGGATAATGAATACAGGTATCTTTTTAGTTAAGTTGTCTTTTTAAGACTAGAATAAGGTGGTTTGGCGCATGCGCCATCATTTGTCTGTTCTTCTGTGCGTGATCTCCTCGCCCTCTTGACCGTATATATATTCCCGCCATCTGTGCAATAAAAGTGGCTGTAAGTGCACGCTCTGTCCTATCTCTCTGCTATATGTTGCTTCTGAAAGGTTTCCTGCGCACTAAAGAAATATATTTCTCTAAAAAAAAAAAACCAAAGGGCACTGGCAGTAATGCTGTGTATTCAAGTGCAACAGTATGTAAAAAGGAGGACACATAGAGGAAAGGGAGAACGTAGAGAGAGGAGGCAGCGTTGCATGCAAGCGGTCAGCTGAGCAAAATTCTGCTCTTGCTCTCCTTTCTAGTGGTGTCGGGCTCGTTTCTAAACCGGATGGCACGTGTCTGCTATGTTCATTCGATAGTGAAGACAGCCACCAGTGGAAGCCGGGGCGAAACAGTCGAGTTTAAATGGTGTTTTGCTGGAAATGAAATGAGCATATTATATCAAACGGCATTGTAAACATTTTTTTTATCTGGCCCGCTGAGCGTTGAGTAGTGAACTTCAAGACTAACAAAGTTTTCATGCGTCCGTCCATTTGACCATCATTACCAAACTTTATTTGGTGCCACTGCGTGTAGTGAATGAAACGATAGGCAGGTAGTCTTTTTTTGTAAGCGGTTGCGTGTAAAGGAAAGGGGCATTGCCCACAACTCCTGTGCAGGGCCACAATCATACGCCTCTGGGCTGTTTAAAAGATACTCTCGTGGTGAAAACTCGATGCGGAAGTGCCTCTGCTTAACTTAATTTGTGCAAAAGACAGGGTTCTTGTTATAAACAAAGGAGCAGATTACTCAAAGCTTAGCTTTATGGAGCCAGCCAATTCAGTAAGCGTTTTCTCACTCGCTGCCGTGGCTAAGTAACATCGGTATTTTTGCATTGCTAGAGAAGTATCAAATGTCTTCGATGTTTACTTGTTTAGTTCACCTAACACGCATTTTCAGTTTTTTCCGCTTGCCTGTGTCGGCCTAGAATGAACATGTCTGTTCAACATCGATAATTGCTAGGCTTTAATGTGCCAACAAGATATCATTCTTAGGTACGCTGTAGTGTGCATACCAAGATTGTGACCGCTTGGGGTTCTCCAATGCGCACATATCTTTTGGTTCACGGGTGTTCTTTTTATATTTCGTCTCCATCTAAATGCAGCCATTATGGTCGGAAATCCATCCCGCGCTATCAAGCATACGACTGCGACACCACCCGTGCTATGCCGTCAGTTGTTTGCCTGATCAACGTCAACGTACACGCATACCGCAGACAGGGCATATGCCGCCAGAAAAAGTGATGCCGCAGCCACTACATATTTGTTTTTTTTTACTACAGAAGTGCGCTGTGTAGTATCGTCGCCGCACGGGCATATGACAGTACTACCATAGCACAAAATCCCAACCAGAAAATGATCACGAGGAAGTTGCCATCACTGCACAACACTGTCTCTTCGATGCCACATGCACAGATGCAGTCCGCTTTGCAGAACTTCTCTCTGTTTTCAAGTGCTATTTATGTGAGAGTAGCCGTCAGGCAGTTTTTTTTTAAACCACAGTACAGTATTACTGGCGCAATGGCTTTTAGAGCTGTTCGTTCCAAAATGAAACACGGCAGCGCCACAAGTACGTGCTCTCCCTGCAGCCGGTTCGCAAATGGCTCAATTGTGTCACGAGTTTCTGTCAAGTACTGCTTTTTGGTGAGCTACCTATACAGTCCTGGTCTCCTATAAAACCAAAACTTCGGATCAATGCAAGTCTCCAAAAGCACATGAAATTTCAGAGGTTTATTTAATGCGAAAAGAACAACATAGAAAACCACATCAGCAAATCTTTCATAGCCTTTGGAAATACCATTTTAAAATTGATACAGGAGCCTTGCAATAATCCACAAGTGTTAGTGCTGAAATTGGGTTAGCATAGATTCTTTCATCTTGTGTTGTCTATCTGGTGGTCTGTCACGCTTTTGTGCAGTATTAGCTGACATGTGCCGAAGAATAATCCAGAGTTGAAAGTTCGTGCGGTCGTGTGTCTTGTTCTCTTGTTATAAATTTATACAGCCATAGGCTATAGCTGCAGACTAGTTCACCTGGCTTGCAACCCTGTAAGTCATGTGTAGAAATTATGAAAGACCTGGTGTTTATTTCTAAATTAGTCAAACAAGCTTGTTTTAATCAAATTTAACTGAAACCTATTCCTGCATATTTTGGTCTGCTGCAGATATTTTTTTTGCACAATAACTGTTGAAGTATTTGTTCATTTCTTTTTATAATGGCCACATGGCATTTGATCTGGGTAGTACATTATGTCGTCTGCTGTCATTGTTTTCGCTTGCATATATGTTATACCGCAGTGCTTAGAACTTATTCTGAGGTGTTTATTTCTATTTACGTATGCAGGTGTCTGAAAAAGCTCGGCGTTTCATCAAGACGTGGCTGTCGAAGTTTGTTGGCCTCGATGGAGGTTAGGAAAGGAACTTCACAGATGTGTTCATATATTTGCAGCCCAGTTGCTGCTACCCCTCGAAGCAGGGATCTGCGACAGCCTGTGATGGTTGGTTTCCTGCCCAATCGCTGCTTGCAGGACCCTGGGCAGCCCACTGTCATTGCCTCATCTCCTGCTGCAGCCTCTGAATCATCACCCAACCTCTGCTGCCCTGGCCAGCTCTATGCCCATAGAGCCTTGCTGAACTCGCCTCCTAGTTTGGGCTGCATTACTGAACTGCAGTAACTTGAAAAGCCAAACTGAAAAATAAATGGTTTGACTTGGTATACTTAGAAATAAAGGCAAAAGAAATTGTGTTCTGGTATTCTTACTTATAGATTGCTTGTGTGCAGAATATTTTGCATGGAGCAGTTATTTTAGTGGATGTTTTTTTAGCTAATACTTGATAGTACAGCCTATGTTAAAATTTCTCGCAAAACTGAGGAAGAATGTATGGAGAAAACTAGACAGTAATTAGACTTATGCAGTCTTATGCTCTACATGTGGGGAGGCTAATAGGCAATGCAAGAAAAAAGGCAAAAATGGACGATTTAGTGGAATCGTGTAGTGCTTCTACACAAGTCATCCAGTGGTCAGTCGCCTTAAAGTATACTACACCGCGAAGCTCGTACGGGGCTGCTATAAGCTGCTCGAGGAAGTTCTGGGGGGTAATGTAAAGTCCGCCGGCTAAAAAATGCCAGTTGTAAAAAGCCCATATTAATAACGGCGGAATATTGGCAAGTTAATGGTAGCCGATATTCGTTGTGAAGCGAATGCTGGCGTAATAATGACATTTCATTGGCAACAAAGTGGCCAGAGATGGTCCTATGCTGGATGTATGTTGGCAACTACGTCGGTGAAAGGACTGTAGACATGTTTATTTATTTATTTATTTAAAAATACCTTACAGGCCCTTGTTGCAGGGCATTGTGTAAGGGGGGTTACAAAGGGTGAGTGTCGCGACAAAACCGTAAGGAAACATCAAACTTTGAAAGAACTCAACAAAAAATAACGCGTTATATGTCACTAAAGAGAAAATGTACAAAAAGTCATTTGAAGTTACACATCGGAACATTGCGGTGGGAGGAGAACAAATATCCGCAATACACTTACTAAAAAACACCTAGCACACACGTAGCCAATAATATTTTAGAGCAGCGCGCAGAAAGCAATTTGTTGTTGTTTAAGAAATACAGGGTAATAAAGGGCGATAATAAGAGAGTTTTTCTCGGGAGTATAAGAACATTATAAAGTAGGAAAATGCAGGCGGTCACAAAGTGTAAAAAAAAAAAACGAATGAATATAATTACACTGGAACGATACAGGAGGTGCAACAAATACTTGTAAAAAGGACCCAATCGAAGTGTCTATGACTGAAAGAAAGAGTGAAGAAGTTGTCTGAATTTTTCGGGGTCTGATTGATATACAATGCCATTCGAGAGATCATTCCACAAGCGGATGACGCGAGCAAGAGCCGATGAGTTAAAGGCGTCCGTTGTAGAGTGGGCCGGCGTCGGCTGGATATTGGTAAATGCAACGGCAGGACTAGGGTGGCTAGAATTATTCTAGCCACCCTAGCAGGACGTCAGCCCCAGGGTGGCTTGAACATCGGTACTACATCGGAAGAAGTTGCGCTTTACAGATTTGCCGACCTTGGACCAATATTGCAGCCGACGTTAGCCAATACCGGTCCAAGATCGGTCCAACGCCGGTGTGCTGCCTGGGTATATCTAACCAGAGCTAGAGTAACTGTACATGACCCTAAAAGCCCCTAATGCTGTCGCTAAAAGCCCCTAATGCTGTCGCTAAAAGCCCCTAAAGGCTGTCGCCGAGACTGAAATCGGTGCGGGCAAAGAACGCGCGGGCGCCGCGCCACCGCGCCCGTGAAGTTGGCTTCGCCGCGTGAAATTGAACATTTGACGCCATTTTGCCACACGTGACAATGCTCGTTGAATAGCGGCAGAAGGAAAAGGTATGCGCAACTCAGTTACCTAAAGGTATATCTAACCAGGACTAGAGTACGTGACCGTGTATAGTCCTTGGGACCATATACAGTTACTCTCGAATGTAAGCATTTGACAGAAGCCTGTCTGGTTGAGTATGAAACTGGGAGATGATATAGACCCCAACCAAAAGTTTTGAAGGAACCCGACGTTTCGGAACCGACTTGGTTACTTCTTCAGGGGTGACTGCATAGGCTAGGCGGCAGCAGCGTCTTCAAAGCACTCAAGGGGTGGCTAATGAAACCCCACACCTCTCTCTCGTTTTGCCGTGGAGCGCAGTCCGTGTGTGTACACTGGTGGAAGGGTTCTCAGAAAGCGGGTGATGTTATGGGCTGTTCTCTGCATGTGCCACGACTCGAGTAACAACCTTTTCCTCCAGTTCGGCTCGCTTTTGAGGATGGCCGTCGCTTCGAAATTTATCTGGTGGTCTAATGTCTCAGCATATTCGGCAACTGCGCTGCGCTCTTTGTATAAGTTCCGCACATCATTGGCGTGTTGCTTCAGTTTTCCGGTAGGTTTTTTGTCTTGCCGATATACGACGCGGGGCACTTGGCGCACGAAATTTTGTAAACGACACCGGGGCTCCTGTCCATTGCTGGCCGGTCTTTCGGGCGGGGGAGCAGGCGGCCCAGCATACACTAAGGCAGGTGCGCGATGCGAACCCCTTTCTTCTTGAAGATCCGCGCCAACATCTCGCTGGTTCCGTGAATGTATGGAAACGATACGCGTTTCAGGGAGCTGCCAATTAAGGTTGATTGGGGTTTCCGTATCCTCTGGTGCTCTGTGTGGCGGGTGGCGGCTCGAATGAGGTTTTTTTTGGGTATCCAATTTTTCTGAGGTCAGCAATTACGCGGACCTCTTCTTTGTTTCCCTCTGTCATTAGAGCATAAGTTCCTGGCTCCCTCGAGTAGCGTGGTCAAAACCGATGCCTTGTGGCATGCGGGGTGAGAAGAATCGAATTGAAGGTAGCGACCAGTGTGCGTTGACTTCCTATGAACGGAGAACTCCAGGCCGTTGCGCTTTCTTGCCACCTGGACGTCAAGAAGGGCAGGCAGTGGTCGCTTTCACAGTCGGTCGTAAAATTGTATGGCTGGGTGCACAAAATTCAGGTGTTACCTAAAGTTTTCAACTTCAGACGTCTTAATGACGCAAAAACAATTGTCCATATAACGCAGAAAAAGCTTGGGTCACGGCGAGAAGGAGCTGAGTGCTTTCTCTTCTATGTACTCCATGGTCAGGTTTGCCATCGTGACGGAGATGGAAGCTCCCATCGCGGTTCCACTGTTCTGCCTGAAAATAGTTCCTTAATATGTAGAAGTACGTACTAGAGATGCAGAACTCCAGTAGATGACAGAGCTCGTCAACCGCCAAAAGAGTCGTTTCAATCAGGCTTGTGTCCTCCTCAAGTGCAGCACGGGCAGTGGAGACAGCTAAGGGAACAATGAAATGACGTAAAATGAGATCATGCTCTCATCATTGCCTATGCTCACATTTGACGCTAGTTGCACGAAGTGGCTGGCGTCACGGACATGAGTTGGTGCCTTCCGGGTTAGTGGGGCGAAGATTTGGTGTAGAAAATTTGAGAGGGCTCGGCATGGGGAGGAAGAGAAGTCTACAATCGGTTGGAGGGGGACGTCAGGCTTGTGAATTTTTGGTAGTTCATAAAAACTCGATGCGGATCCGCTACGGCAGATCAGCCGCAGGTAAAGTGTTCAGAGATCCGGGTAGTGCTTGAAAATTTACGCGAGTAGCTTCTTTAGCTGTTTCTGGGTTTGCTTCATTGTAGCTGTGTCTGGGTTTGCAACTGCGCTGCGTTCTTCTACAAAGAGCGCAGCGCAGTTGCCGAATATGCTGAGACATTAGACCACCAGATAAATTTCGAAGCGACGGCCATCCTCGAAAGCGAGCCGAACTGGAGGAAAAGGTTGTTACTCGAGTCGTGGCACATACAGAGAACAGCCCATAACATCACCCGCTTTCTGAGAACCCTTCCACCAGTGTACACACACGGACTGCGCTCCACGGCAAAACGAGAGAGGTGGGGGGGTTCATTATCCACCCCTCGAGTGCTTTGAAGACGCTGCTTCTACATAGCCTACGCAGTCACCCCTGAGGAAGGAGCCAAGTCGGTTCCGAAACGTCGGGTTTCTTCAAAACTTTTGGTTGGAGTCTATATCATCTCACAGTTACTCTCGGTTGCTGACCGTTCATGTACATGTGACCAATGTATCACTGACCAATCACTAGTTCTCCATCCTTAAAAAAAACGCCGCAATAAACATGGCATTGTCTCGTCCGCAACCTCGAAGACCGTCTGTGTGCCGTCACTCGTCGGTCGCTAGGCATCTCCGTCGGCTTCGCCGCGCTCCAGCCCTACACAACAATGCGCAGTCATACTTGATATTTGGAAGTTGAGCTTGAACTTGTTGCGCGTAATTAGAAGAAGTATTACTTTGCCACTTGTCTGCCCAATTTCATGAAAAATATTCCAAGTCAATTTTGGAATTACATTGCAGAGAAAAAAAAGCAGTATCAAAAATGACAGTGGACAGATGATTACTGAAAAACTACTAAGCACTTGCCTGCGATCTCTTTATTATGTTTTTCACAGTGCTTTTTTCTAATTCTAGTGATTTTTCACAGTACTGTGATGTTAATTTTATAAATGTACCGGTTGTACTTACTATGCTGCTAAAAACTTCAAACCCAAATGTTCCAGAGGACCTGATAATATCTCCAATTCGTTCCTCCATATATATATATATATGTACACATAGGGTAACTTTATCAAAGTTTCTTATAATATTTCGTATGTCACTATTGTAGTCAGAATTATCGAGTGACTGGAGGACAGCCCGAATCGCACCAATTCATAAGAAGGGGACCATATTCTCATAGAAATCTACCGTCTTATTTCTTTAATGTCATCATGCTGTAAACTTAATGAACATATTGCAAACAGCATAACCACATATTTAGATAAGCATCCTGTTTTTCATAATTGTCAACAAGGGTTTACGGAGGGGGCATTTGACTGTCACACAGCTGATCACTGTTGTTTGTTCCTTTGAGAAAAATTAACAAGCCGACATAATTTTTCCTGACTTTCGAAAACCCTTCGATACTGTCCCTCACAATAAATTAATTCTGAAACTTGAAAGTGCAGGAATTCCAGGATTGTTTATTTCTTGGATTGCTGCATATGTATCAAACTGGCATTTATTCGTAGAGATTCATAGTGAAAAATAGGGCTCTTTTCCAGTCACATCGGGTGTGCTGCAGGGCAGTGCCCTTGGCCCTCTCCTTTTTATTATATATAGTAATAACGACATTGTTAACATGGTCAAACGTGGTGTCCAAATTTGATTGTTTACTGATGATTGCGTGCTTTTTAAGAACATTAATTCTGTGAGTGACCAAATTAGTGTACATAGTAGCTTAAATAGTATTCTTAAATGGTGGAGGTACTGGGGAATGACACTAAACACAAACAAAAGCATAGTAATGCAAATGACACACAAAAAAGTCACCTTTGCTTCATATGTATGAATAAGGTTCATCATCCTTGCTTGAAGCAACCCAATAAAACTATAACAACAAATCAACAAGGAATGAGCATGTAAGCAAAGCTTCATCCTTCAGAAAATTTCGCCTCCTGAGGCATAAACTTAAAAAAGCACCATCTGATATAAAACTGCTATGCTACAACATGTTAATCAGAATTTAACTAGCATATGCATGTATCATGTGGGATCCGTATATAAATAACCTCGAGACAGAGAGTGCAGCAAAAGGCCGTAAGATTTATATTCTCAAGACAGGATTCACCCACAGAACTCATGAAAGTTAACCATATTGAACCACTCGAGATAAAAAGACAGAAGCAGAGACTGGAAATTACTTAAACTGCTTTACACGAACAATTCACCTCTAGACTCATCTTTATACCTATCGCCCCTGTTAACCCCAGCCACTGGTCACCGTAGACAAGATGCATCAACACTCTACAATGCAAGAATGAACATATTTAGGCATTCTTTTTTGCCCTCACACAATAACCGAATAGAACAGTCTAATCGAATCAACACCATAATGCTGATTATTATTTTGTTTGTATAGCGTTTCACCAAACATAATGACTCCATTTCTGTATTATAGTTCTTGTTTTGTTTGTTCTTTTTTTCTTCAGTATGTTCACTGTTCTGTACCATTTTATTACTCTCCCTACTTAGACTACGTGTTTGCAGTATTTAATGAATAAATAAATAAAATAAAATATCTGGTGAGGTGTGAAGGTGATTAGAATTAAACAAGAGTGTGGCCCATTCGGCCTTTTTTTTGCACGCTCAGTTGCACCTCTTGCATAGTTCCAACGTAGCCTAGTAAACCGAAGAACGACCCATTTTCATTGCAGCCCCTGTGTTCAAAGTGCACAGCACATGTTAGAATTACTGCTATGCCAAATTACCGAATATTGATGTCTCTACATGGAGGGACATTGAGATGATACAAATAAAAGCACAAACATAAATACTCTACAACAACAATCTGTTAAAAGAGATGATCTGTCCTCGTTCCTTTGAATAAATGGATGCTATGACTGTCTACTTTATAACACCCATAGCATTCATTATATTGGGGTTGTTTCAAGCCAGGCGTCCCAGCCAATTTGTTAAACACCTCAAATATATTGAAAAAAATTGTGCTAACTTCTTGCAAACTAGCAAAATACAGTGAACTCCTTTCAAGACAAACTCTGTTAATACGAATTCTTGCTCAAGACGAATAAGACGATAATGTTTGTTTGGTTTCCCATAGACTCAAGGCAAATAAAATGTGCCTAAGATGCACTGCGTAACAGGCCTCTTCTGTTAGGACAAAATCTCACAATGACCAACAATGGCGACTGTTGTGATCTCGTAACAAGTTTTGCTGTAAAAAACAAATAAAAATAGAGCCCCTGTAAGGCGAACTGCCTAACTACAGGGACCCTTAAGCCATTGTATTCTTTTATTCTCTCTACGTTCTTCAGTTCCCCGACAGGAGTACAATGGAGAAAAGAAAAAGGCAAGAGCGTGGCTAGATAGATATGTGGGATTTAACGTCCCAAAACGAGCATATAATTACAAGAGACGCCGTAGTGGTAGGCTCCGGAAATTCTGACCACCTGGGGTTCTTTAACGTGCACCCAATCGAAGCACACGGGCCTACAGCATTTCTGCCCCAAGCAAGAGCTTGGCTAGAAAAGAAAATGTGAGGGCATGTGAACAACAAATGCCAAATGAAACAAAAAACAAAACCGAAACCACATTTGTGATGCTAGCAACTCCACCAGAGGGATCGATACACTAGCAGTCATTGCCATCACACACGTGGTCATTGCTTCGCATAGGACCTGTGCGCGTCATATCTTTTCCCAGTGATGAATGCACCATTTTCATTATGAGAAGAAGTTCACTTTGCACACTGAATATAGCTGCGTCATGCTTTTTTTGTGTGCACAAGGTTTGTAACCGTAAGTATAGAAAAACCGAGATCTTTAGCTGCACATCAATCGGGAAAATTTACTGCGGGCTAAAAATGACAAAATATCAAAACCTTGAAGCAAAGCTTGCCGACTTTCTTAAGGAACTCTACATATATTTGCTTTGTTGAGGAAACAGCATACAATGGGGGCATATCCAAGAGTGATAGCAAACCCAGTAAGACAGGCTCGCAGAACACACTGAAAAATTCTTTTTTCATTCTTTGAAGGACAATCGCACTTGTCTTTAGTCTAATTGTCAGAACAGGGTCATACAGTTTTGTTGTTAAAAAGTGGTAGCAATTTATTTGTCAGCATATTTACTATGAACTTGAAGGACTGAGTAGATTCGTGTGAATGCTCTACTTGAAAACATTGTTTTTATCAAGCTGAGCCAATTAATTGTGTTCTTGTTTTTTTCCCTACCATTGTAAGTATACTTACTCCATTCAGTGCTTTCATGCAATTTGAATGCACTTTGCACGTTGGCATTACATTTTTGGGGGCACTTGTGATAATTAAGCCAAATTCTTTATAAGACAAACAAATGATCATGGTCCCTTCATCTTAATGGGAGTCTACTGTATTTCGAAGATGAAAAATGTTAAGATTGTGGGGAAGCCTTCTGAATTTGGCAAATTGTCGTGAGAAAATTAATACTGACAGTAGAGCTTCTTGTTTCAATGCCGAATTCAGTATATACATTAAAAGAACTGGCCAGAAAGTGTGATTAGGTCCTAATAGAGACAATGAAATGTACTCACACATTTCAGCATGTTTTTCACTTTCTTGGTAGGTCTTACATTTTAAATCGTATTTAAAAGTAAGAAGAACAGTCATGTGGACCAGCCTAGAAGTAAAGAATTGAAGCTGAATTACGAAATATGTAGTCAATCACTTTCCTACACGTATTATTGTATGTGCACCAGTCCTCAAATTTTAAGTAAGTTATCCCACCTCGCTAAATTCTGTGCTGCTTACGATATAAAAGAGTTGCACGGTGAGAAGCAGCGCTGATATTGCAGCTGTCAGTGGATCGAGTCGAGCAGCAGTGCATGGATGTGCAGTATTAAACCACCACACTAGAAAGCGAACCACCTTTGCACTCAATGTTTGCAGCGTGTGACTTCATATTCGCTGTAGATAAAAAATTCTGATTAAGAATGTTTCGCGTCTTTTTCTGCCTCACCATTCCGTGATTAGACTTACTGACTATATATATGTATATGTATGTATGTATGTATATATATATATATATATATATATATATATATATATATATATATATAACACCATAAAATTAGGTATTAGTTTCTTTACAAAAAAGGTGTTTGTGTGAAACGTATGAAGCTCAATAATGTTACTGCAATTTATCTGTAATATGGCTCTCCAAAAGCTTTGCCCAAATGTCCCCTTTTAATAACATAACATGAGTGATGAATACGTGCTCTACAGAAGGTAAATTTTGCATTAAATATTTCTAGACCACAGAAGTTTTTAGGTTTCACACCATCTGGTGCTCCGATTAAAATTGAGCTTTACACCTCAACCGAAAGAAAATAAACAGTTCTTATTTGGCAGGTTTACCATTACACTTATTGTTTTAAGGAAAAAAAAAACAAAAGACTTTTCATTAAACTTCCCCACGGATGGTTATTGGGAACTTACATGATGATATGTGGGGTTTAACGTCCCAAAACCACCATATGATTATGAGAGACGCCGTAGTGGAGGGTTCCGGAAATTTCGACCACCTGGGGTTCTAAATCTGAGCACATGGGCCTACAACATTTCTGCTCCATCGGAAATGCAGCCGCTGCAGCCGGGAGAAAAACTTACATGAGGGAGCTACTATATGACCCATGGGGAAACAGCCATTCATGGCCAACTTCAAAAATTTTTATTTAAAAAAAATGTAATGATGAAATTTTCAATACAAAAACTACCTTTTTTGCTTTTAATTTATGTATACAGTTAAACCGCCTTATAAGAGGCATGCTCCGGGCAGCAATTCTTCTCTTTTATATGAGATGTCTTTTATAAGCAGGGTACCTCATAGACATTTTCTTATCAACCCTTATTTTACTGTAGGTACACTGGTGTGTCTTATGCCCATTTGTCTCTTACATCAGCGTCTCTTATGAAAAAATTCAACTGTAAGGCTCATTTTCAATTTAAGTACCACATAGAGTAAATTGCATTTTAATGTGGATCAGAATGAAGCACTTTTCAAATTAGCGATTTTTTTTTTCTGATAAAATTTTGAAACTTCGCTAGTCTGAAAGGATCTTTAATGTAAAGTACACTTTCAGTAGCATAGGTATTCATTACTCAAATATTAATTGATAGCACGCTTTTAGAAGAGAAAAATGCTAACAGAAAATTTTGACAAAATTCCTGGAGGCACGTTAGGTAGCAAAATTGCCGTATTATTGAACTTTGAAAACCTTACGCAAATGCATTTGTTCAATTTGTAAACAAACCTTGGTATTAAAAAAGAAACACAAGACATTCAGAATACATTTTCTGATAAACAATACAAAAACAATGTTCTGTGAAATTTGGAAGGCTCTCACGTGACCAAACATGTTTTTTCTCAAAATATTCTAGCCACTCACTGTTCACAATGCAATAAGTAAGCACAATTTTTTTTAATATGCTGGTCTCCAGAATGACTGGGAGACCTCGGTGTAATCTGAAGGTCACATCCGGGATATTTGCTCGCGTTTTCTTGAATTTGAAATACCCGAAGGGGCGATTTCCAGGGCGCATAGGTTAGGCTCTTTTGCGGCGAGTAAGACTCGCCCAATAACAACCAAATTCTGGTCTTTTAAAACAAAGAACCACATCCTGTCACTAAAAAGCAAGCTTAAAAATACAGATTTTTCTTTGAGTGAGGACTTCTGCCAAGCTACTCGGCATTGCAGGAAAAAGCTTATCGAATTCGGAAAAGCAAACGGGCAATCTTTTTCGCTGCGATACAACAAACTTGTGATGAATAAGAAGCAATATGGATACTGCGCAATAACCAACAGCGTTCACGCGCTTGATAGCTCCCGTCAGACAGGCGTTCCTCGCAGTACACAGCCTCCTGATAGTGGCGGTGCTTCCGCGAGCAGTCCCTCTCCGGAATCATCCTAGCAATCTCTTCCCAAATCCAATCTAAGCAATGTATCGTTTCTTTTCACCAACATTCGAAGCGTCATGAATAAGCGTGCCACCCTCTCTTTAGCCATCAATTCTTGCTCAGCCGATATTATCGCATTAACAGAAACGTGGCTCTCAGCAAAAATAAAAAGTAGTGAAATATTTGACTGCGATAAGGCGTACAGAACATATCGTTATGACCGTGACGTTCGTATCGGTGGGGGCGTGCTCGTTGCTGTCAATGAAGCGTTTAATTCCTCTGTGGTTCCGATCAGGTTATCCTTAGAAATAGTATGTGTGCGAATCATTTTTTCCTGTCGTGACTATATTTTGTGTGCATGTTATCGATCCCCAGCTCCTTCCCCCTCCTTTTGTTTTGAACTTCATGATGTTCTGAATCTGCTGATTGTACGCTATCCCAATTCCCCCTTGATCCTTATGGGTGATTTCAATTTTTTCGGTATTGTATGGCGTGCAGACTCCGTTAGCATAAAGCACAACTTACCAGAAAATATAGAATTTTTGAATTTGTGTACGGACTTTAACCTCACTCAGCTTGTTCTTGAGCTTACGCGGTCAACATCAACCTGTTGTAACACTCTAGACCTCGTACTTACAACTTCACCGGATTTCATTTCTTCGATAACTTATCTCGATGGACTAAGCGATCACATGTTACTACATTTCACCGCGCAAGCTCACCGCCCCTCGAGATCTTAGGTTTTCAAAATTATTAGGGATTATTCGCGTGCCAACACAGCACTAATTACAGCAGAATGGAACGTTTTACCGAGAATTTCATAACTAACTATGAAGAACGATCTGTCAATGATAACTGGTTGCTTTTCAAAAACAAATTATTATCTTTGCTCAACGAACATGTACCCACCAGAAGGATTTGCACTAAACCTCGATCTCCTTGGTTTAGTTCCACTTTACGCCGACTCCGCAACAAAAAGAAGCGTCTGTTCCGAAGCGCTAAACGTTCTAACCTCCCCAGCCGTTGGTCTGAGTACTATAGCATAAACAAGGAATATAACGACGCTGTTAGCAACGCAAAAACAACATTTTTTAATTCCACACTGCCTGCTCTTCTTCAGACTAATCCCCGCAAATTTTGGAGCATAGTGAGAGGTGAATCTCGATCTAATATTCAATTAATATGTTCTGACCTGGTTGTACCACCTGACCAATGCTGCACGGTTCTAAATAATGCCTTTTCTTCAGTGTTTCAAACAACAGCCCCTTCATTATATCCCCGTGTACCCCATGCCAATTTTCCGCCCATGGAACCTATTTTTGTTGACTGGGTGGGCTTAACTAGGCTAATTCAGGGTTTAAAAATGTCTTCCTCTGCAGGCCCCAATGAAATCTGCTCTAAAATGTTGAAATTAACAGAACTGTATTCATTCATTGTCCTTGCAAAGCTTTTTCATCAGTCATTACAGTGTTCATCGCTACCCGTTGATTGGAATTCCGGAAAGGTGGTTCCCGTCTATAAGTCAGGTAACCCGCATCTTCCAGAAAACTATCGACCAATATCTCTCACAAGCATTTCCTGTAAATTACTCGAACATATTATTTTCTCTCATTTAATGGACTTCCTCGAAACAAATTCCTTTTTTCATCCTTCCCAACATGGCTTCAGGAGAACATTTTCATGCGAAACCCAACTAGTGTCTTTCACTAACGATCTCTTTGCCAATTCTGACGAAGGTTACGACACTCATTGCATTTTTCTTGATTTTCATAAGGCGTTCGATACCGTTTCTCATGAACTTCTCCTCGTTAAAATAAATCAATTGAACCTTGACCCTAATGTGCTTGGCTGGATTAAGTCCTTTCTCTCTAACAGGTCGCAATATGTCATTGCTAACAACTATTCTTCCGATACCTCTGCCGTAACATCAGGTGTGCCGCAGGGCTCTGTGTTAGGTCCATTGTTATTTTTGATTTATATAAACGACCTTCCTAACTGTGTTAAGTTTTCAACCATTAAATTATTTGCTGATGATTGTGTGCTGTATTCTAAAATCACTAACCCAACTGATTCTATCAGACTTCAGAATGACCTAGATAACATGTCTCTTTGGTGTCGTGACTGACGGATGAAACTTAATTCAACCAAATGTAAAAGCATGCGTGTATCTCGAAATACTTCAGCTTCTAACAATTGCATGTATCTTCTTAATGATGCTCCCTTATCCTCAGTGCACTCGTATAAATATCTTGGGCTTAACATTACTAACATCTATCCTGGCAGGAACACATCGAATACGTCACCAATAATGCTAACCGCATGCTCGGATATTTGCGACGAAACTTTTTTTCCGTACCCATGTCAGTGAAACTAAACCTTTACAAAACGTTAGTACGCTCTAAACTGGAATACGCATGCGCCATCTGGGATCCCGGTCAAGTAACCCTAACTCTCACTCTAGAAGCCGTTCAAAACCGCGCAGCCCGTTTCATTTTGTGCAATTATTCCCGTCATGCCAGCGTCACAGCCATGAAAAAAACTCTGAACCTAACCGACTTATCGTTCTGTCGAAAATGCTCTCGCCTTTCTCTTTTTCATAAAATTTATCATTACAATTCATCTTTAAAAGAGAGCCTTCTCTCTTCCCCCTCTTACATTTCACCTCGTTTCGATCATTGCTTTAAAGTAGGTGTGCCATTTTGCCGAACAAACCACTACAGAGATTCCTTCATTTCCAGAACAAGCAAAGACTGGAACTGCCTTTCCGCTGCCACCGCATCCCCTCATCGACCCTGCAAACTTCAAACTCTCCATTTTGCAGCAATTGTAACATTTCGCTTACTTTTTGTTGTATAACCCCTACTCCTTTCTGTAAAGCCTTCGGGCATGGAAAGTATTCAAATAAAAAAATAAAAAAATTGGTGAGGTCTGTAGATGTAACTTCATGCACGAGTTAAGACGCACTGCTGACGAATGCGTCTAATTCACATGACACAATTACAAGGCACTCAATAATACAACCGAAGAAAAAGAATTCGGTAATGTGGTGCTTTGAGCCAGTTGCACCAGTTATTAGTAATTAGCATGTAGTTAAATACATTATTATGCAGTCAGACATATCTAGTTTTGACATAAAAAGACTGAAATCATAGGCTACGATTGAGTGTAATATCGGTTGCATTCATTTCAAGAAAAGACTTCTCTAATGTGGCATGTCAAATGATCCGTTGAACATGTAATGCCTTCACTGAAGTGATCGGCTACACAGCACACCGAGGTTAAGTCATTTTGACTATTTCCAGTTCAGCTAATGAACAATGTCAAGAACTCGACGAAATGGCCAGGCATTGGATAAGATAAAACAAGGTCACTGACCAAGTCTGACGATGACCTGATGTTTCGGAAAATGTTTACGTGTTCCTTGTTCATTGAGCTGAACTAGAAGTCGATGTCAATTATGAAGCCAGTAGGTGATGCAATGAGTGTACGTAGATAGAAGGCATAGTCCCAGTTATCTTATTCATTGTAGCTGGCAATGACTGGATGATTAGAAATTCGAGAAACCAGCGCAATGATGTGTTTTTTTACTTGGCGATGACAGTAGCATTATCCTTGCGATTATGTTCATGTGCATGCTCAGAAACGTTTCCTATGCGACTGTTCTTAGTGACATTATGTTAGTGCCAACGTACACTTGACGGCAGTCAGCACACTATTTTATAGATGACTCCTGGAGATGACTCACTCAGTCGCCTATCTTTCACATTAAAAAGCTGGATCCGAAGCTGGTAGGTACGTACTTGCGCATTGCGCAAATAATATTATGAAAATACCATACATGTGAAATAGCCTCGCTGATTCCTTCAACATAAGGGATGGCCGCATGTTCACAGGCTGCTGCGTTGCTCTGTGAGCTTGGCGGTAGCATACACTTTTCAGTTTTAGGAATGAAATGATAAGGATAGCCGTTGCGGCTTAGCTCCCGGTGTATCGTTCCTAATTTTTTTCTTAAATGTATCATTATTTTAGCAGATTCATGCAGCACGTGTTCATCAGAATTTTGCGTAGTAGAGGCATTCAGTTTGATATTTTTTTCGTCTTTTCTCGGAGAAGCATGGTGCCTGCTGCACACTTGCAAGAAATTTCGTGCAATTTTTCAATGCTGCAGCTGACAATGATGAAGAATTATGCCCGAGTTTTTTGTTGTGGTTTGGTGCATTTGACTACCTACCCGTTACACAATTCACACTGCGTGATGCCTGGTTCTTTCTTTGCTGCTCTAAAATGCCGTAGTAATCACATTAATCAAATTACTTTTTTGACATGAAGCCTGTTTAGAGCCAGCTTCCAACGGAAATTCAAGCATCGGTGTGGCTCAATAGTAGAACACTGGGCTAGCACGTAGGAGACTCGGGTTCTAATTCCATTGTGTTTTTTATGGTATTATTCTAGTTTTTTTTTACTTATTTCTATAGTGGTTATAGACACCAGCGGTGGCAGACAACTATGGCACATAAAATGACCCTAGATGTGATCTCATGACAGCTTTCGCTGTAAAAGTGACGTGACATAGAACAACACCACAGTGTCGTCCTCACTCAGTGTGACGTCCTTTACCTTTAGAACAAATGGGAAAAAATTCTAAACAAGCAAGGAGGTCTTGCCCGCTAGAGGACTCTGAAAAAGAAAATGCTACAGGTCTTGTTGGTCAAGGACAACTACCATGCGAAAATGCTGACCCTACTCAGAGACCATCAGAAGTACGCTGCCATAGCTTATGACCCTATAAGCAGGCTGCGACTAAGCTGCAAAAGTTGCTGTCCAGGTTGCCCAAACTGGTTCCTTCGCACCAAATTGAACTTTACTACCATCTGCTCTGCACGAATGCTTCAGCCCCGGTAATGTATGGCCTTCCTACAGTCCACAAGCCTGGCGTTCCACTTTGTCTGTTGTCGACTTCACCAAATCACTGCTCTACCGACTAAGGCTACCTTCATAAAATGATGAGTTGTCTAGCTGGCAGGACCTCAATGCACGTCAAGAATTCGTCCGCATTCGCTTAAAAGGTAAAAGACCTCACACTGAGTGGGGACGGCACTATCGTCTCATTCGACGTCACGTCACCTCACTTCTTGCGATTTTCCACTGGACTTGACAGTAACCACATGCAAATAAGCCCTAAAAGCAGGCAGTGGTCTTTCTGATCACACCATCATTGACACTCCCGATTTTGGTGAGCTGCTGCGATTTTGCCTCAGCAACACATATTTTTCACGCATTACCTTCTTTCATCAGCAAGTGCCCGTTACGGTAATAGGAGCATCATTATCACTCACCACAGCTAATGTGGTAATGGAAGCCTTGGAAGGAAGGAAGGAAAGGTAAGGTAACCTTCACTCTGGCATTAAGTGTTTTACAGGTACATCGATGACTGCTTCTTTATTTTGAAGAAGGAAAACATTTAGCAATTTTTGGGCTGCCTGGATGCCCAGGATGCAAACTTTCAATTTACCATTGCACACAAAGACAACATGTCTTTTTTTGGATGTAGAGGTTCGCCAGGATGGGAGTACCCTAACTTTCTTTGTAAATAAAAAACCCACCCACACAAGCCATTATCTCAGTTTTAATTCCCACCCTCCGTCGGCCACAAGACATCCATGGTATTATCCTTGGTAACATGTGCTGTATGGGTATGCTCAGATAATGATACATTTAAGAAACAAATTACGGACGTTCCATCAGGAGCTCAGCCACAATGACTATCCTGATCATTCCATCCCTAAAGCTGAGAAGCAGATGCTACAGCCAAGCTCACAAAGCAACGCGACAACCTGTGCATGTGTGGCCATACCTCATGTGAAAAAAAAAAACAAAAAAAAACAGTGAGGCTATTTCACGCGTATTTTCAAAAATATCATTTGTGCGATGCGCACATACGTACCAGCAAGCTACAGAACCAGCTTGTTATGTAAAAGATAGGTTGGTGAGTGAGTCATTTTTAGGAGTCATGAATAAGACTGCCGTTAAGTGTACATTGGTGAAACAGGAGCACTAACATGACAACACTACTAATAGTTACACAAGATATTCCATTGCTGAGCATGCACATGGACATAATCAATCATTTTAACTGGGACAATGCCACTGTTCATCGCCAAGAAAAAGAACATCTCATCTCTCCAGCTCCTAGAATCTCTGATCATCTAGTAAATGCCAGCTACAATGAGATTAGATATCTGGGACAATGCCTGCTATTTACGCATGCTTGTTACGTCACCTACCGGCTTCATAATTGACCACGACGTTTGGTTCAGCTCAGTGAACAAGAAAACTGTTTCCGGTTCCAAAAATATCACATCACCATGCTACATCTCAACTTGTTTTCTTTTTGGGACACAAACTAGTAGGAACAAGCCGTGGACTTAGCCACTGCATAAGCTGAAGAGACTTCAGCGTTTCCCTTTTGCTGGCGAGGCTAGAAGCTATCCCACTCAAGTTTCATTACAGTAAAAGTACTGAAGAACCTTTCACTGAGATCCAGGAAGGCTTAGGGGTGTACTGCATGCATGTGGCACTGAGCTCTTTGGTGAGTTGAACAAACTGAGACAAAGCGTGCA